>OY856187.1:364852842-365385342 GCA_963693315.1 Diogma glabrata | reverse complement strand
TTTCTAAATTTATTTTTTGATCATCCTGGGTTTCTTTTCATCTCTGTTGAAGAGAGGAAGGTATTGATTGTGGTGTAGTTTTGGGATATTGGGATATCCCAATTATGGGTTGCTTTGATTTTCTAGTCTACTTAGTAAAAACTGAAGAGCTGCATAGGCATAGGCCAATAATTCATGATAGAGTGGAGAGTTGTTGTGGGTGCTATGATATAGTTAACTGAAAAGAGTTCATCTGCCAGCACTCCTAAGATACTACCTTGGCTAGTGATATTCTACTCCTATGGTGGGTCGTATATAAAATCTCACGTTAACTCATATACTATCAGCACGCGTGGTTGTCATGCGCTTAGACCAAAAATAAAAAAATTACAAATCAATAAAATCTGAACCATGGGAACTTAGTTTTTAACGGAACGTCGTGTTTTCATTGATTCATTGATTAATCCCGTGTTTTCATTAAAAATGACGATGCCGTAGTCCCAAGATTTTCTGTCGTTAATCCCACCCAGATCGGTTATCAAAATCCCTACTCTAATGTAAATTTCAATATTTGAGCGACATCAACTTTATAAACTATCTTGTTAAGGTTTCTGCGGACTGTTGCAAAGCAAAGGGCAAGTAAAATACTGAAAATGAAATTGATGATGGGATGATAGAATGAAAAATTTAGAATTGAAATTAATATATTGTCTAACGATGCCGCACCTTTTAACCTGACTTCTCATACGAAAGAACTTTGGAATGATTGTACAATATAAAAAAATTTTATATATTTTCAAGACAATATAATTAATTAGATAATCTGCCAAGAATTCTCTATATTTACTCAACCAAGTGATTTAATTTATCTTATATTATTGTTCACAATGGATCCCAAATTATCTTAAAAATAAATTACAAATGCTTATATATCACATCAGTATAAAGCAGCCTTACATATATATGTTTACCCAAAAAAAATGAAATCGATCTTAAATTCAACTTTTGAAAATATTCATACGAGTATTTGAATGTATGCGAAAAAAATGACTGAGCAAATCATCAATATAATTCCAGATTAAAAAAAAATAAAGATGTCTCTATCTTACAAAATGTTTACTTCTATAAAAAAAAATAATAACATAACATACGCGAAAAAATTGTCTAAAAAAATATCAACAAACAAAATTATGATTCTTCGTCATTTTAATTTTTATTTTTTTTTCCTCCAACGTCTTTCATACTGCTTTTTTCATATAATCTTATAAAAAAAACTCATTCTTACAATATTTTTTTTTATTTATCTTTATTTTCTTAGTTTTGTAAACACATATGCCCTTGCCTTTTAAAGAAGTTAAAAAAGAGATGAGGCGGAGCTTAGGTAAATAAACATGGCCGTTATAAGTGTAGATTGAAGACGCATAAACAAAACATTAATTTTTTTGACGTTTTTTGTTGTTGGATGTTAAATAAAATTTATAATTCTTTTATGTTCATTTTGCTGCTTTTTTTTAAAGGAATATTATTTGTCTCAATATAAGCCGTGTTCGATTTGACTGAAACAACTGAAGCAACTGAAAAATTAAATGCAATTGTTGTTGTTTTTTCAGTTGTTTCAGTCAAATCGAACGCACCTATAGTTTAAGGTTTATTTTCTTTCCGTTTTATCTATTCCTAAACTTTAAAAAAAGGAGATACATGGTACTATGTAGGTAGATTAATTTAGTTAAATGATTTCGGAATGATTATTTGATTGTGAGAATAATATAGTACAAGTTTTTCCTTGCTGTCAATAAGGACCTCGAAAAATTCTTTTTAAAATTGCATCTGCCTTCTTGTGTTCATTTGTTAAAGCAAAATTATTTTCACTTTATAGTAAGTATCAGTGTCTATGTGTTAGATATAGCTATAAGGAATAAGAATAATATTCCACATGCTAAATCTATTTATTTGTCCGTATTATTTGACTAGTGAGTAGTGACAAATATGCACTTCGAGGTGTTCACCATCGCTCTTTTGTTTTAATAATTTGCGCTAACTGACAGATCGACTCGGTTCAGATTGAGAAGACACGTTTTTGATACACGCTTTTTCTCATTGAGAATTATATGATCGTTGTCCATATCTCGGTAGTATCACACCGCGACGAATATATGAGAAAGCAGCACCTTTTCGAGCAGCATTTCTATTAGCAGCTTACCATAAATTAATTAATTGTTCGTATTTGTAAGAAAATTAATTTGAAAAGGCTATTGAATAGTTATATTATTATATAATGGTTATCTTGCACCCTTATACCAATACCAAAAGCAACTTGAGACATTGATGCAAACTTTAAAGCTCAGTTTTACTATAGTCTTGTTCTTTTCTGTCGACGGAACTTTTGTTGTACTTTCGCAACTACGGTGTACGAATTACTCGACTTTGCAAGTGCCTGGGTAGTCGAGTATTAATTTTCGAAATACCCGGGTTAGGGTACCTGGGTATTTGAAAAAGAAATAAAATATATCTAGAAAAGTGAAGGTATGGTTGTGGTGCAGCCGTGCATGGTTAATATATTTAAGTTTCTTTTGTTAATAAGCTATCACGAAGCCAATTCAAATAAATTGAAGCTTGTTCAGTCCAAAAATTAGTTTTGGGAAATTTGTTTATAATTAACTGCATTTCAGCCAGTATGCAAGCATCTTCTGCAAGACCATTTTCATCATTCCATTCAATATCCTAAGCAACAGATTATGTATAAATATAGTGGCATTACAAGAACTAAGATGGCCAGGCAGTGGAATCCATGAAACAGCGAAAGGATACACTCTGTATTATTGCGGTCATCAAAACGGAGGAGAATTTGGAGTTGGCTTCCTTATACACCGTCGCGTGAATCAGCATGTTATCGACTTGTGCCCAATTAATATGCGGTTATGCACACTGAGAATCCGCACGCAAAAATTCAATGTAACGATCGTCAATGTTCATGCACCTACTGAAGATAAAGCAGATGATATTAAAGACCTGTTCTTCCTAGAACTCGAAGAAGTCATCAATAAAAATCGTGGTAGGTGACTTTAATGCTCAAATCGGTAGGATTGCAGAACTTAAAACACATATCGGCCCTAACAGCTTGCATCATACCAGCAACAACAACGGTTTTCACGCAGCCGAGCTGGCTATGATGTATGATCTAGTAATTTCCAGCACTTTCTTCCCTCACAAGAGAATTCACAAGGCAACGTGGAAATCAAATGACGGAAGAACGGAAAATCAAATCGATCACGTCATGATCTCTAAGAGACACTCTACAAGTATAACTGACGTTCGATCATACAGAGGTGCTGATATGGACATCAATCATATGCTTGACATCTTTAAGTACAAGTGCATATTATCATCTACATTTAACAGACAAGCAAAAAAGACCGCGCGCTGGAATGTCGAAGCATTTAAACATCCGGAAACGCTGAATAGATATTAGGAAATAATAACACAAAACATAGAAGAGCATGACATCTCTTCTGAGATGCCATTAAACATACAAGAAGAATGGGAAACGCTTCAATCAACCATTATAGCCGCAGCACAAACTACAATTGGAAAACGACCACCGAAATCACACAACGAATGGTTTGACGACGAGTGCCAATCTGTTGAACATAAACAAAAACTGCGATAAAAATGGTTAACAAGGAACACTCGAAGCTCCCAAGCTTATCTATGCGCCAGGAAAGCCTCAGCAAAACTTCTACGTAAAAAGAAACGCGAACACATGAAGAGCTGCATCGAAAACATCAACCAATATGCAGCCAACGGAAATTCAAAAGAGTGCTTTGCCAATGCACGGAATCTGACAAAAGATTTCCACCCAAGATCTACAGCCATTAAAAATGAAAATAATGAACTTACAACAAGTGAACGTGATGTGCTGGCAGTGTGGCGATCTCACTTTCAAGACCTACTGAATAGGACGAATAAAGTTCATCCTATTCGAGCAACTGCTCCATTAACTGAGGAGATTTTTGTCCCTTACCCAGCAATAGAAGAAGTGGAAGCTGCCATTAAAAAACTGAAAAATGGCAAATCACCAGGTTTCGATGGAATTCCCGCAGAACTTCTGAAAAATGGAGGAGCAGCTCTAGTCTCACGTATATACGATCTGATTCTTGCAATCTGGGACCAAGAAGAACTACCTGCTGAATGGAAAACAGCTCTCATTGTTCCGCTACATAAGAAAGGTGACCTTCTAAAGTGTGCGAATTATCGTGGCATCGCACTGTTGAATACTGCATACAAAATACTAGCTAATATCGTACTTGCTCGACTCATCCCGTTCGCCGAATCTATCATCGGTGACTATCAGTGTGGTTTTCGTCCCACCCGCTCAACCACAGATCAATGTTTTACATTAAGGATGATTCTGGAAAAATGTTGGGAGCACAACATCAGCATTCACCAGCTCTACGTTGATTTCAGGCAAGCATATGATAGTATCATCCGCGACAGCCTCTGGTCCGCACTCAAATGCTTTGGTATCCCAGAGAAACTTGTTTCTCTGTGAAAACTCACAACACCGGGATCAAATTGTAGAATAGTAATCGAAGAGTCAGTTTCTGATCCATTCGATATAATTCATCAGGTGTTCGACAAGGTGATGCACTCGCGCCCGTACTATTTAATTTGGCGCTGGAGTACGCGATAAGAAAAAGCCGAATTGAGACACAAAACTGCATATTATAACAAATCTAGTCAAGTTCTTGGCTACGCAGATGATATTGTGCTTCTCGGACGTAGAACAAGCGATATTAAGGATAGTCTCTCTCAGCTTGAAAGAACTGCTAAATGGCTTGGATTATGCATCAACACCGGCAAAACTAAAGTGTTAACAACATCTAAGAACATCCCTCCTGGAAATCTGGATACTGGCGACTATGAAGTGGAACGCGTGGAAAACTTCAAATACCTCGGGTCTGTAATAACATCGTCAAATGACATGCAGGCAGATATCAAAGCCCGTATCTCTGCCGCATACAGAGTTTTCTACGCATACTCAAAACTTCTGCGATCAAACACCTTTCGCGGTCGTGTAAACTCACACTTTACAAAGCACTAATCTGACCTGTGCTTACATTTGCACTCAAAAAAAAAATGTTGTAGATTTGATGAAAAACTACATCAAATTGATAATTTTTTATTAATATACGGTCAACAACTAGCGTTGATTATTATGATAAAACATTATCAAGAACTAAAAATAAAATTTAAAATTTTTTGTTTAACAAATAATTGTGTATATCATAACAAAATTATCATATTGATAACTTAGAATCATTTCATAAATTTTAAAAATTTAAGAACAATTATAAATATGATAAACTATTTTATAATATTAAGAATATTTTATAGGCATATGTGTGGCGATAATCAAAAATAATTATGATATTTATAAATTATTATCATGATAATAAATAGTTTATAGCTTCATTTCTCATAAATTTTATAAATATTTATGACTAGGATAAACCATTATAATAAATTATAATCATTTATCATATTTATAAAAAATTATCTGTGCAAATTATCGATTGGATAAATATTTATCATTTATAATTACAGTGACCATTTGATATGCAAATATCAACCTTTTGTCACCGTCACCTTTTTCGCATAAACTTTACACGAACATGAATGTAAACTTAAAACTTTTCTAAATTTCTAAAATAATAAGGTTGACGAATAAGTAGTAATCTTCTTCATCTACTTTGAGTAAAAAAATAATTGGATGAACCACAGGTCTCAAAAAAAATCATATCTCAAAATAATAAATAGATAAACAGAAATTTTATTTAAAAATAAATTTCATTTTATTAAATATATTAGCTATACTATATGCATTACAATAAATTTGTATCATTCATGCTATTCATGAATTAATTCATTTTATATTTGTAAAAATATTCATTTAAACAAAGTTTAGAGATTATTAAGAATTTTTTATTTAGTTAATTAATAAACTAATACACGGATGCTTCTTATCAAATTTCGTTGATATTTTATAAAAATGTTGCTGAATAAAATTCCAGACCATTGAAGATGGTACTGGGTACTCCAAATTAAATAAATTAAAAATTTTGAAGCTTTTGAAAGCTTTTGAAAAATAATTATAGTATATTTGATGCCATCAAAATATACCAATATACTGGTTGGATTTATTATTTCTCCAACGATTAATAGCAATGGTGGAATTGATTGCTTCAGATCCATTTTTTTTCTAAAATAAGTTCTACCCCCTCCGCAGTTTTCCGCACCACCATAAAGGAATTTTGGGAGTCCTTGATGGAGTATTTTACAATGCTTGTTTTGTTGTTGTCAATTTTCGTTTCCCATGCTGTTGGTGGCAAAACAAAATGTAGCAAATAAAATATTGCTGCAACTTTTCCGTCTGTGAAATTAAAAGAGAATAAAAATTATATTTGTAAAATAAACACATAAATAATTTAAACTTAGGAATCGATTATTGGCATCAATAAAAATACTCAGCTCAATATATAATTAAGTATTACTTGATGAACCTAATAGTCAAATACCAAGTTAATGATTGCTTGATCATCAAGACTTAATAAATTCTATAGTTATATATATTTACAAAGATTTTTTAATAACCGAAGCAGGTTTAAGAAGCAATTAATATTTTGATAGTCATAATATACTTACTTTCTTCAGAAGTGAGTTTATCTAAAATAATTTTCACTGCTACGTCCTTAATTTTGTCTTTTGAAATGACCAGCATTTTTAACATAAAGCCATCTATATCAGATATGAGAGTGCATGAATATGGGATAGCTCTTTGAAATCTATATCAATCTATGTCAAAAATGAAAGCACCGTACTTACAATTAACTTTATAAATTATTTTTAAATATAAACTGCCTACCAATTTATATCCTAATGGTGAACTATATTGTTTCCATTTATTGAGTATGGCTATAGTTGACTCTGATTAAATAATATCATTGCACCTGTGTTTTTTTGTCAACCGCCAATGCTGTTCTAGTTCTGCCCAGCTACAGTTGTTAATAAAAATCGCCTCCAGATCATCAGTTACATTTTCTTCTGATTCTTTAAGGAAGATATTTAATATTTCAATTTAATTATTTCGTATTTAATACTCTCTTATTTAATAAAGACGTGGTCTGGCTTTAATTTTTATAAGAAATATAAACTTAACATGACATCCAAAAGTAACATAAAATTACCCTCGTACAATTAAATTTCATACGAGTTACTGAATTATAAGCTACTATTATTCTTAAATAAAATCGATTTTAATTAAACTAATTCTAAATGGGAAATAATAATTTATTATATCAAATTATAGGAACAATTCGTACTAATACATAACGACCTAACTTGAATACACTACCAACCAATATCAATGATCTCTAGAGAGTGGAGTTTTAAAATGTGTTTTCAAAATGAAAATATTCAAAAATAAACTAAAAAATATTTAAACTTAAATAGTCATACAATTTAAAATAAATGCAATAAGCTATGAAAATATTTCCTAAGTCTGTTTTTTAATTCAACGAACGCGGAATGTTCTCCACTAATAAAAATAATTACGGAATAATTTGATAACGACCTGGTTCAATTAAAATACAGACCCTATGTTTAGCTTAATAAGCCAATATATTACCTAAATTTTTATTTGAGGTTTTAGAGCAGGAAGGAACTTCTATATCTTATTCAATTAATTTTCTTTTTTTAAATCCAATTCCTTGAAGCGACCGCACTTGATTAAAATATTTAGAGTAGACTTTACCCATAGATCTCTTATTTTTTTCTTTAAAGGAGTATGTCGTCTATCATTTAAAAAAATAATATTATATATATATTACAAATAGCAACTGAAAATTACAAGAGTTTCTGTTGGAAATTGTTGAACAATAATATTTGAAATATATTTTGCAATTTCAATTGTCATTTTAATTTCTTTTGTATGATGTAGTTAATTATAATTTCTACCAAGAAAGCTCGACAATGACCATTCAGTATATTATGGTTTTCATTATATGTTTTTATTGTTATGCCTTTTGTCGAACTTTGAAGTAGTTCATCTAAATTTATCGATGGAATTTCATCACCAGTGTTTTCTTCGCCAAAATGTTTGTCCAACACATGGTCATTAGAATGCAAAGAAGTTACAGTTGAAGTTTCGGAACTTTGCCAAAGTTTTAATTTATGGACGAATTTAATTTGAGATCCAATAGTCCAGTTCTCAGTGAATTTATTCATATAGTAAGGAGAAATCAGGCGCAGTGCCTCAATATCTAAATCTTCGTCTATATAATGATTTTTTAAAGATATATAAGATCAAATGACATTTTTTGTAATAAATTTTTTAAAAAATTACCAACGAAAGTTTTAAATATATGTTCTAGATTCCATGAATACAACAATTCCTTTACTTCATATGCTGATTTTGCTGGCATTGTATATTTTTCTGATATGTTCTGTTGCTGATTATTGTTAGTTAAAAATTCCTGAACATTTTTTGATGGAATTTCATAATAAAACTGTCAGAAATATTTTGAAGCTCTGAGTTATTAGACTCGAGAGGTGCCTTTGGGGCATCCTGCATTGTGCCAGGCAAAAATACAAACAAATTATAAAAATTAAATGCCAAATTCTTTAATTTCGTATACATAAGTTAAATATATTATTAAAGTAAGTGTACGCATAAATTCCATTTATAACATAAAATTGAAGAAATAAAATATTAATGTCAGATAGAAATAATATAATAAAATATAAAAATAAAAGAAATAGAAATATAAACAGATTTAAAGCAGAAAACATAAAAAAGTTGGATTTATATAAAAAAAATTTGTTCAATATAATTATATTTGATGCACACTAAAAAGTTTTTAAAAGCATTCTTTTAAGCGAATCATACATTTCCCATTAAATAACTTGTTTATATTAATAGGAGGACCGCTAAATAAGTCTATTTTTAAAACTAAGCTAGCGACAATAATTGTACTGATTTTCGATTTAAATTTACATTAATATAATTGTGTAAACACAAAATATTTATACACTTTACGCAGAATTTATGCTTAGTTTTATAAAATTCACCTAATAAAAATAATCAAAAAAAACTATCCACAAATAGTAAATTAAAAAAATGGCGTCATGTTTGTTATTGTTTTTATACGTGCGTGTTTGTATTAGTTTTTGCTGGAAGACAAATTTATCAAAAAATCTCAATTTCAAAAAATTGATTTACATCAGAAAAAACATCATTTTGTTTGAAAGAACGCGCCCAATTGATTAATCAATTTCTTTTATGTGCATCACTTTATTGGGGCTGAAAGAACTCCACATAAGTATTTAGATAACTTTAACTGAGGATGCTGAAACTGGCCCTTATTAGTTTTTCATAACTTACCTTCAAAGCACTTAATTAAATTATAAGTTTCACAATCCACACCAATGTCTAATAAAAGATTTTTCCGTGATATTTTTTAACACTGTTACAATATTTCACTGTTATAGTATTAAATTTTTAAAACTTAGCTAAAACACTAACTGTTTTTACTTTTATTTCAATTTTTTAATTTTTCCTCGAATAATAATTACTCACTAAATTAATTCAAATCACCAAATTTTATATAAACAAATTCACCCACAACCTTGTCGCAAGAGATCGAACACGTGAATGTAATACAACTCATCAAATTTTTCATTTACAAACAAATCGGAAGCATATTTATAATTTTTTATCATAATGATAAAATGTTATGCGCCCATTCAAAATCGAACAGACAATAATACCATTTTTTAAAACCATAATTTCTTAAAACGATAACAATTTTTCAATTTTAAAATTTTGTCATGAAAGTTCATAACACAAATACCATTGGATTTATAAAACATTATGATGTTCTAAAATGATAATTTTATCGTTATGAATCGCTTTCAGATTGATAATTCATTATGAATTATATAGGATTTGAATTGGACGTAGTAAAATAATATTTTTGGAACAACACTATTATAATTAATTCAATGAATTATTTGTGATATTACATCACTCCGATGGAAATAATCCCATCATGAATAATAAGACTGAATCTAACAAAATATGGTGTGCAATTTATGAAAATTTTTTGCTATCCACAAAATTGTCGATCGATCTAGTTTCGAACCGATAAGAACTTTTTATTACACTTTAAAAAAGTATATCATTCTCATCAGGGCTAGCCGACTAGATACACTACCAAAAAAATTTTTCGCTATATAAACCTAAAATAGGTCACTACTCTAGCGAAGTATAAGAAACCAAAAAACTTTCATAAACATATGTTAATTAGATTCAGGTTTAGTCAATTTGTTTCTCTAGTTGATCACTATTGTTGTTATACTCTAACCAAGTTAGAATTGGATAACAAACTTGTATCGGTAAGAAGAAGATGACCATCTTCACTTGTGTCTATCGACACATTATCTACAATTAATTCAATGAATTATTTGTGATATTACATCACTCCGATGGAAATAATCCCATCATGAATAATAAGACTGAATCTAACAAAATATGGTGTGCAATTTATGAAAATTTTTTGCTATCCACAAAATTGTCGATCGATCTAGTTTCGAACCGATAAGAACTTTTTATTACACTTTAAAAAAGTATATCATTCTCATCAGGGCTAGCCGACTAGATACACTACCAAAAAAATTTTTCGCTATATAAACCTAAAATAGGTCACTACTCTAGCGAAGTATAAGAAACCAAAAAACTTTCATAAACATATGTTAATTAGATTCAGGTTTAGTCAATTTGTTTCTCTAGTTGATCACTATTGTTGTTATACTCTAACCAAGTTAGAATTGGATAACAAACTTGTATCGGTAAGAAGAAGATGACCATCTTCACTTGTGTCTATCGACACATTATCTACAATTAATTCAATGAATTATTTGTGATATTACATCACTCCGATGGAAATAATCCCATCATGAATAATAAGACTGAATCTAACAAAATATGGTGTGCAATTTATGAAAATTTTTTGCTATCCACAAAATTGTCGATCGATCTAGTTTCGAACCGATAAGAACTTTTTATTACACTTTAAAAAAGTATATCATTCTCATCAGGGCTAGCCGACTAGATACACTACCAAAAAAATTTTTCGCTATATAAACCTAAAATAGGTCACTACTCTAGCGAAGTATAAGAAACCAAAAAACTTTCATAAACATATGTTAATTAGATTCAGGTTTAGTCAATTTGTTTCTCTAGTTGATCACTATTGTTGTTATACTCTAACCAAGTTAGAATTGGATAACAAACTTGTATCGGTAAGATGAGAATGATATACCCTGATGAGAATGATATACTTTTTTAAAGTGTAATAAAAAGTTCTTATCGGTTCGAAACTAGATCGATCGACAATTTTGTGGATAGCAAAAAATTTTCATAAATTGCACACCATATTTTGTTAGATTCAGTCTTATTATTCATGATGGGATTATTTCCATCGGAGTGATGTAATATCACAAATAATTCATTGAATTAATTGTAGATAATGTGTCGATAGACACAAGTGAAGATGGTCATCTTCTTCTTACCGATACAAGTTTGTTATCCAATTCTAACTTGGTTAGAGTATAACAACAATAGTGATCAACTAGAGAAACAAATTGACTAAACCTGAATCTAATTAACATATGTTTATGAAAGTTTTTTGGTTTCTTATACTTCGCTAGAGTAGTGACCTATTTTAGGTTTATATAGCGAAAAATTTTTTTGGTAGTGTATCTAGTCGGCTAGCCCTGATGAGAATGATATACTTTTTTAAAGTGTAATAAAAAGTTCTTATCGGTTCGAAACTAGATCGATCGACAATTTTGTGGATAGCAAAAAATTTTCATAAATTGCACACCATATTTTGTTAGATTCAGTCTTATTATTCATGATGGGATTATTTCCATCGGAGTGATGTAATATCACAAATAATTCATTGAATTAATTGTAGATAATGTGTCGATAGACACAAGTGAAGATGGTCATCTTCTTCTTACCGATACAAGTTTGTTATCCAATTCTAACTTGGTTAGAGTATAACAACAATAGTGATCAACTAGAGAAACAAATTGACTAAACCTGAATCTAATTAACATATGTTTATGAAAGTTTTTTGGTTTCTTATACTTCGCTAGAGTAGTGACCTATTTTAGGTTTATATAGCGAAAAATTTTTTTGGTAGTGTATCTAGTCGGCTAGCCCTGATGAGAATGATATACTTTTTTAAAGTGTAATAAAAAGTTCTTATCGGTTCGAAACTAGATCGATCGACAATTTTGTGGATAGCAAAAAATTTTCATAAATTGCACACCATATTTTGTTAGATTCAGTCTTAACACTATTATAATTAATTATATATATGATGAATTATTATTGGAATGATAAATATGAAATATTTTTTTTGTATATTTGAAGAAATGTACTTAAATTGATAATATTTTTTAATATTCATAATTTTTTAGTTATAAAAAATGTATAATCTTTTTTTATCAATATTACCTGCGACTTTTTTTGGGTGTGGAAGTGAAAGCTGGACACTGACTTCCTCCGATTGTAGAATTTTATCAACATTCGAGAGGAAGGTCATACGAACAATTTATGGTCCATGTAAAGTTGCTGAAAATAAGTATAGAATCCGAATGAATCATGAAATCAGACAGCTTCTTGGAGTCTGCGATGTAATCGGATTCATTAAATCCAACCGGATTAGATGGTTTGGTCATGTAGAAAGGGCTCCATTGGAAAGAATGATAAAAAAAGCGTCCCAACAACAACCAGCTGGTGTTCGTCGAAGAGGAAGACCTAGACAACGCTGGCGTGATGACATCATCTAAGACCTTCGTGATATAGGATGTCGAAACTGGGGTCAACTGGTCATGGAACGAGATGATTGGAAGCTGATGGCAGTGGCACAGATGGCAAAATCCCTCCATGGGATGTAAACGACAGAGAGAGAGATACTCTATTCGCAACATTTATTTATGATACAGAATTTTTCAAAGGTTACCTTCAATTACATTCTGCTAAAGAATTATTGAAGGAAATGTTACTTTTGCATGACAATTTAGCCAACTTTAGTTAGTTTTTACACACTTTTATATAACTTGACTTTTGACAGTTGTGATGGTTACTCTTTTGTGATCCATTTTTCAGTAACTTCCCATTATGTGATTGATCCCAAATTTAAAAGACAAGTTTGTTGAAGCAGTCAGTATATTTCTAAAAGTTTTAAAGCAAAAAACTTTATAAGACTGAAGAAAAAAAGTGAAAATTTTTCTTCACTCTAAAAGACCTTAAATAATTGCACTGAAATCCTCATAATCTGGTTGACCGATTTTGAGCGTAGGAATTTTGGTAATACTGTGTATATCATTATTATCATAGACTTCATACATGTTTGTGTCATTTTTATATGGATAAAACTAAAAGGCCTTACATTATACATAATGAATATAAAAAAAAAATCAAAGTATGACATTTCGTTTTAATTTCAAAGCTTATAGACCTTTTACCTTGAACTTCAAATTGTTATTTTGGTGTATGTATTTGACAGATTACAAACAGCAATGATAATTAGAAATCAAGTATTAAATTTTATTGCAAAAATGATAATAAAGCAACTATTATAGTAAAAACAACCTAAAAACAACACAAAACATTCTTGATTTGTAAGAAATAACAATTATTTAATGTTTTTGGTTATACAAATCAGCTGATCACAACTGTCATGTTTTTTGGGGGAAAAAAGTCTCTCATTAATCATTCACGATTCGTTTGAGTAATAATCGTTATTTACTTATTTATATCAGTTAATAGAATGCGCTGCAGCAAATTAAAAGTCTTTACTTATCCACAGACGTGATGGTGGTAATAAACAACTACTACCATTGTGATAATAAACAACTACTGTGTGTAAAGAAACCTGATTTTTCGATCCGCCAAAGTGTACTGCTTGCACTTCCTCAGAATATTTGCAGTTATAATTCTGTGAAAAATCACAGTGTGTGAGGATTTCATTTTCAGACAAGCTCTTCTTAATTTTGCTTATAACATGATAATAATGTAAGTTAATTTAAGTTTTATCAATAAAAATAATTTATAAATATTAAAGATCACACTATTATTGTTTGTGTCACGTCTGTTACTTAGCTGTCCCGACGGAGACATTGAATGTCCACGGACATGATGTCCACGGATGTGATAAATTCATTAAAAACATTCTGTGAATGATGACATTTTGGTTTTGAGAAGTTGTTCTTTGAAATGTATTATATATATAATTCACTTTTACTACAACTACAATAAAAATTTAAATTTAGTAATTACTTACAGAATTATGATGTCCACGAATGTGACTCTATGATCTTGCCCCACTTAAAATTTTGATGTTCTATGGCAAATTGAACACTATTAGAACGCTCAACCTGCTAACAAAAGTTCTCGAAAGCTAATATGGCTGACTGAAAATTTATAAATCATAGATTTGGTTCTTGTACTGCCATCTATGACGAAATAGAAGAAATAAACATTTTGTCCACGGAAGTGACTAAAATTCTTGGGACATTCTAGTTTCTGCTGTAAAACTGATTTTGTTAATATGTTCATGATAAAGGTTTGAGGTATTATAAGTAGACATATTTATTTATTTCATACAGTATATTTTTTTTCAATGTAATTATTATGTAAATAAAACTTCAGTTTTGGGACAGTCCACGGACGTGATTTATCAGGTTCCGAGGACATATTTTTCAATAAAAATAAAATTAAATTGCTTCTTTTATACTGCTGAGTTTTAATTTTATTCTTTGATAAATAAGAGATTCCCTTGGACAGGATTCAAGTTTTTTTTATAATAGTCCAATCGTTTCATACTGTTAGCATGGCGAGACTTCTCTGTCTGAACAGAAAACACTCAAACCAAATGTATGATCGTTTAACAAAAAACTCCGTTGATTCTACATACAGTTATGCTGTCATTTTACCACTCAGTTGATTAATTTTACGTAATTTTACCGATCAGATATGATAGTTGATTTTATTTTGATAACAGAATAGAAAATAGGCTGAACACAAGCCAGTTTCCAAAAATTCGGGATTGTTTTGTAGGATAAAAAGAAAATTTTAGACAGAATTGGTTGTAGTTGTCTATAAAAGTTTTAAGGATAAATAAGTGAAATACCATCGAGGCCATCAAATATGTTGGTGTTTATAGATTTTCCGTATTACATTACACCGAAAATTTATTAATGTCATTTTCGTTTCAACTAAGACATTGAGTAATAAACTCGGTGTAAAGATGCTTACGTTTTCTGCAGAAACTTTATTAAATTTAAAAATATCCACCCAAAGTAAATAATTAATTTTGGTGAAATTCTTAATTTTGCTTATTTCCATGCGCTTTCGTATTCCGAGATAGGTTTGTCCTAAACTAAAATAATCATTAACAGAAGAGTTCGGCATTTATAAAAGATATTTGTCATTTAAGATAGACCATAAAATCAAATACTCAACCATGATCGTTTAAATTAACCATCATATTTTGTTTGTTGAAGTTATAGAAAACATAAATCAACCATTTTAACTCTCACAAGGTGTATACGTACCTCTTCCAACTTTAAAAAAAATTAAAATTGTGTAATAAATGTATTCCTAACAATTTCTATAAAATATTGTCTTTGTGCTATAACAGTCCACTTTTTACCCTTTTTTATTCTCTTTTAAGTGATTAAATCAAATATTGATTTCATGTCAATAAATTAAGTGGCTTGTCGAATTGTTGGAATACGAACGAGTGAGTGAGTATAAATACTATATATTCATTATAAGAAAAAGAATCAAATTGTTTTTCTTATTTATTAAACAAAAAACAAGGAAAGAAAAATATATTTGAAAAGATACCGATTTTAATCTCCCATCATATAGCAAACAAATAATCGCATTTGAATAAAATTAAAATAAATAAAATGAATGGAAATGTAAAATATTTTTTATGAATTAAAAACTTTGATATGAAAAATTTTTTATTGTGAATATTTGTTTAGATTGCAGTTTTCTTAGTTATTATTATTTACAAAAAAATATAAGTTTAATTAAAAGTTCTAAATTATTATTATTAAGTACTTTCAGTTTTTGGATTTAATTGATTAATGGATTCCATTATTTATATTATGGGATGAGATTTAGCATTTTTTTTGAGTGGAAAAATTGCCGTTGAAATTGAAAAAAATTTCAAGTTTGAAGTATGCATGTTTTTGTCTGAGAATATAGTATGCTACAGACCTACAATCAAATTGCACAAAAAATCGAAAACGAAAATAAACGAAATGATTTTTACGCTAAATTTTATTTCGTTTATTTTCGTTTTCGATTTTTTGTGCAATTTGATTGTAGGTCTGTAGCATACTTATGATAGATAAGTTTAAGAAGCAAAAACACATATAATTGTTGGTTTAAGAAATGAGAACATAACTCAGAGCAATAATTAAGTATATTATTCGTTAGTAGAGGTGAGCTGAAAAGCGTATTTTAATTTTTTATTTTTGCATAATAAAAGTGTTATTATTCAAGAAAACAATTTTCAACTCGAAAAAATGATAGTTTATTTTGAGAAATAGAGTAACCAAAAAATTTGACATTATAGTTTATTTCAAAATAGAGCAAGAGCCCGCGACGGATCATGGTGGCTTTGGCAGGGAGCAGGTAACAAAGGGGCCTCCAAAGTTTCGTGAAAGTATAAAAGGTAATTTTTTTATATATTATTCGGGATAGTATTAGAAGTCACGTCACCCATTGCCAGACACTTACTATCGTGGTAACCAAACACAAATTGATAAAGTTTAAGGGTGTCTGGCAGGAGGTTGCCACCATAGTAAGTGTCTGGCTATGGGTGACGTGACTTCTAATACTATCCCGAAGAATATATAAAAAAATTACCTTTTATACTTTCACGAAACTTTGGAAGCCCCTTTGTTACCTGTTCCCTGCCAAAGCCACCATGATCCAAACTTCATATGTCTCTAATCGTTCCTACCTGAGTAGGGGGTATGCCTAGAGAAACTTTCAGCTTTTATAAGATAAAGAAGGTCTGGCCGTCGCGGGCTCTTAGTCTAAAACCCGACTCGTTCGATTTTACTGAAGTTTCTAATAAAAAAAGTAAAGCAATGGCCAATAACACTGATATTTTAGTTCAACAATTGCATTTATTTTTAAATATCATTTTGAAATGAGTTGGGGTGACGCTAATATTACGATGCTGCATCAAAATTAATTACTTTTAACTTAAATTATATTTCCTGTTACTTTCCTGTTATATTACGTTTTTTTGAAATTCGAATTCACAATATTATCAAAACTTTAAGAAAATGGCTTCAGTTTTATGGAATCTAGATAATAATTGTGATTCGTTTCCGATAAATAAATAAAAATAATTAAGTAATTAAATAATTTTATGTACTCAAATTAAATAATAACAAGTTGGTCAACAATTTGGTTACAGCGAAAAAAATCAAAATTAAAAATGTCTAACACACATGATTATAAAATATTTTTTAGCATGTTTATTGACTGTTTTTAAATTAAAATCGTTCAATTGTTTTAACATTCAACTATTTTAGCGTTGGTATTTTTAAAAAAACTTTATTTCAAAATATTTTTAAAATAAAATATAGGCATCCAACTCTTTTTGGAATTTCGCTTCAGCCAGTGGAACCATTTATTACACAGAAAAAAATCATTTGCCAATTCATCTAAATATTCATCGATATCATATAAATGGATGAATTTTAGCCATGTAACAATTCATTTAATTTATTTTAAAAGAATCAAATTTTTGAAATTAAACAATTTATTAATTTTTTATATTTATTTTTATGTTTTACTTAAACATATTGGGCGAAATAATTCTGATGTATTTTATATACATTTTCATCCAAAACCTTGTGCGAAAGAATTTTTATAATGAAAACAAACACAAAAAAATAAATAAGCTCGTGAATAATTAATTCTAGCGATTGAAAAGAATTATAATAATTTTTTAATATTGTTTGCCTTGTTTCATGTTGGTTTATCGATATATAGATTTATTTTTTTCATAATATTAAGAATACTATGAAAAATTAATATTATTTTCCACATATAACTCATATACTTAAATTTTTTGATTTCAGATTTTTTTCGTTTAGAAAAATGGACGCATCATTTACAAATGCAATCACACACATATGTTTCTCTCGGTATGAAAATATTTGTCATGATAAATGATCAAATCATAATTTATAATTTGATGAAAATAATTTGCTAATTTATTTCTATTCGAGCCTTTAAAATAAAACAAACATAGGAGCATTTATGTATATAAATATAGTATATAATACTAAGTACCATAAGCATATCCATAATATTTTAACATTTTTTTTTCAGTTTATTGTTTTGATGCGCCACAATGTCAATTAATAATACGTGTTTTTTTTTCTACATAAAAGATGAACATTTTTGTTTGTAAAGACGTTGTTTCGTGAGATTATATATGGAAGTGGAAATTTTTAATTTGTGTACGAAGAAAGATCGATATCAAGATGATACGTGACCATTTTGTTCGGTCGATGAGATTTTATTTTTAAAAAATCAAATGTGAAAATAAATTTTGTTATGGATATCAACTGAATAATATTCAAAATAAAATATATAAACATGGATAGAATTTATGTTAAAATATAATTGAATATTTCTAAATGATAATTGTGATAACAAAAAACTTACGTTATAGTTGAAATAAAGACAATTCAAAATGTGGTCAACATTGTTGTTAATTTTATTTTTAAATTTTTTCCATCTGTTATTAACAACAGCGTGTCGTGATTTTTATTCAGTTTTGGGTGTTTTAAAATCAGCAAATTCAAATAACATAAAATGCTTGTTAAAGAATAACATGACCCAGATGCATCGAGTTAACTTCAATATTTGGGTGCAGCTTATGAAGTGCTATATGATTCAGGAAAACGTAAAGTATACGATTGATGTGGGGAGGATTGTTTGAAATAAAGATGGAATGATGAATATATATGACCCATTTTCTAGTTTCTTTGGTGATTTTGGCTTCATTTTGAAAAAAAACAACAGCATGATACACCAAGAGAAGCTAAAAATTAATATGGATTTATTTGTTTCTCTGAAAGAATTATACAGTAGAATGGAAATATTAGAAGAAGCTAAACATCGCAAGTATTCATCATAAATGTAAGCTTCAATTTTGTTTTATTTTTGATATATTTTAATTTGTTTAGTTAAATTTTGTTTAAATCGCCTTTGTGCGATAGATTTTTAGGTGATAAAATTTGTGTAAAATAAAAGATTTTGGGTAGCGAAAATCCGAAATTCTACGTCCACGCCGTGCTACCTGGGTAACGCTAACAGAATTAGGTTGGTGTAGTTGAGAGGGGCAGAGTAAATACTGCTTATACTCAATGATTCTGCACCATGGCGAGTCATTGGCGCCATAAAACCAATGCAACTCAAGCGTCTGTTCTCCATGTTAGGGGCGGCTTGGAGCGGGCGTCTGTCTTGGATCAAACGGCTCGCTATATAAATGTGTAGAAATCGTCTGTTCTCCATGTTAGGGGCGGCTTTCAGCGGGCGTCTGTCTTGGATCAAGCGGCTCGCTATATAAACGTGTAAAAAGGTTGTTTCTCGTGACCTTAAGAAGCAGAACGAACCCATTCACGAAAACTTGGGTTGGGCGAAGGGCTAACACCCCATTTCCGTAAAAAAATTATTGTCATGAATTCTGCACACAGGCCTCGGAATATCTCGGATTCATTATTGGAACGACCTCGGAAACTGTACCCGGACTACGATTTAAAAATGGGAACCTGGAACGTGCTAAGCCTCAGAAGACCAGGAGATCTCCTAAAACTAACACAACAAGTCGAGAGCTACACACTGGATATAGTGGCATTACAAGAACTAAGATGGCCAGGAAGTGGAATCCATGAAACATCGAAAGGACACACTCTGTATTATTGCGGTCATCAAAACGGAGGAGAATTTGGAGTTGGCTTTCTTATACACCGTCGCGTGAATCAGCATGTTATCGACTTCTGCCCAATTAATATGCGGTTATGCACACTGAGAATCCGCACGCAAAAATTCAATGTAACGATCGTTAATGTTCATGCACCTACTGAAGATAAAGCAGACGATATTAAAGACCTGTTCTTCCTAGAACTCGAAGAAGTCATCAATAACATCCCGCGTCATGATATAAAAATCGTGGTAGGTGACTTTAATGCTCAAATTGGTAGGATTGCAGAACTTAAAACACATATCGGTCCTAACAGCTTGCATCATACCAGCAACAACAACGGTTTTCACGCAGCCGAGCTGGCTATGATGTATGATCTAGTAATTTCAAGCACTTTCTTCCCTCACAAGAGAATTCACAAGGCAACGTGGAAATCAAATGACGGAAGAACGGAAAATCAAATCGATCACGTCATGATCTCTAAGAGACACTCTACAAGTATAACTGACGTTCGATCATACAGAGGTGCTGATATGGACACCGATCATATGCTTGTCATCTTTAAGTACAAGTGCAAATTATCATCTACATTTAACAGACAAGCAAAAAAGACCGTGCGCTGGCATCTCGAAGCATTTAAACATCCGGAAACGCTGAATAGATATCAGGAAATAATAACAAGAACCATAGAAGAGCATGATATCTCTTCTGAGATGCCATTAAACATACAAAAAGAATGGCAAACACTTCAATCAACCATTATAGCCGCAGCACAAACTACAATCGGAAATCGACCACCGAAGTCACACAACGAATAGTTTGATGACGAGTGCCGTAAAAGCATTAAACACAAACAAAAACTGCGAGAAAAATAGTTAACAAGGAACACCCGAAGCTCCCAAGCTGATTATCTATGCGCCAGGAAAGCCTCAGCAAAACTTCTACGTAAAAGAAACGCGAATACATGAAGAGCTGCATCGAAAACATCGACCAACATGCGGCCAACGGAAATTCAAAAGAGTGCTTTGCCAATGCACGGAATCTGACAAAAGATTTCCACCCAAGATCTACAGCCATCAAAAATGAAAATAATGAACTTACAACAAGTGAACGTGATGTGCTGGCAGTATGGCGATCCCAGACCTACTGAATAGGACGAATGAAGTTCATCCTATTCGAGCAATTGCTCCATCAACTGAGGAGATTTTTGTCCCTTACCCAGCAATAGAAGAAGTGGAAGCTGCCATTAAAAAACTGAAAAATGGCAAATCACCAGGTTTCGATGGAATTCCCGCAGAACTTCTGAAAAATGGAGGAGCAGCTCTAGTCTCACGTATATACGATCTGATTCTTGCAATCTGGGACCAAGAAGAGCTACCTGCTGAATGGAAAATAGCTCTCATTGTTCCGCTACACAAGAAAAGTGACCGTCTAAAGTGTGCAAATTATCGTGGCATCGCACTGTTGAATACTGCATACAAAATACTAGCTAATATCGTACTTGCTCCGCTCATCCCGTTCGCCGAATCCATCATCGGTGACTATCAATGTGGTTTTCGTCCCAACCGCTCAACCACAGATCAATGTTTTACATTAAGGATGATTCTGGACAAATGTTGGGAAAACAACATCAGCATTCACCAGCTCTACGTTGATTTCAGGCAAGCATATGATAGTATCATCCGCGACAACCTCTGCTCCGCACTCATATGTCTTGGTATCCCAGAGAAACTTGTTTCTCTGTGCAAACTCACAACATCGGGATCAAATTGTAGAATAGTAATCGAAGGGTCAGTTTCTGATCCATTCGATATAACATCAGGTGTTCGACAAGGTGATGCACTCGCGCCCGTACTATTTAATTTGGCGCTGGAGTACGCGATAAGAAAAAGCCGAATGGAGACACAAAACTGCATTTATAACAAATCTAGTCAAGTTCTTGGCTACGCAGATGATATTGTGCTTCTCGGACGTAGAACAAGCGATATTAAGGATAGTGTCTCTCAGCTTGAAAGAACTGCTAAACGGCTTGGATTATGCATCAACACCGGCAAAACTAAAGTGTTAACAACATCTAAGAACATCCCTCCTGGAAATCTGGATACTGGCGACTATGAAGTGGAACGCGGCGTGGAAAACTTCAAATACCTCGGGTCTGTAATAACATCGTCAAATGACATGCAGGCAGATATCAAAGCCCGTGTCTCTGCCGCATACAGAGTTTTCTACGCATACTCTAAACTTTTGCGATCAAAATATCTTTCGCGGTCGTGTAAACTCACACTTTACAAAGCATTAATCCGACCTGTGCTTACATTTGGAAGTGAAAGCTGGACACTGACTTCCTCTGATTGTAGGATTCTATCAACATTCGAGAGGAAAGTCATACGAACAATTTATGGTCCATGTAAAGTTGCTGAAAATCAGTATAGAATACGAATGAATCATGAAATCAGACAGCTTCTTGGAGGCTGCGATGTAATCAGATTCATTAAATCCAACCGGATTAGATAGTTTGGTCATGTAGAAAGGACTCCATTGGATAGAATGATAAAAAAAGCGTCCCAACAACAACCAGCTGGTGTTCGTCGAAGAGGAAGACCTAGACAACGCTGGCGTGATGACATCATCCAAGACCTTCGTGATATAGGATGTCGAAACTGGGGTCAACTAGTCATGGAACGAGATGATTGGAAGCTGGTGGCACAGACGGCAAAATCCCTCCATGGGATGTAAATGCCAGAGAGAGAGAGAGAAAAAGATTTCCAAGGTCAGGACCCCCATGTATTTCAACAACATAATTAGCTCATATATAACTTAAAGTATATGAAGTATGACTTTACATTTTTCTGTGTAGTACGGAAAGAAAGAAAACAATTGAAGAAGTTTACAATTTTAAGAAGAAGAATTATAAGGTCACGTCCACCCAGCATCCAAGAATTCTATCAAACTGGTCACCCACATACCAAGAAAGGATTATTTTCTTGTTTCGATTTTCATAGATTTCGATTTCGATAGCTACTTGAGTTTAATTGCTCAGTAAAAATTCCTAATAGTATCAAACTCTTCTAATTATAAATTCACTAAATACTGTTTGTTAGTATTATGCCCGATTTGGTTGAATCGATATAAGCACCGTAATGGTAGTAGTGAATTATATAAACGATTCGTCTTCGGATATTCAAACTAGTAATCCTCAACGTTATAACTATGCTGGTCTATTGTTCTATTTCTGATACTCATGATACTCACCTATGATACTCGGCATTATACTTGTCCATAATACTCGCATATTATAAAAGGTGTCCCGAAACTAAAGTAAGATTTGAATTTGTCACCATTTGTTGAATAAATTGTTGGAATCTTTGAAAAAAAAAAATTATTTTAGTAACGATCGGCCTTATTTCGAGCCATGCTCTAAATTAAAATCAAAACCATTTAAAAAAAGCTCCATAAAAACAACTTATTATCCTATTTCAGTTTTTTCTCTGTATCAAAAACAAAATAATCAAAAGCAATAACATCTAAGGGAACGCCGCAAATCAATTTTTTAAATTATTTTTGACTTTCTTCAATAATGAAAATTGGGTCATACATATATCACGACAGAATATAAAACTTTCATAAAAGTACTCAATGTAAATGAATTTGCCAGCTCTTCAGAATTTATTAAATGTGAAAATGGAGCCAATAATTTAGGTAGATTTCATTTTAAAATCTACCTATTGCAATGTGCCGCATCTCGGAATTTTGGAAAAATTTTGGTGTCAAACGACTATATAAGATAAGCGGAGAAGGAAAAACATAGAAAAAAATATATATATATATATATATATATATATATATATATATATATATATATATATATATATATATATATATATATATATAAATATATATATATATATATATATATATATATATATATATATATATATATATATATATATATATATATATATATATATATATAAATATATATATATATATATTGTAATAAACTTCGTCCAGAATGGGTTAATTTTATTTACTCATTCATTAATTAAAAGTTAACTCCTTTTTCAATCTTTTACTTGTATTGCAAATTGTATTGCATAAATTAATGTAAATTAAATTTGTTATACAAATGTTTACATTAATGAATTAAAAGGAGTTACCTAATACATTTTGTATAAATTAAATTTGAGTTCGCTAATACAAATGCAAGTATGAATGAAAACAGGTGTGGCCTATTTCAGATGTACGGACTACGTAGTATTGATTTCTAGTGGATTATAGAAGTTTCGATTTATTTATTTTTCGATATAAATAAGCAAACAAAAATATCAGATAGTCAGTTTTTCTTTTGCAATTAAAAGTGTTTATAAATATTCGCAAGTTTAAGGAATAATCGGTGGTACTTGAGCCTGGGTACTAATAGTGAAAGAATCTGAGCTTAGTGGAACAGTAAATACAGATTTTACGATTCCGAATATTGTTGATTCAAATTACGGAAAAGCGGTTAAGTTTATGGTACATAAATTGGAGACCCTGGAATTTATTGTAAGGAAAAACGGAAGCTGCTGTAATTTGTTGACAAATAAAGTTTGAGATTCTGTTAACCAAAGATCTGTCTTTTACTGTCGTGTTTGTTCAATAATCTAAAAGAACCAACGAAGAGTCGTTACATTGGTGTCAGAAGTGGGATTATTGAAACAATGGTCAAGACAGTAAATATTAGTGATCTCAGCCAGACCCAGCTGAAGGATGAGTTGAAGAAAAGGAATGCTCCAATCCATGGAACGAAGGCAGAACTTGTATTCCGGCTGCGTAAAGTTTTAGAAGAAGCAGGCCAAAACACAGAGGGCATAGACATAGAGCCGGAGGAAGCTCCAGTTCAGAATGCCCCAGCAGTTGATCCGATGATGGTGTTGATGAAAGAAATGATGGCACAGCAACAACAACAAAAGGTAGAGCAACAACAACAACTTGCTGATATGATGGCCCGACAAGAGAAACTGGCAACAGAACAAAAAGCCCGACAAGAGAAACAGGCAGCAGAACAAAAAATAGAGCAACAACAACAACTTGCTGATATGATGGCCCGACAAGAAAAACTGGCAGCAGAACAAAAAGTAGAGCAACAACAACAATTTGCTGATATGATTGCCAAACAAGGAAACAACCAACAACAACAACTTGCTGATCTGATGGCCCGACAAGAAAAACTGGCAGCTGATATGATGGCAAAGCAAGAAAGTCTACGTGAAGTAATCGAGTCACGTGTATCCAGTGCGACATAGGATCAACACTGGAAACGCTCATCCTATCAGACAGCCTCCTAGAAGACTACCACTGGCTAAACACGAGGAAGTGCAAGGAATGCTGGACAAAATGAAAAGTGATGGAGTCATCAGGCCATCTAAGAGTCCATGGAGCTCACCAGTGGTGCTAGTTAGAAAAAAAGATGGGTCAGCTCGTTTTTGTGTAGACTATCGAAGGCTCAATGAGGTAACCATTAAGGACAGCTATCCACTGCCACGAATTGATGACACACTGGATACACTATCAGGGGCCAAATGGTACAGCACATTAGATCTGAAGAGTGGCTACTGGCAAGTTGAAATGCATCCAGAAGATCGACGAAAGACAGCATTTTCTACTGGCAATGGGTTGTGGGAGTTCAATGTGATGCCGTTTGGTCTATGCAATGCCCCAGCAACATTTGAACGTCTAATGGAATGCGTGTTGTATGGTTTAACCTGGAAGGCCTGCCTAGTTTATCTTGATGACATCATTATAATGGGTCGCAACTTCGAAGAGCATCTAATGAACCTCGAAGAAGTACTCAGAAGAATAAGTAATGCCAACATGAAGTTGAATCCGGAAAAGTGCAATCTCTTCCACAAAGAAGTGAAGTACCTTGGACACATCATTACAGAACATGGAGTCAGAACCGATCCCGATAAGATTGATGCTGTGAAAAATTGGCCAGTACCGAAGAATGTTCATGAGCTACGCAGTTTCCTTGGCTTATGCACCTATTATCGGAGATTCGTGGAAAATTTTGCGAATATCGCCAAGAGTCTACATAAATTGACAGAGGCAAATACCAAGTTTCTGTGGACAACCGAATGTAATGAGGCATTCTGCCGTTTAAAAGAAAAACTATGCAACACCCCTATACTAGCCTATCCAGAATCCGGAAAGATGTTCATTCTGGACACAGACGCAAGCAATGTAGGAACCGGAGCTGTTTTGTCACAGAAAGTTGGAGACGATGAGAAAGTGGTGGCGTACTTCAGTAAAGTTCTGTCAAAGCCGGAGCGGAATTACTGTGTCACGAGGAAGGAGTTGCTAGCTATCATCAAGGCTGTGAAACATTTCCACAAGTATTTGTGTGGACAACTATTCCTGATTCGCACGGACCATGCTGCTCTAAAATGGTTATTACAATTCAAATTTCCTGAAGGACAAGCAGCAAGATGGATAGAGATCCTGCAGAACTACGACTTCAAAGTTGAACACCGCAAGGGGAGGATCCATGGTAACGCCGATGCCCTGTCCAGAAGACCCTGTATAGAGGAGTGCAAGTCATGTAGCAGAACTGAGGGAAATGAGGCAATGAAAGTGAACCAAATCAAGTTCCAAACTCCTGAAGATTGGTGTACCGAGGCAATGAAAAGAGAGCAGCTAGAAGATCCAGCTATGGCTCCAATATTGAATTGGAAAACTGAGGGAAGGCGACCGGAGTGGAAAGAGGTCGCACCTTTAAGTACGGAGGTGAAATGCTACTGGGCGCAATGGGACTCACTATTTATGGACAACGGGATACTTAAAAGAAAATGGGAGTCCGCTGATGGAAAGAAAGTGTTAGAACAACTGGTGTTGCCATCAAGTCGAGTGGGAGAGGTACTGGGAAAGCTGCATGGAAGTATTTCTGGAGGACACCTGCGAGTCAATAAAACCCTGGCTAAAGTAAGGGAGAGGTTTTATTGGGTAAGGTATCGAACAGACGTGGAGCAATGGTGTCGGCGATGCGATACTTGTGCAGCGAGCAAAGGACCAAAAACTAGAACTCGAGGAGAGATGCAACAGTACAATGTGGGTGCCCCAATGGAGAGAATTGCTATAGACATCGCGGGTCCATTTCCGGAAACGACAAAAGGTAACAAATACATCATGGTGGTCATTGATTACTTTACAAAATGGCCGGAAGCCTATGCAATACCAAACCAAGAAGCAGTTACGGTCGCGGAAGCATTAGTCAATGAATGGGTTTGCAGATATGGAACACCGCTCGAGTTGCATACCGACCAGGGAAGGAATTTTGAATCTCAACTGATGGAAGAGCTGTGCAGAACACTCGGCATTAGAAAAACACGAACTACACCTATGAACCCACAATCGGATGGCATGGTAGAACGATTCAACCGAACCATGGAAGAATATTTGTCAAAGGTAGTAGAAGCCAACCAAAGAAATTGGGACAAGGATCTTCCGTTATTCTTGATGGCCTATCGTAGCGCAGTGCACGATACGACAAGTGAAACGCCAGCGAATATCCTGTTCGGAAGAGAACTTCATCTTCCTAGTGACATCGAGTTTGGCATCCCTGGAGGTCTGGTATCCACGAAAACAGATTATGTGGGACAACTAAGGGAGAAGATGAATAAAATCCATCAGCAGGTTCGAGACCACATTAAGATTGCCAGTGACAAAATGAAAACCAGGTACGACATAAATGCAAATAGTGGCGGTTTTCAAGAAGGAGAATTGGTATGGCTATACAACCCCAGAAGAACTAAGGGAAGATCACCCAAGCTGCAGCCAGATTGGGAAGGCCCATATAAAATAATCAAACGAATTAATGATGTCATCTACCGCATACAAAAGGGACCCCGTACCAAGATGAAAGTGATACATCTGCAAAGGTTGGCACCGTACCAAGGTAACAGCACCAATGCGATCTCTGATATTGTTCGGGACGAACAAAACTAAATGGAGGGCAATGTAATAAACTTCGTCCAGAATGGGTTAATTTTATTTACTCATTCATTAATTAAAAGTTAACTCCTTTTTCAATCTTTTACTTGTATTGCAGATTGTATTGCATAAATTAATGTAAATTAAATTTGTTATACAAATGTTTACATTAATGAATTAAAAGGAGTTACCTAATACATTTTGCATAAATTAAATTTGAGTTCGCTAATACAAATGCAAGTATGAATGAAAACAGGTGTGGCCTATTTCAGATGTACGGACTACGTAGTATTGATTTCTAGTGGATTATAGAAGTTTCGATTTATTTATTTTTCGATATAAATAAGCAAACAAAAATATCAGATAGTCAGTTTTTCTTTTGCAATTAAAAGTGTTTATAAATATTCGCAAGTTTAAGGAATAATCGGTGGTACTTGAGCCTGGGTACTAATAGTGAAAGAATCTGAACTTAGTGGAACAGTAAATACAGATTTTACGATTCCGAATATTGTTGATTCAAATTACGGAAAAGCGGTTAAGTTTATGGTACATAAATTGGAGACCCTGGAATTTATTGTAAGGAAAAACGGAAGCTGCTGTAATTTGTTGACAAATAAAGTTTGAGATTCTGTTAACCAAAGATCTGTCTTTTACTGTCGTGTTTGTTCAATAATCTAAAAGAACCAACGAAGAGTCGTTACAATATATATATATATATATATATATATATATATATATATATATATATATATATATATATATATATATATATATATATATATATATATATATATATATATATATATATATATATATATATATATATATATATATATATATATATATATATATATATATATATATATATATATATATATATATATATATATATATATATATATATATATATATATATATATATATATATATATATATTATATATATATATATATATATATATATATATATATATATATATATATATATATATATATATATATATATATTTTCACTTGCCCCCTTTTAATTTTGATTATTTTTTGTTTATAGATAGTCTTTCATAAATAAAAAATACGAGACCTCTTAGAATTTTTTTTTTCTACCAGGGGTCTTCACAGGGTGCCCCTCAATTTTTTGTTATTTTGTGATGTGCGAGTGCATTTTGACGAGCGATTGTAGAAAAACTACTCAATCGATTTTCATAAATGATATATCGTTGAATAGGTATTAAAACACAGTTCTCAAAAATGTACACTGTTAATTTTTTGAAATAGCTTTTAACGGCGTACCATAAGAAAAAAACGATGTAACATAAGAAAAGATGGCACTACACCATTTCTTTTTTTTTTTAACTAAATTAAAGCTTATTTTATATCTAACTACTTGTAAAAGTTTAGGACATGCGTTATTTTTTGTTTTAAAGATAAAATTCGTTGTGCATATGACTGTCGGGAATCAGTTTTTTTTTGTTCTGATGGAAAATTATAAAAATGGCGTTATAAACTTAGAGATTTTTTTATGTTAAATATCAAATATTTTATTATCAAATGAACTTTTTAAAATTTTTATAAAAATTATATATGCACAATAAAGAAAATATGAGAAATTTCAGTCAAGTTCAGCAAATTTTTTGTCATTTTTTACTCGACCCAATGACGTTATGTGGAATAAAACATTTAATGCTATAACACGAAAATAACATTACAATGGGAAAATAAACGTCACTGTCGCTGACACCATGTTGTCAAAACAGTGTAAAATTAGTGTACTTATTAAAAATTTGATGATAAGCAGTAAACTATAAAATATAACGTATGGTCTTTAAACTGTTTCTTATAAAACTCTGGATCATTTGAATTTGACATTTACATCGCCGTGTAAATATAGTAGTATACTAGCATTGTTATTGACACACACCTAAATCAGATATTCAAACCAACAATAATATGAACTTGAATCAATCTTACTGTCACAAAAATAAAACGAAACTTTTGTGTTTTCTTTTATCAAAAACACACGGATTCAATAAAAGTTTTAACATTTCCTTGACATTTTCAACCTCAATTAAATTCACACCCTTAAAAATAACAAAACTCGAAATTGAAATACTTTCATTTCCACAACAAAAAAAACCTTATATAAATTTCCTTTTATTTTCATTAAAAATATTTTTATACAAAGTATCACTTAAAATATGTTTGAAGTGTTGTGTTTTGTAAATGAAATTGCAACAATCAAAAGCATTAAAAATTTGACGAAAACGTTTTGGTTTTTCTTTTATTACAGTTTTTGTTTTGTTCTCTAAATAATTGGTTATTTAGTTTTGGCCAAAATAGAAAAGGGTAACAAAGAAAACTTCTGTTTTTCTTTTTGTTCATTAAAACTTGATCATTATTCAGTTTGAACTGAGTACATCACCAGCTAGATTATTGTTATTGTTCGGTACTAAATATAAACTTTGTTTCAATTAACGAAAAAGTTCATTTTCCTGCCGCAACTAAGTAATAATAACTCAATCCTGAATAATCTAAAGATTTGTGTTATAAACGAAATTAAAAAATTTTCAATATTTTTTTCGGTCTCAACATTTTTTTATTTTATTTCGATTGTTAGTTTTTGATTTCTCTTGTCGATCTGGTAAAATATTACCAGATGTCCAAGGAGTTTCTTTCTGTTCATCAAAACTTAAAGTGGTAGTATTTGTTTTTATGTACTTAGCAAAACATCAAAAAACAACAAAACTAAGAGCCCCATCCAATTTTTTTTCATGATATTTTGACGTTTTTTCAACGATTACAATTTTTCTCAAAATAGGGGAAAAATGAGATATTGTTTTACAAATGTTTACGAATGTGTTTAGATTACCTTGGATTCCCAAACAATAGAGATTTAACCTCGAAACAAAACGAAAATTGAAAAAAAAAATATTGAAAAAGAAGATATTAAGACTGCACTCATGTAACCTTATAGCTGTTAATAATAGCACTATAATGTTTTGCTACGTGTTCACCATTAGCTAGTCATTCTCGCTAATAATCCAGGTCTTGATTCCCTAACCCTTTCATTCGCTGATCTGACACGCCTGCTGACATTGGCCACAATCAAAAATTAATTCTTATATTTGTTCCTTAGAATAGTTTTCTTTCTATTTCAATATATTAATATTATAAACCACAATTCAACACTTCAAACTATATAAAATTAACTGTAAAAAATTTATGTTTATTTAAATTTGCCTTAATTCACATTTGTATGTATATATATAGTTAAGTATGTTTATTTAATTAAAATTACAAAATATGTCTTTTAGACCGTTTTTTGCGGCAGACGTATAACAATTATAGTTTTTGGTTAATTAAAAAATGAATCTCAATCTTATGAAAACAAAAATCTGAAAAATGAAAAAACAAAACTTTTTTAATGAATTTTGAAATTATACCTGACTACTTGATGATAAAATAATTTTATGAAAACTAGATTAAAAAATGTACCTAAAATTTTATTAATCTATTGCTAAAAGTTTGAAACGAATTTAACGAAAATTTTCAAATTAAACGCAAACGATTAAATAAAAAGTCACCACAACTTCATCTATTCCACATAAATAATAATCTGCGAAGTAGGATTGTGGTATCCAAAGAGTATTTACAGCATAAACAAAATTCTTAAAATTTTTATAACTGTAAAAAAATGTATTTAAATATAGACGCTGATGCTTTAAGGAATTGTATTCCAATTAATTTTATTATTCGTTTTCATATGATATGAAGAAATTATAATTTATTTTGTTTCTTTGAGTAATAATGCCGCAATTTTTAAAGACATAACACTTGATTTGTGAAATTTGAAAGGGAATGCTAACCAACCAATATTTTAACATCCGTCGAACAAAGGTTTCAAAAGGTTTACCACCATTATTGTGATTATTATAGACGAATACTCAAACCCAAAAGATATTCTAAAACAAAAACACAAACTTTCTTTCTTCATTTTAACTTTATGTAAACAAACATTTATTTGATTGTTGGTTTAACATTTAATTTTTCACCTTTCATATAAAATCATCACGGACCAACCATAGGTTTGCTCAGGTAAATCATCGCCATCATCATCTTAATAATCAACATCAAACGAAGCAAAATATTGACATAGCGGCAAAATAAAGACAAAAAAGAACACTAAAAGGCTATAAAAACGACCAAGCAAAAATACCAAAATTGTTTTTAATGCTTTGGCTGAAGTATTAATATTTAATATATAGTAATAAAATAATATAAATTTTTTATAGTTTTTCTTATTCTTGTATTACTTTAAATTGGGATGAGATGAATGAATGAACTTTTATGTTTTTATAATAGTTTTATGAATATCGAAAGACCACCCGTAAACAATTCTTCGAGGTACATTGTCATTTGTTTATTTACTCAGGGTAGTATGGACCGAAAGACATGCAATTAATAATTTTCGGATTAGTTGGATTGGATCGGTTTGGTTTTTTTATATCAAAAATTTATCTATAAAAATTAAAACAATAGTATATGTATCATAGAATGTTAGTGATATATGTACTTCGAGTCGAGTGGGAGAGTTAAACACAAGCAAAGCGAGTTGTTTGAATTCATACAAGCGAATATTATGATCATGTGCTAATTTTACATTACACTTTTTCTACGATCAAACTTAAAATAAATCAGAAATAAATAAATAAAATTATATTTTCAATCATAGGGAAGGAAAGTAATTAGAGTTTGGGAATGAATTTGTTGTTATTTTTTGTGTAAGATTTTTGTATATACTGTTACCATGACATTATTTTTGATTGTTATTTGTTGTGAAATTTTTCATGGTGACCGTTACCATGTCAATATTGTTTATTATTTTGTTACGCCCTAGTGCGTAATAAACACATTATGTAACTGATACTTAGATGATTTAATTGTTATAAGTGAATCAAAATGAAACGGTCCATATTAGATTACTTAGAACGGTATGGTAAGTAACAATTTCTATTTTGATCGTAGAAAAAAAAATTACTGTCTCACGCGCCTTTATCATACATATACAATGTCTTTTATAGATAGAATTACAAAGCCAGACGTTTTGTCTCTGGTAACAATATTTGTAACCAAATTTGTTCGGACAGTGGTACCACTTACCAGCTTCCTTAATCTGTTGCAGAAAGCACAATTTAGTAGAGCACCACACCCTACATTGTCATCACTCACTTTACATTGGAAAGCTTTTTGAGTCCGCTATCAAAAGTAGGAAGTTGGTATACAAATACGGTAAAATCCCGTCAGAACCCGTCATATCTATAACTGTATACCAACGCCAGAATAGTGGTAGAATTTCACTTGAACACTTTATTCATTCGATTAGTTTTATATGAGTGATCAGATATAGGTGGATGGCAACGGCATGTGCCTATCTAACTATCTCAACAAAAAAATCTATGGTGATTTTTTACAGTTCGTCATAATAAATCGCCTAAAATTAGGATCAAACTGAACATCGGTAATCTACCGTTACTTAATTTCTAGTCACAAAAATCCGCAAATGCAAAAAACGAAACGGTTGTTTTTTTCTGTTATTGCTACAATTTTTTGGGCTTATTTTAGTGTATTCAAGCTCATTTGCATTAATCTGAGATGGTCCGATTATATGTAAAATTTAGCAAAAGCAGATAATTGTGGAACACAGGTCAAGTTGACTGGCATTATATAAAGGGATCAATCGGCCCATCAAATATTGTGGTATTTGTAAAGGCCAACATTTTGCCAATTTTATTGAAAAACGGTTTTGCAATTTCCCTAAAATAATCCATATTACTACACTTAATAAAATATATAAAATTAATATTAAAATTGTTAATTTTGCAAAAGAATGATTGTGTAATATAAATTGGGTTAAACTAGAACTATTTTGTATTTGGGCTATTATTTTGAAAACGTACATCGAAAAAAAACAACTATTTTTTAAAAATCTGAAATTTTGATATATTGTTGACATTGGATGAAATGAAAAAAGAGATTTCTGCTTTTATTTTTTGTGTACTCTGAATCGGAGTTATGCGCGGTTGAATTTTTGAGTCTTTTTCACGTAGTTTTGGTAATGGTGTCAATGTTTTGTTAATAGATCCCATGAATTTCATGTGATTTACGTATATTTTTGCACATAGGGAGAAAAATTATTGAATAATCGAAATATGTAAGTTGGAAATTAATAATTTTTCTCGTTTCCGCTAGGCGGCGCGTTAAACCTTGCTTTACTTCAAAGCTTATATCTCAAAAAGTCCCTTTTTTTGGTTTTTCACAAATTTTAAAGTAAACATATGCAGCTATGAAATTGAAAAATAAAAAGTTAGCCATTCAATATGGATTAAGATTACGATTTTTTAAAGTTTGGTATCTGAAAAATTCACATGTGTTTTTTTATTAAGTTAATAATCCTGTACTAAATGTGGATCTAATAAATTAAACTTTTCATATTTTAACACCTACAATAAATTTGAACCATTTTCTGTGCGGTTAAATGGTTAAAAACTTATTAAAAATTAATTTAAGCTAAGTGGTAAAATAAAGGAATTTAAATTATTAAAAGGGTCTGTAAAATGTTTATTCATTTTAAAAAATGTCTATTCAGCCCCTTTTTACTAATTAAAATCTCATTAGAGACTCATAATTTTAACATTTAAAATTTCTAATGACGCCCACAAACGGTTTTTGACCAAATTATGCTTGCATCCAATCAAAATATATTAAATTGTACCTACCTAATTTTACCTGATTCTACCTATGTCAAAACTATTTAAAAGGTTGATATTACATATTGATGTGATTGCCTTATAGCAAGTATATTCAAAAATATTTAGAAGACATAACGTTTAGAAAAGATAATAATAGAAATGCCTTTTAAATTGTGCTGTAACTTGTACGGTCTCAAAAATCATAAGCGGACATCAAAAAATGTGAAACAAATATCTCCAGCATCTTTAGATCCATCACCAGTTCCGGTTGATACTATATCTCCACCAGTTGTTGAACTACTTAATGGCACTTTAGAATATATTAACAATGTTCTTGGAAGGTTAGCCAAATCTCCTATCAAACAAAAACATATTACAACAGGAAGTTATAAAAAAATTGCAATTGCAATTGCACACATCGGCAATAAGTCAAAGAATATTTCAAGTAGATTCAGTTAAAGTGTTATCATCAAACGAGGAATGTAAATATACATCATGGCTTAGGAACCTTAAAAAAGAATTTAAAGATACCAGCTGTAAATCAAAACTAGTGTTTTTGTTGACAACTCTACCACGTAAATTTTGGTCAAATCCACGTATCCAGGATACTCAATGATAACGCAGAATGAGATACAAGCTGCACAATAAAGTTCAATAAAGTTTAAGCCACAATCCACCCAATCGTAATTCATTACAAATCATGTAATGATAAACTAGAGGTCTTATCTTTTGTCATTATATCTGATCATTTAATGCATAACACAGTTGCAGTTCATAAATACCAGGAAAGGTATATTGAATTCATTGAAAAACAGCAAGAAATATATCCAAGTATCAAAAAAAAATTTATATTTTACTGATGGTTCAGCAGCTCAATATAAAAATAAGAAGAATTTCATAAATCTCTGCAAACATATTGATGATTTTAAAATACCTTCAGAATGGCATTTCTTTGCAACTGCCCACGAAAACGGTCCATCCAATGGGATTGGAGGAACACTTAAAAGAGAAGCCCGGAGAGCTTCGCTTAGAGGAGAAAAAATATTAAGGGAATTATTTGAATGGGCGGAAATTTGCTCGAAAAAAACCAACCACGTTATGAAGTTTTCATATGTGTCTTCAGGAGATATCGAATTACAGGAGCAATTTCTTTCGATGCGGTTTTCGGACATTAAAACCATAAGTGGAACTCAAGGATTCCACTGTATTTTACCGGATAACACTACACCCGATAAAATAATTGAAAAAATGTTTTCTTTTTCTGATAACCATAAATATTTCAATTTAAAGGCAAAAAGAATTATATAAATTAATTTTTTAATGTATTTAATGTATTTATAATATTGATTAAATTATAATGTTTATAGAAAAAATATTTTTTTAATGTTTTTTTCTAATGTTAGTGTGGGTGATGTTGAAATTATAACAAAATCTTCGATCATTGGGATCTCCTATTCTTATTCTGAATAAAAACCTGTTTCTCAATCAGAAATACACAGAAAATGGTTCAAATTTATTGCAGGTGTTAAAATATGAAATGTTTAATTTATTAGATCCACATTTAGTACAGGATTATTATTTTAATAAAAAAACACATGTGAATTTTTCATATACTTAACTTTAAAAAATCGTAAGAAAAAATCCATATTGACTTACTTTTTATTTCTCAATTTCATGGCTGCATATGTTTACTTTAAAATTTGTGAAAAACAAAAGAGATTCAACTATTTTTAAACAAACTAAAGCCGCAATAAGACTATTGCAGAACTCTGCAATATTTCTGCAATAGTCGTGAAATGGTAGCGTGTAAAATATTCATGGCAGAAAAGTTTGGCAATGAACTCATTGCAAAACATTGCAATGAGTCATTGCAATGTTTTAAAATGAGTTCATTGCTAAATTTTTCTGCAATGAATATTTTACACACTACCATTGCAAAAATATTGCAGAGTTCTGCAATAGTCTAATTGCGGCTTTAGTCTTTTAATTTTTAGTTATTAAAATTTTTTTTGGTAAAAGAGAGCAAATAAATTATTACTGTCATTAAAAATAAGTTAAATCTACTTTTTTAATTAATTTAATCAACATACAATCATTAAGAATATAAACATTTAAAAGATTAAAAGGCAAAATTTTACAAAAAAAAAATTAATAACTAAAAATTAAAAAATTAAAAACTTTTCTAGGTATTATGTAAATCTATTAGATCTCAATGTGCAAACAAAATGAATAAGTGTTTGTTTAGATATTATTAGAGAAAGTGATTACTGGATGTTTACTGTATGTAATACACACTATATAATTAAAATAAAATTTTTACTCTAATTTCAATTATTATTTCCCAAGGAAATAAATAGAAATTTATTAAATTTTTATTATCATTATAATCCAACTTAAAAAAAAAAACATAAAATGAGAAACGACTACCATAAAATTCAAATAAGCAAAAGATACACAACATGGTAAAATTTATGTTCATCGTTAACTATCTTAATTATAAGTTTTTGTGTTAATTGTTAGTTTACAAAAAATTTTTTTGGTGCGGGGTGAGATATATTGTAAAACTTATATTATGCAAACATTCTTTGCAAATGAACAATTTCCATTAAATTTTTTGAATAATATTAAATTTGTTTTTTAATTCTTTTGATGCATTATATAGTGTAAAATTCAAAATATTTTGACTTTCCGCGTCATTTGAAATAAGTTGCATTAAAGTTAAACTAGAAGTTTTTGACATATCCACAGAAAACTGCACAAATGACATACTTTTGATTGTTATTTAGATCAAAAGTGGGTGAGTCATAATATTGTTTCAGCGAAACAATAGTTTTTCCTCAATACACACTTAAAAAAATCGAATGTTGGAGTAAAGGCTTGAAACCACATACAACAGAAACAGAAACAGAAACAGAATTCCATACAAATTTTACAGAAGCCGAATTTTTATCTGTCAAATTTGTATTAAATTCTGTTTCTGTTTCTGTTGTATGTGAATGCCCGGCTTAAGGGGCAAATTTTGAAGGAGCATATTTTCCAACCATTATGACGCGCCATTTTGCGATAGAATATCATAATTCCCGATACCTATTTACTGGGTGTATCATATACGTTTGCGATTGTTAATTTTGTTATTTTCAGTGTTCAACTTAAATTTCAAAAATATCAATACAAATTCAACAAAAAAATAGACACGATACTACTATATCTGCGACCAAATATCTCATTTGAAGGTCATTTGAAGTTTATTATTTCCTTATTTCAGGAAACAGTGTTAAAAAAAAATTCTGCATTTAATACGCAGTTTTCATTTCAAACGTCTGTTTATAATTATTTAACTTTATAAATTACGTAAATAATTTATAAATGATATACAATTCAACCAAATATTTGTATGGATAACGCTTACAAGTTTGTATTCATTAAAGCTTTGCAGGTAAATTTTTAATGATCTGTAGCGCAGGGGCGTCAATTGGGTAGGGCTGGGGGGGCATTGGCCCCCCCCCCAAGGATCTGATACTATCAATAATTCAATACATCGATTCAATAAAACCATCCAATCGTGGTAGAATTATACACTATAAAAATTTCAATGCACGGTTATTTTGTAAATTCGTCTAATTTTTAGAAGATTTACTTAACTAATATACCAATTTTATCGCATACTATTAATTGAAATATATCTGATATTATAATTATTACGTTACATATTATTTTGGCCCGACTAAAGTACAGTTCATCGCAATATTCAAACCGTTATCGTTCTTTGTATCAAGGACTAGAGCGCCGCCGATATGAAAGGCGGTCGCATTGCTTCTAATCTTCTGATGAAATCAGTTTTATAAACAAAACACGATCGTTCTTCCAAAAATGCCATGGGTGCGTATTTTGACAAAATTCTATCGTACTATAAGGTGTGCGGCATTACCACTTTTAGAAGAACGATTGTGTTTTGTTTAAAAGATATTCGTGTCTGAGCCAGAGGAAACAAAATATTTCATTAGTATAGGCTCCTCGAGAGTTCATAGAGCAGTATTTAACATTCAAATTTCAATTGTTATTGGCCATTGGTAATTTATATAAACTTAAAAGTAAGTACATGCAGGAGAACGCAACCTAATTATTTTTTTTTTTAGTAAAATGTGTGGTGTAGTAGGAATTACAATATGTGTAGAAAATAATAGTAGATTAAAAAGTAAATAGCAAATTTTGGCATAAATTTGCTGAAACAAAACAAAAATGTAGTAGCCAATAATCAATAATCCAGCCGGTTACCTATTCCTTTATCCTGTGACGCACCATCTTTCTTAATGATTAAAGCCCACACATAGTTATATGAAGGCTCGTTTCTTCAAGGAAGCAATAGCGTCTCATCATCAAGGATTATTTCACAGCTAAGATTGAGAGTGCTACCGTTGACTGAATACAGTTCATCCGCCACCACCCCTAAAACGTCACCTTGGCTAGTGATATCTCACTGCTATTGCCAGTGGTATGTGATATCTCACGTTAACTCGTATGTCAATAGCAGGGACTGGAGTACGCGGGTTTGTCACACCCGTAGATCAAAAATAAAAAAAAAAATTTAAACAATAAAAACTGATCCCTCCATGCCCCACTTATTTTGAGAACCCTGACTGTTTGGCCCTGTTTTTTATCTATATCATATTGTACAAACTTTACAATTTTTTTAAAAACAATAAATTACAAACAATTCTAAATGTAAAACCCTATAACATATCTAAAGTTTTCTTGATAGTTGTGCTAATTTTTATAAAATGAATGAAAATAATTACGGGAGTAATTTAAATTTTTTGTGTTATTTCCAGTGATTTTATAATAGTGAATGTCTTATAATGGAAAAGCAATATTTTCTAACGACACGAACAAATTAAGTTATGTAAATATTTTCAAAATATGTTATGAAAACTTGCTGACAAATTCTTTTCGCTATATGGACTATAATTTTTAATTCATAAAATAGCAAAAATTATATGTTTGGTTGGTTATAATAAAATCTAAAATGTATCCTAAACGTCAATCTTTGTTCATTTTTTTATACAGGGAGGGAGAAACTATTTTTTTTTGTGGTAGGTTTTTCTTATGGATTTAAAAGAAGCCCGCAATAATTGTACAATTTTGAATCAAATGAAAAATTTAAGCACGTTTATGGGTAGTAAACTGCCCAGACGTCCCACGCTGCGTGGAAATGTTCCACATTTCGTTGCGTCGTCCCACGGAGAAATTTGTCCCACGAAGCGTCCTACGAAACAAATATTTCCACCACATTTGCCCGCATTATCGAAATAATCAAAAAACCTTATATCTACCTACGTACAGTTTGCGCAATATCTTAGTCAAAGCAATGGCTTCACAGTTTTTTCTTGCAAATTGTATGATGTTATGTATATGTTGATTTAACTATATTGAGAGAACAAACCAGTGCAATATTTTTTTTTACTAAATAGTGTTTTAACTATAATTTTCATAGAAATACTAAACTCAGTTTTTTTCACTTCAATAATTTACATTTTATTTTGCAAATATCTATTGATGTCTAACACATCTACCTCAGCGAAAAGGTTTCTTTGTTTATAGAAACATCTTCCCAGTGTATGTATATACAAGAGATCGAAAGTATATTATGAAAAATAAAATACAAAATATTTAACTTAAAAAGACGCAGTTTTCCGTATAAATTCATAAACATTTAAATTTTCAAACCAGAGTTTAAAATTTTACTTTATTCGAGCACTCATTTCAATCCTTTGAAATAATATTCAAAAATTAAAATGTTCATAATTTGAATATCGTTCTTACTCGTAAGGACGGCTCAGATTACATTTTCCTGTTCTTTTATTCGATTTGCAAAAGAACAGAATTAATCATCCTTTATATTCATTTTTCTAACAATACATGAATAAGGAAAGCATCAAATTTGAAGCAAAAATAAAAGTTTTGAGTATTTGAAAGAAAATATTTATTTCAATTTAGTAGCAAGAATGACATTTTACTATTTTCACTCCTCTGTGTGGGAGTGTTATATTTTTTTTAAGCTACGCACTCTGAAAGAACAAAGTAAAGGAGTGATATAAGTAGCGTTTCAAACTCTGTTTAAACACACTTTAACTAGGTAGCTGAAAAGTAAAATTATTACTTTCTAATTTATAATTTTTTTTCTCAATAAATAACAAACAAAGTAAACAGCATAAAAACTTGATAAATGGTTTAGATTTGCTAAAGATAGAACGTGAGGTATACTATATACCTCTTATACTTACAGAATACAGAAAAGATATTAATTATTTAGTAAAATTAAAATAAATTGTTTCAATTGTTTTGCAGTCTTTAGTTGTGTAACAAAAGTTTTAAGCAACTATAAAAGGTAAATTTATACTAATTTTTAAAATTATATTTAAAAAATTCTCCTGCAAATCAAGACGGATAGAAAACGTTTACGTAAATTCTTATACGATATTGAATTGGACTATCCTTTTATAAAAAAAATCAAAATATAACGACGCAAAAGTTTATTGTATTACCAGTCGGAGTGAATTTGCAAATTAACAGTAGACATTATGATATTAAAAGACATATAGATACAGATAAACATAAAAAAGCGTTGCTATAAGCCGCCAGCTCCAGTAGCTTAAACAAGTTTTGTTGTTATTTTGTTTTCTTGTTGTTATTTAACATTGACAAAAAACTAGTTGCAATTTGCGCTGATAATACGAACACCAATTTTAGTGGTGTCACGTCAAGGGGTGAAAATTTTAAAGCAAGCTAAACGCGAATTTGAACCAGAATGTATTGGCTATTGGATTCGCAGCCCGTATTCTATATAATGCAATAAAAAGTGTTGCTGATTTAAATGGCAGGGTTAAAAAAATTTGGATATTTTACTGTCTTTACTGGTTTAAGTTGAAAGAGTTCTGCGGCAAAAGTAATGTCGAACATAACCAACTTATTGGATGCAGTGAAACTCGCTGACTGGCGGTAATGCCAGCACTAGAAAGAATTTTGAAAATGTACGAACCACTGTAAGCACGTTTCCTAACGGTTTAAAAATGTCCAATTAAAATAAAAGAATTTTTTGTAGAATTAAATAGTAAACAAATAGTAAAGGAAAGCACTAAATAGTAAATTTATGCACAATCTAGTTAGCACGTTTTCACCGTCCCACTTTCTCGCAATAGAAATTCTAATTAGCTAGTATTTGGAAAAATGTTTGCATTTTGTCCCACATTTTAACGATTTGGCTCTGGTCAGTTTAGGGTAGACATAACTCTTTCTCTCTGAGACAAATAAAGGAAAACAAACAAACAAACTAAAAAACGATTCGACATAAGAGGAGTCACGTAGGGATTGCAATCCCGTGGTGTTTTATGGATCCTGGGACTATGTGACTCATAAATTTTAAATCCCGGGATGCCTGGGATCGTATAGAAAAACCATCCTTTTTTTTATGCTGCACGATCTGCTGTCGTTTACAAATTCACTCTCTGAACAGTTACAAAGCAAAGATATAATAATTTCTAGAACAAGCGCTTTAATTAAAACTACTTCCTTGATGCTTAAACAATGCAGAGATGATACTAAATTTAAAATTATTTTTAACAAATGAAGGGATTTTGCAGAACTTTGCGACATTCGCTTCAATGAAACAACAACAGAAGACAAAGATCTAGCAGAGTAACCGAGGTAGCTCAAAATCATTTTATTTTTATTTCTTAGTCCATGCATTTAAATGCTTTTAAATATATGTGTGTATAAAAATGTGTATGTTATGTTTTACGAAAAAAATCTTTTTATGTCATTTAAATTCTCGCCCCCCCCAAGATTTTGGTGAAATGACGCCACTGCTGTAGCGATAACTTCCAATTCCACAACAATAAATAGCTTCACAATAATAAATAATTCCATAATAATAATTCGAACAAAATAAACAAACAAACCTTTACGTACGCACGATATTGCGTTATATGTATTGTAATATTTTATTATTGTGAAACAGCCTAACAAAAATTAGTTCAACTTCTGGTGGAAAAAGAGAAAATTTGCCTGTATTTTATAATGTTGCGTACTTCAGACAAATAAAAAAGATTCTCTATTATTATTTATTCCAAGACACGCCATATTTTTTGTTTGTATCAATTATTTGTTATGTAATTAAATTTTTTTATATAAAATAACATTTTGTTGAAGTTGTTATAAAAGAGAAACTATGTTGAATAAATAGTCTAATTAAGACTACACCGTTTTGGTCATCTAACATCTTTAATTTAGATGATCATTCCTTAAGATTACTAGAAGAAAAACGATTATTTATATTAATAAATCATAGATTTATAAAACTTTAAAATGTTCAACATCAATCATGATTAAATAAGTCACATTTATGGTACACGCCGAAATGTCAAACATGGCAAAATGTTAATGATAAAAAATCAATTCAGAAGAGATCATCTGAGAATAATCGTTACATTGGTTTTGCATCTACTTAGGTTTCTCATATATCTTCTTTATTTCTGCGATCTATTCAACTGCATCAGTTTTCCATCTCCAGAGTTTTTTAACGTTCGACTTGACATTTTTAATTTATGTTACTTCGATTTTTTAGGGTTCCGTTTTTTATACGGAACACTATTGGTGAGAGTAAAACGAGTTTTTCACATTATATCGATTATCTCGTGAACTATAAATACTATATGGACCTGAAATTTGAGGTGCATATAAACCTAACCTGTCCACATAAGACGACAGATACAAATAAAACTAAAGTTGTTTTCGTTTGGTTTACAGGGTTACGATGTGAGACCTTTGAGAAAATACATTTTTTTATAGATTCAAGTAGGGTATGAAAGATCTTCATTTCAGTATTCCTTAAAAATTTATTTTGGAATTTTGCACCTCACCTGTTTTTGTATAATTTTGAATAATGACGTTTTCTTAGTGTTTTCTTACCTCGATTAGCTCCGAGCCTAACTGCTCGAAAATCTTCAAATCTATTTGGAATGATAGCAAACCTAGTACGTTTTTAATAAAAAGTATATAAAAGTGTCATATACTCAGTTATATTTATTGAGGGGTGGAAATGAGGAGAGGTAAAAAAACTATTTAAAATGTGGTCATTTGTAAGAGCACCTAATTTAGAAAACATTGCATTTTTTTTAGAATTTTGCGATGCACAGTTTTTGAGTTATGGTAAAAAAGTGCGACTTTCAGAACGTTCCCCCTCCCCCTACGTTTCGACACTGATTGACAGACAAACTTAAAAAAATTCACAGAGCTAAGAAATTAGGTAAATTTTGTATGAAAACTATAGCGAAGTCTCAAATAATTATATTTCTGTGTGCTTTGGGGACGGGGGTGGAGGGGGTGAAAAAACCCTTTTTGACCCAAGCGAGTGTCGAAACGTAGGGGCGGGGACGGTGGGCGGAATTTTGCACTTTTGTGACCATAACTCAAAAACGGTGCATCGCAAAATTCTAAAAAAAATTGCAATGATTTCTGATTATGTGCTCTTTCAAATGACATCCCACTCGCTTGGGTCAAAAACACAGAAATATAAATATTTAAGACTTCGCTATAGTTTTCGTACAAAATTTACCAAATTTCCTAACTACGTGAATTTTTACAATTTTTTCTGTCAATCAGTGTCGAAACGTAGGGGGGAACGGTCTGAATTTTGCTTTTTTTTTAAAATAACTCCAAAACTGTGCACCGCAAAATTCTAAAACAAATTGAAATGATTTCTAAATTAGGTGCTTTTTAAAATGACTGGACGACTCGCACTTGTTTGACAGTTTTTTAAAAGGTTTGGGTAATATGAATTGCAATGTGTGTCACAACAACACATAAAAATCTTTCAAGATATAGCCCCCGAGCAGCACACGTCCTGAAGTGTTGACGGGCATAGTTTTTTTTTGTTTCGTTTTGTTGTGATTTTTTCAGAGAATGGATAACGAAACAACAAATCTTATCACATACGACAAATGCCAATATTCAATTATAAGCTGGAGGGAATAAAAATAAAATAAGAGAAACAAATTAAGATTTTGTAAAACAAGTTCCTTTGTGAAAGAAGTGACGCACTGTCTTCCTCAATGATTAAAATTCACACATAGAGTTATATGAAGACTCGTTTCTTCGAACAAGCATTAAAGTAAAATCATCAAGGAATATTCTATAGCTAAGATTGAGGGTGGTACCGTTGATTCCATATAGAGTTCATCTACCAGTACCCTTCAGATGGGGTACTGGCGGATGAGCCTAGGCTAGTACTCCTTGGATAGTGATATCTCACTGTTGTTGCCATTTGTCTATTACGTAAATATGTATATCAATAGCAGGTACTGGAGAACACGGGATTGTCATAACCGTATAAAAACTGATCTCTCCATGTGCTTATAAAAAACGCAAAAAAGTGTTAAGAATATTGCTGTCAAAGGGATACATTATGGATACTGTCAACCATTTTGAACCTTAATTGCTTCTTTGAATTATGTAATAATTATAATAAAAAATATAATTGCCATCCATAAATACAAAACTACCTCTGAATTTTTTCAAAACAAAACATAGTTGTTCATCGTTCCATTTTATGCGACATAAAATTGGTTACTTGTATAAAACCATAATAATTAAATACAATTTAGTAACCCCTTAACCAGTCACACAATAAATTAATTTTCAAGTTTATGATCCTTAAAATATGAAATATAACACGAATAAAACTAATCAATAAAAAAAAAAATTACGATCGATAAGAGTTTCTGTATTGTTTTTTTTCATGATAAAAAAAAATTGCGGAAGCATCAGGGAAAAAATATTAAAAAACAACTATAGTATGGTCACGTGTCAGAAAAACTTTCAGATTTGAAAAAGATGATGTTGTTTTACTTTCGTCCATTATATTGTAATTACTGCTTCACCGGAAATCATAAACACGTGACTTTGAATTCTTATATGTATTTTTTTTAGTTTTCTGTTTTTAAGGTTAAAATCATGAATCCTCATCAAAAACCAAAAAATATGGTTATTTGTGATAAAATAAATATTCATGTTAAAATATAGTTAAAGGGTGACATCAATTATACGTGTGAATAAAATTATTAATTTTTTATTTATTTTTGTAATACACAATAATTTTTTAAAGATATGCTTCAGCGATTTTTTTCAAATTTGCAAAAAGTGAAGAAAAATATAGCTTGATAATCGTCAGCTATTCAGAATTAAACGTCTGTGACATATTTTATATTTACGTAGATTATCACACCACCGGATACAGTTTTTGCTAGCGAGAAAATAATTGACTAAGCTCGAATGTAATAAAACCATGATGATTGATGACAAGACAATAAAGCCGTGAACCGATGCGATACAGACATAGATTTTTGTCGGTATAGTTTACTATTGTCGGTTAGCACTGTTCACTAATAAGAGATGACAAAGTTTTTAAGTTGACATAAGACATTTTCTCATTAGTTTGAAACGGAAAACAATTGAAATTGAAACATTATAGAATGCAAAGAGTTTTTAATATGTGGTCATCGTGTGGTTTGATGTGTACTTTCTGATAACTATCTGTAACAATTCTATCAGCATTCTATTTTGTTGTAACTATTTGACTGTACACTACACAAAACTTCGAAGAAAACGAGTCATGTTCGTTTTTGGTATAGAGGAAATATCAAAATCCAGAAAAAATTTATAAAGTCAAACGTTTAAAACTTCGACAATTCCAAAAAAGGCTTTTTATTTTTATTCAACGGATTGCGTTAAATTTTACAACGTATGAAACGTTGAATAAGAGAGAGAGGAAATATCCAAAATCAGAATAAACTTTGTATATTCTGCTGTTCAACGACCGCAATAGCCAAATCATGTGCCAATCAACCATATTGTTAAACATTTAAATCAAATTTTACTTAAGCTCCAGACCTTTTCGGATCATTTTAAATTTGATATTTGCAACGGGTGGAGTAAAAGTTCTAAATCAGAATAACGTTACTATGACACCTTCACAAAGTTTAGGTCAATTGGACCTTAGGCTCAAACATATTACGGATTGTCTTAACATGTTGATTGTTGTTTCATTAGTTCAGACCATTACGATTCAACTCAATGTGATTTGGTTTTGTAGTTTCATCCCAAAATGGTTTCTATACTTGGTTTTAGTGGAGAAATAGTCAAAACTAAAATAAATCTAGCAATACCTCTCCAAAGAGCTCAAGGTAATTCTACTCGATTCTATATCCAACGAATTTTGCCATATTTTACAAATATCTATAACATTCTAGGTCAGTCCAAGATAACCTTCACGTAGAGAAATTTTTTAAATAAAGAAAAAAGTCGCATAAGTCATAACATCAAAAATTTCGCGAAAAACATAACAATACCGATTTCTGCTTCGTTTTTTCAAATTTGTGTTAAATAAACGAATCGAACGTTCAAACCAGGGCTGAGCCAGAGTCGGCAGCAATTTTATAGTAACTGGAGGCGGAGTCGAAAAAATTATCAAAAAATTTGTCAACTCCGACTCCTTTTTGAAAATTATATACTATAATTTTTTGCTTTTATTTTCTTCTGTATAGTTTATTTTTTAGGTAGATTTCATATAAAAATCTACCTATTGCAATGTGCCTCATCTCGAAATTTCGGAAAAATGTTGGTGCCAAACGACTATTTATGATAAGCGGACTCACGGTCGCATTTGTTGAGGTAGATCAATAAAATTGTCTGTATATGTGTGTTCTATTAATATCTTGGACAAGTTCGTGAATCAGCAAAATCTGACACGTGGTTGAGAAACTAGAGGCTTTTTTCTAAAAAAAATTGATTTTTTAAAATCGTTAAAACGGCCGTTTGGATACTAATATTTTTAGAAAATTAACAAATTTAGAATTTTTAGAATCTTTTTTATCAATTTATTTTAAAATAAGACCTCTGTAGTCAGAGGTTCCTGAGTGAGCGGCTCCAACAAAAATGATTGCAAAAAAAACAACCGGCACCTTTTTTAAACAACCGGCACTCTCACGTTCGCATTTGTAGAGCAAGATTAAAACCCATTTTTTTAAAAATATGTGTTTTATTAATATCTTGAACGAATTCGTAAATTAGCCAAATCCAACTCATGGTTAAAAAACTAGAAGCATTATGCTAGAAAAAAAGTCTGTTTTTTTGATCCGTTATAACGGCCGTTTCGATATCAATATTTTTAAAAACTTCATAAATTTAGAATCTTTGAAACCTTTTCAATCAATTTCTTTCAAATTGAATCAACCGGCACTCTCACGGTCGCATTTGTGGAGCCAGGTCAAAAATCTGTTTTTTTAAATGTGTATTTTATAATTATCTTGGACAAATTCGTAAATCAGCAAAATCCAACACATGGTTAAGAAACTAGAGGCTTTATACTAGGAAAAAAATTGTTTTTTTAAATTCGTTATAACGGCCGTTTGGATACACTAGTATTTTTAAAAACTTCATAAATTTAGAATCTGTAGAAACATTTTAATCTGTTTCTTATAAATATAAACCTACGCAGTTAGAGGTTTTTGACTTGTCGGCTTCTACAAAAAAGTTTGCAACAATTGCAAAAACCTTAACAACAATAATTTGCAAAAACCTTATAACAGAAAATAAAAAAAAATAAAAAGATTTGAATAGAAGAAATTAATTTTGTTTTCTAAGAAATCAACTATTGTGATATTTTGCAGTAATTGCCGACATATGATATAGAGAAAGTTTGCCGTGTGTTTTTCAAACAGTGTCATAAATTTTTACACACGTGTTCTGTGGTAGATTTGATGTTTGTTTGTTGCAAAATTGGATAGATGTAGTTTTGCTTAAATGTAGCTAATTTTCTTTTTAAAATTTGTTCGATATCTGTTTGTAATTAGTTTTTTTTGTTTAAACTAATCTGATACATCAGATTCTACTTGTACACAAAACTGTCCGATCTCGAAATCTACCTATTTCTAGCGTGCATCTTGTCGCTCGAACTTTTTCTTCTACGGGTGTATAAAAACAATAAAATTATATAAATTATTTGGGAATATAGTTTCTTTTACATTTTAATTGATTAAACCCCTTTTATGTTAATATATCCGTAAAACAATTTTGAAAAAATGTATAAAATATGTATTATTTGTGCATGATACTTACTGATCATACCGCGCACATGACGTAAAATGTCTTATATATGTACAAATATTAGTCGCATGTTCCACAAATAATAAAAAAAACGAAGCGATATACTGCAAAAACCACGATATAACGGACCCCGATGTAACGGACTTCTGATATAGCGGACAGAATATAATCGAAAATAATTTTTTTTAAATACATGCATAGTGCAAATATTTTACACATATATTTATCCTTGTGCGTACTGTACCGTTGATGCTTCGTAGGCTATCTTCAAGTGTCTCTCGCCTCTCCTGCATACATTTAACGAATTCATTCCATTTTCGGGTTGAGTTTCACTTAAAGACTTAATTTAATTGATTATATTTATATGGGTGACCAGCCCATAGATTATTCTTCCAATTTAACAGTTATGGTAACTAGTTTTCGCATCAAGTTTGTCCTATTTGCACAATTTATTTTTTTTCTTAAGTCGCATAAGCTTTTAAAGTTTTTCAAGCACGACATTTTTTTCATTTCGTGTTTGATACCAAGATATAATCAGGGGTTATGGTTTTCCGGTACTGTGAAACGGGTCTAGCTTACCCAAGGTATTTGAACTATAAGCCGTGCTGATGTCTGCTGTTATATGCCGTGGTCATATCTAGCGAGAACAATGCTACCACACCAGCATCTTAAATCCAATACTTAGTACGCTTAGTTTTTCCAGTTCTATTTTTATTTTACCTCCTGTCATGAAATATTGGCCTAGTTTTAAGTTTATACATTATTTATATGATAGAATTTATTGTTTAGTTATCCATTTTTAAAAAAATACTGTCCATTATGACAAAAACACATTGCATATTTGATTCTAAAATTAAAACACCAATTAAAAATAGTTGGGAATTGAAAGCAAACCGTGACGGAGTGCAGCATCATCTCGAGCATAACTAACCGCATATTCTTCCTTAACGAATAAAGTATTACTGAAACTATCACCACGGCGTTACACTAAATCCCGAATCAGTTTTTAATTTTTATTAATAATTTTTATTAATACTTTATTCGTAATTAGATCCGGCGACTTTAACGTCTACAACAAATCATTTTTTAGAATTTTTTAGATATGCATTAAAATTAGGTTTAATGCAACATTTACTTTACAATTCAATAATAACATGCAACGCATAGCTCCTATTACAAGACTTGCTTTAAATATTGCAGTTGCTTTTTCAACTGTGTATGTTTCTCTTCTTAAAATTGTACAAGACTGCTCGTTGAAGTTGTTTACAAGGATTCCCTTTCGATCGTCATTGTTTTTAACCTGACGATATAATAGACCAAGAGCCAACGCAAAAAAATGTTCTGAGTTTATAATAGCTGATATTCTGTCAGATGGTTGTGTACACACACATACTTCGGTCAGTTTAGCGAGCTGTAGAACAGGCGTCTTCTATATGTTATCGTTATGAAGGCTGAAAATTGTTTTACAGATTGTATATTAGATATAAATAATATTTATGACAGTCATTCAGTTTATTATTAGAACAGAGCTGGTCAGCCAACCCCTATATAAGCAGAATAAATAAAACCCGTCATTTTATTTATTAAACTTGAAAATTTCTCTAGGGCTACTTTTCAAAAATGTTCAAGTTTAATAAATAAAATGGCAGTAATTTATTTATTCTGCAAATATTGTGACTATTGGAACTGATTGACCAGCTCTGTTTTAACATTTAACTGACTGACTGACATAACTGTTATTTAAATGTAATATACAATCTGTAAAACAATTTTCAGCCTTTATAAATTCATTTTGTTACCAACGTAATGATAACAGGTTTGATAACATAAATCGACGCCTCTTCTATGGTTCGCTTGACTGACCGAAGTATGTGTGTACAAAACTACTATAACCACCTGACAGAATATTAGCTATTATAAACTCAGAGAATTTTTTTGCGCTGACTCTCCGTCTATAATTGTTTCTGCTCAAAACTTTTCCGAAACCATTTAAGTTGGTATTAACAAATTCGATCCCTTTTTCAATAATGAAATCCCAACGAAAATATTTGTTTTCGAATTTAAATTGGCATTTGGAAGCAAGTGTAGGTAATTTAATATTGGGATACAAAACAAACATTCCATAAATCGTCTCAATATCTAAGGGTCAATAAAATATCAAACAAGATGGTAGAAAACGAAAGAGCTGACAGAAACGGAACTGAGAGAGCCAAAGTGGGAAAACTTTCGACTATGTCAATTTCTGGTTAAACCCGTGCTGTCAATTCTTTGCATTCTGGTACCATATCTTCTATCCCTGGTATTGACAATTATATGATTTAATCGTCACTGATCCTGCAAAAATAGCTACAATTTGTTCGCGGAACGCACAGCTTCACACTTGATAACCGAAACCCAGCCTTCACGAGTTAATATGAAACAACTTCATTTCAAACCCAAAAGTGTTGCAAAAGGTTTAAGCCCTCTTAAACACTAACAAAACTTTCGACTGAACCTGAACACTATTTCTCCTAATATTCTTAAAACATTTTCAAAAGTTACTCACTTTAACTAAAATTTGGTTTTATCAAATTTAACATGCCAATTTGATCAACAAGCTCATTGCGTACGATTTTTAACAGTCTTTAAAGCTAATTCAAAGTTTTTTCACCGAACGGTACATTTCGGTTTTTGTCGATGCCTATTCTCTGAGTCTAAATTAATTAACGCTGGTGTACAAAAGGCTCAGTTATGGCACCCACTGTATTTGAAAATCACCAGTAACGCAATAAATAGGTTTGCAGAAATAGTACACTGTAAAAGTCGTTGATGCACTTATCTTCAAAGGGTAAGATGCATTAACGGATAAATCACACCAACAGAAACGCTGCTTTAAATGTAAATACGTGACATAGAAATACTCGAAGATTGGGGTGAAAAAATTTGGTTCCACCAAAATGCAGCTATTGATTGTTCCTACTTTCCCCAACTATATTTCAATTAGTGTGATAGTGCAATTTTTCCAGTAAGTACTATAAGCTAGTGCTTAGGGCGCCAAATTTTCAAGGGCGACAAATAATTTTTAATATTACATTTTTTTAGGGTTTCCGTTCCTTATATAACTCCTTCACTCCGTTCTTTCATAGAGAGAGTTACTTTCATAAAAGTAATTTACTTATCTAAATATTTTGGTAAATTATGCAAGTATTGATATAAAAATATATGAAAATTATGACGAAAAAGTATTAATTTTCTTCTTTGCGTATGAAATGATAAAAACTAAATATATATAATCGTCTCCAAAGGAGTGAAATTGTGTGTTTCTGTACCGAATCATGAAATCATCCTTCATCGAAAAACCAAAGAACTGCAAATACTATCAAAATTTAAAAGTCGAAACATTATATGGTAAAAATTCGTAGAATATAATAAAAAATCAGATTATCAAAATACCATAACATCAGAAATATTCGATGTATAACTAATAAATCACTAGGAGGGCCCGGCGTGCTTTGCTACGCTTATAAATAAAGTTTTTGCGTAGACATTTTGTTGACGTAGAAGCAATGATTTCAAAATGTGGTAATGAGAAATGCTAGCATATAATTTTTAATTTTTCTTTTTAAATATATGAAGGAAAAATAATCAGAACTCTAGCTGATCAGTTCGGATACATGAAAAATTAGCGATCAAATAAGTTAGAGATCAAAGCCGTGTTCGATTTGACTGAAACAACTGAAGCAATTGAAAAATTAAATGCAATTGTTGTTGTTTTTCAGTTGTTTCAGTCAAATCGAACGCACCTCAAATAAGCTTACTTGAAAACTTATTTGATTGCTAATTTTTCATATATCCGAACTGATCAGCTAGAGTTCTGATTATTTTTCATTCATATATTTAAAAAGAAAAATTAAAAATTATATGCTAGCATTTCTCATTACTACATTTTGAAATCATTGCTTCTACGTCAACAAAATGTCTACGCAAAAACTTTATTTATAAGCGTAGCAAAGCACGAGTTACGACATCCCGGATGTCTTAAACATATTTCAAATTCCTTATTCATTTTTTTATAAAATAAAACAAACTATAAATTTGATAAAAATTAAATATAATCATATTTCAATTTTATTCTCATAATAAAAATTGTAACATTTACATAAATTTCTTAATCTTATTTTTCATAAAGTAAAAATTCATATTAATCAAATTTCAATTTTATTTTCATAAAAAATTGTATCATAGAAATTAAAAACTAAAATTAAATAAATTCTTAGTTATCACATTACGATTTTATTCTCACAGTAAAAGTTGCAACAAATGCAAAAAGCATTATTTCATAACTAACTTAATTAATTGAAAAACTAATGAGAATCAGAATATATTTGGATTAGAACACGAATGAACATCGTTCGTAAAATAAATGGTATAATTGTATTTTTTTAAGTGATTAAACTAAAGTGTTTACTATATTTTAAATCCAAGACTTTTATTTTTAACGTTTGAGAACCTCAAACCTATAATTCACGCTGGGCCCTCCTAGTTTCCAAAAATGTCTTCAATAATATTGTCTGGGTTGCCAATCAAATTATGAGGAATTTCAATGATATCTGAGCCAAACTGTGGAAAACTTTGCATATCACCATTATCGAGTCTTCAATGAAATTCTACAAATTCAATTTCATGAGAGAGAGCTCTCATGTTTTAATTTCAATATTTTAAAGTTAATAAATTCTTGCCAAGATGTAATACAATTTTCAATTAAAATAGAACGTGCGCCATGCAGTATAACTGGACGAATTTGACAAAAGTCACCGCTCAGTAAAAGAGTTTTACCTGCAAACAGTTTATTTTTATTTTCTTCGTTTGGAGTCAAATCTCTTAACAAACGATCAATTAGTTTTAAAGCATGAATAGAACACATTGAAATTACATCTATAATAATGATTGACGCATTATTAATATATACGTGCCATGAACACTGTTTGGAGTTATATTTGGCATTGAATTCTCTAATAATGGAATTTGTAATTTGAAAACATTATGCAAAGTTTGCCCCCCAATCGAAAGAGTTGATGCAATACCACTGAAGGCAGTTACAATACACGAAAGATTTAATGAATTAAATTTATGAATAATTGCCGTTTGAACAAAAGTTTTGCCACAACCTGCATGAGCTGTCAAGAAAAAAACATTACTTCCAGTATCATGAAATTAAGCTTCACGCAAAACAATATCAATCACACTACGTTGCTTATTATTTGCATTTTCATACATTCTATCGAAAACTATAGCTTCTTCTTCAATATCAGAATGGCCCACATCACCAATATGTAAGTTATATTGTGGAATCGGAAGACCAAGACCACCTCATGAAGTATTATGTGCAAGAAGAATTTCATTAGTTTCAATCAAGGCTCGATTAATTGACACATCTTCATCGTAATTTCGTAAAAGTCTTCAGTCATACTATTTCTAAATTCAATCCATAAAGCTAAAGCATTCGGAGGAACATTCAAACCACAGATAAATGCAAATAATTGACGTAGGGGGAAGTGGGGATGGTATTAACAGTTTGTACTTAAAGCTCAATAACTTTAAAACCATAAAACATTTTTACTTAAAAACTGTTTCATTGTAAAATTTCATAAAACTATTTTTTTTAATTACGTAACTAAACATTAAGTATAAAAATTTTGAATTTCAAAAATTTATGTTTCTCGTTTAAAGTATCCCCACTGGTGGGGTACTTATAAACAATGAGCATTTATGTATGGGGCACATATAAACACCCAAAAAAAACCACAATAAAATTCATAAAGTACTTTTTTTAAAATTTTTTATTATTTATTGTGCTTCAAACAATATATATAAGCATATAACATATATATTTCTTTAAAAAAAACCAATATTTTTCGATTGTTGTAAAACCTCAATAAATTCAGGTTGAAAATTATAAAGAAAAAAGCAAAAATTCAATCTCATCGTATGTTTAGGTTTTGCAAATCAATATCAAAATTGAAACGGGAAACCATACGTATACCATATAGCCATACCATACGGCACATATAAACGCGCTTATACTATCCCATTTTTTTTTTGTTTATATGTGTTTTGTTATATGTGTTTATATGATTTTATCAGCCCCGCGATTTTAGGGTTATGTTTTGAAAAAATATTCCAAGATCTAAAATTTGGCTAAAACAAAGAAATATTATGTTTCTTGAATATTTCAGCTATCAAAACATGTTGGAATATTTTTAAACATATGATGGTAAAAAAAGTTATTCGAGTTTTACAAAAAAAAAAATATTTACTTTTGGGTTGCCGAAACACCTATTCACCAATAACTTTTGAACAAGACTGACTTCAGCTGTCAAATTCTCCTGGTGTGTAGTCGATCGAAGCGACATCTGTGATATTTTTGTCGAATTTTTTGATTGATGTTTTGTGAGGGAAATTAAAACTGTTTACAGTTGCCCCATGTTTATACTATCCCCACTTCCCCCTAACTGTTTTGGTGATTGAATTTCTGAAGTTTCAAGTAAACATTCACACCATTAATTATCATTTGTTGCAATACCTCGAGCTTTACATGCTGCCACAAAAGTAGGGTACACAACATCTTCATACATACGTAGATCAGTAAAAAATTTTGCGATCATGCAACAGAAGTAAACGCATATGAAACAATTCAATATCTTTTGGAGAAATCATATATAATCGAGCAACAACTTTATCAGCCCCACTTTATCAGCCCCTACTTTGATCATGCCAAACATAATGTTATGATAATTCTGTATACAAAAACTCATTGGCTAAATTATCAATGGAATTCAAATGGAAAAATGCTAACAATTTTGTTCTTGATACATTTGCGACTGCACCAGCCACATTACCATTCCTGATATAAACATTTTGTCTATTAGGCAAATGACAATCAAGTCGAATAATTGTATGAGATTGAAAATGCATTGGAAATTTAAATATGCGCCAAGCAGCTTCAGTCGAACCAACATACGGTCCATTCAAAAAATCTTGAATTTCATTTCCCACAATCGCATCATCATTATTCACTGCATTCTCTCCATTCACTCTCAATTCAACATTGGCAGAATCATACCCTTTATATACATACTTGTAAACATATTTCACACTTTTAACAGTCGTACATAATAACAAAGTAACAAAGTTTTGCGTTTTTGTGAAAAAAAAAATATGGCTTGGGCAAGTCCGTTTCATATTAGTATGGGGGGTTCGCTTAAATTCAAAAATAAATTTAATTCGTCTTTTTTATTTATGATCCGATTTGTGTGAAAAATCTTTCAAATCTAAGTTACACTAATATCAGTTAGCAGTGAAAATTTGAAATGAATCCATCTGCGAATAAAAAAGCCTTAGGCTCCACAAAATTTTAAGTTAGCGTATTAATATATAAGACTACATCGAAAAGGGTATAGTCTCATCAGTGCTGGGAATATTTTAAATTCAAATGTCAGATATTAACAGTATATAGGTATTGGTTATTTATATATTATATTTCTATACATTTCAGATATTTTTCCTAGAGGACCAAAAGTAAAGTTATGTTTCAAACAGTATTTTCTAATTGTAAAAATATTTAATTGATAATACAATTTGCGTGCTACACTGGGCGCAAGAAGTAATCATAAAATAAAACTATACAACGCAGTGTTTCTTCTTTCATGCTACGGGCCAATAAATATTTTAAGATTCTACCGCGGCTCTTGCAAAATATTTTATGTTAGATGGTTGAAAGTGCAGGTTATATCTTGTTTACACACATAACGTTGCTTAAAACAACAGTGATAAACGAAATAAAGTTTAGAGAAACCAAGAATAGTAGATTCTTGTATGACTTAGAATGAGGGCAATTCTTTATGAGGATGAAGTATCCCGAAAAGAGCGTAGCGAGTGAAGGGAATCATCCGAGTGAAGAATTTCCATCATCCTAAGCGAATACAAGATGCTATTTTATCCACGACTGTAAAATATTTCGTTTAATTTCCAGTTTTCATGTTTTCATTCAAAAATTTGTATCGCCATATTGAAATAAATACATCAAAGATAGCGAAAAACAAAACAAGTTTGTTGTTTAATTTGTTAGGGGAATATTTAATAAACTATAGAACTGTTAAAGAATTTTAATCAAATTCAATAGTTTCGGAATGAATACAATTACAATGGAAGACATACGCATGGAAAGCATATATTCTTTAGTAGTAAAGCTTTTCTTTTTTGAATTTTGATGTGTAATAAAAAGTTCTGTCAGAGGGAATAAGATAAAGAAATATAACATAGCTGCAGGAGGAATGCAGGAGTAAAACTAAAAAAATATCGTTCTTGCTCCTAACTCGAAATAATAGTAATTTTTTGTGTAGGTGTTTAATGCTATGTTTAATTTTTCGAGCAAAAGCTAATATGTAAGAGAATAAAAGTTATTAAACACGAAGCAAGTATAACGTTTTATCCTTCCGACAGAGTGACATGTATTAATGTAAATTGAATTATTTTAAAATTCATTGACATAAAGAGGTAAAACGAATAAAAAAATAATGAATTTTATTTTATCTTTTTTACCATTAATTCCAGACAATTAAATAAATTTTATCCAATTTCGATACTTATTTAATTGTTTGGTAATTTGAAAATAAAAATAACTTAACTATGTACTAATACAAATGAGAATTGTGAAACCATAAAACAATGAATAAAATACTAATTTTTCCACAATGGAAATTTAATTCAATTTATTCATAGTAGCCTTTGCCTTATAAAATATTCGAGAGTTTGAATTAGTTTATCATTCCGTCAACTATCAATATAGGTTTATTTTTAGAATCATAATTGTGGGCGTGATTAGTCTTAATTGTTTTCCAATTATAAAAACAAATTGACAACATATATATGAGCAATTTCACGAAGATTCAACAACGTTTTGACTTGACCCCTTTTAATTTTGATTATTTTTTGTTTATAGATAGTCTTTGATAAATAAAAAATACAAGTTCTCTTAGAATTTTTTTTTTCGACCAGGGGTCTTCACAGGGTGCTCCTCAATTTTTGTTATTTTGTGATGTGAGTGCATTTTGACGAGCGATTGTACAAAAACTACTCAATCGATTTTCATAAATGATATGTCGTTGAATAGGTATTAGAACAAAAATTTTAAAAATGTACACTGTTAATTTTTTGAAATAATTTTTAACGGTGTAACATAAGAAAAAAATGGTGTAATTGAAAAAAAGATGGCAAAGCATTTTTTTTTTTAAACAAAATTGAAGCTTCTTTTATATCTAACCACTTGTGAAAGTTTAGGACTAGCTATATTTTTTGTTTTAGAGATAAAATTCGTTGTGCATATGACTGTCGGGAATCAGTTTTTTTTGTTCTGAAGGAAAATTATGAAAATGGCGATTTTTAGATTCAGATTTTTTTTTTATGTTAAATATCAAATATTTTATTATTAAATGAACTTTTTAAAAAGCAATTTCAGTCAAGTTCAGCAAAATTTTGCGACATTTTGACTCGACCCTTTTTAATTTGGTTTATTTTTAGTTTCTAGATAGCCTTTGATAAATGAAAAATACGGCTTCAAGTAGAATTTTTTTAAATATAGACCAAAATAAACCAAATTAAAAAGGATCGAGTCAAAATGTCGCAAAATTTTGCTGAACTTGACTGAAATTGCTTTTTAAAAAGTTCATTTAAATTCAAAATTATAAAAATGGCGTTATAAACTAAGAGATTTTTTTTTATGTTAAATATCAAATATTTTATTATTAGATGAACTTTTTAAAATATTATAAAAATTATATATGTAGTACAATAAATAAAATAAATACAATTGTTAAAAATGATTTACTTATTTTACAAACAGAAGTTTCTTTTGAATAGGAAAGCACTTCTGCAATTATTTTCTTTGTATTAGATGGCATAAAAAATGAAATGTTTATTTATCACTTTTAGTAATCACTTGTCACTCTTATAAAAAATAATTTGACAGTCTTGACTGCAAACAAAAAAGCCGTAACTTTTGACTGGAGAAGTATTATGTTCGTATTATGTTATTATGGAATCTGGCCAAAGTGGACTGTATTGTGTTAATCATTAACCTTGATGATGATGAAAATGTTGATTGCATACGTATGGAAGCAACCTGAATTCTTCAGTCTCAATAACGTTGAATTTGTGGTCACGTACATTTATCAGGCATTATAATTATCATCAACATCGACGCCCGTCAAATATAACCACTTTGACAACGATAAGCATAAATAATTCAGGAACTATATCTCAATGATAACGATGTGCATAAATTTATCAGCAATGACGAAGATAATAATGATGAATATAAAATAACTCAGGAACTATATCTCACTAATAGCGATGTGCATAAATTTATCAGCAATGATGAAGATAATAACGATGAATATAAAATAACTCAGGAACTATATCTCAATAATAACGATGTGCATAGATTTATCAGCAATGACGAAGATGATAACGATGAATATAAAATAAATCAGGAACTATATCTCAATAATGACGATGTGCATAAATTTATCAGCAATGACGAAGAAGATAACGATGAATATAAAATAACTCAGGAACTATATCTCAATAATAACGATGTGCATAGATTTATCAGCAATGGCAAAGATGATAACGATGAATATAAAATAAATCAGGAACTATATCTCAATAATGACGATGTGCATAAATAATCAGGAACTAACTATATGTATTATTAGCATTGACGAAGATTTAATATACATAATCTCAATAGTAACGATGAGCATAAATAATCAGGAACTAACTATATGTATTATCAGCAATGACGACGAACAATATAATGATGAATTCAACACCATGTGGTCACAAAAAATATTTATCAAAGCTATATAATCATCATCAGCATCGACGACCGGCAGCTGTAACCACTGTAATAACCATGAGCGCGAACCAGAACCGGAACTAAAATGTATTATCAGCAATGACGAAGATTCAATACAAATAATTTCAACAATGATGGATTCAAAACCATATGGTCACAAATATTTATCAAACAACTATACTTATCTTCAGCATTGACGACCGGCAAAATCCTAGCACCATAGCATCATCACAACAAAACGGAAACACAGCTTGCCATTACTAATCTATACATATATATAAAACACCAAATATAATTACAGCAATTTAAAATACTTTATTCCACCAGAATGGAAACCACAATGAAATATGAAAAACAAAATCAAAAAAATATCTCAATACAAAGCTATAAAAAATCTAAAATGAAATACGTGGAACCCCTTTTCTCTCAACAGAGCCTCACATTTTCAACACCGCAACCAGTATTGCTGAACTAAAACTGCATATCGATCAACGATACGCCAGTTTTTGAAAAGGTGGTGAAAACGTGAACTCATTAGATAAATAACTTAATGTCAGAATGACATTTTAGAACAAACAACAACATTATCAAAAATATTAAAGTAAGTTAATCAGAATTAATTAAATAACAAACAATACAATCATTAATCCTTTTCTTTTTTTTCTTACAGTATGATTCCTTGGATAAGCAGTAGAATATGTCAACGATGGATCGCAGAACTGTTGTAAGTTTGATTGACTTAATTTTTTGAATTGTTTTTTCCAGGTCAGACATATCCAGCGTTAACAGAATCATAAAGTAAAAGATTGTTTTTCAACATTAAATTACAAATATTTTATTTTTGAATAAACTTTTTAAAATATCATACAAATTATATATGTGAAAATAAATATAGTTATTAAAAATTATTTACTTATTTTACATTCAAAAGTTTCTTTTGAGTTGGAAAACATTTTTGCATTTATTGTCTTAGTATCTACTGGTACAAAAGAATAAAATTTTTGAGTTCCACTTATAGTAATCGCATTTTTATATCGATTTTGTAATTTTTCTTTTGTTAATTGATATTCATTTTTATCGGCGTATCCAAAGTTCATGGTAGATTCCCATTTAAAAGCCCATTCGAAAAGTTTTTTTGGTGTATCAATAATATTATCTTCGCTCGCCATACTATAACGGTGTGCAGCACGCTTCAGTGTACCACCAATTCCATCACAAGGTCCCTTTCCATGGCTGGTAGCATGAAAATGCCATTCAGCATCAACCTTAAAGTCTTCTTTATGGTGGCATAAGTTAATTAGGTTATGTTTATTTTTGTATTGAGAAGGTGCACCGTCAGTGTTATAAATTATTTTTGTAATATTAGAATTTATATGCGTTTTAATGAATTCAATAAGTTTTGTAATGAAAAGATGGACTGTAGTACTGTTGTGATCGTTTATATCCGAAATGAGTATAAAACTTCGGTGCTGTATATATTCACTTGTGGCACTTTTAAAATAAATGACAAATGTATGTTAATATGTGTTAATATTATGTTAATATGACAAATGTATGTTAATTTTTTCGGATGAGAATGTCTGAATATTGGCCTACTCAGATTAATCTGCGATGGACAATTTTTTTACTGAAAAATAATCAGTAATTTTCTGTTGTTTAAGGCAAAGTTGAATAATATTTACCACTTTAATTACAATTTGGTCGTCAATTTGCATTTGATTAAATCCGGGCTGCAAACCTGATCAGCAAGCGCGTAGCGTACGGATTTAACCCCGCAGTTGCGTAGTTTATTCAAAACTTTCTCACCGACCAATACATTTCGGTATCCATTGATGGCTTTTCTTCTGCGTCTAAATTAACTAACGCTGATGTACCAAGGTTTAGTTTTGTCACCACTTTATTTTTAATTTTTTACTTTTAAATTAAAATCACCAGCAACCCAATAAATAATTTTTCAGATGATAGTACACTGTACAAGTCATTTGTTTTCCTATCTTTAAAAGGAAAAAGGCATGAACGAATAAAGCCCGCCCGGAGAGACTCTGCCATAAATGTAAATGATAGCCTGAAAGTTTCCAATTGGGGTGACTGAAATATGTTCAATTTTAACTCAACCAAAACATGACTATTGATTGTTGCCAGATCAACGACCGAGTTTGCCAAAGATATTTCGAATAGTGTGTTTCGATTAAAATGTCGCAAAATTTTGCTGAACTTGACTGAAATTGCTTTTTAAAAAGTTCATTTAATAATAAAATATTTGATATTTAACATAAAAAAAAATCTCTTAGTTTATAACGCCATTTTTATAATTTTCCTTCAGAACAAAAAAACTGATTCCCGACAGTCATATGCACAACGAATTTTATCTTTAAAACAAAAAATATAGCTAGTCCTAAACTTTCACAAGTTGTTAGATATAAAATAAGCTTCAATTTTGTTTAAAAAAAAAAAGAGGCTATGCCATCTTTTTTTCAATTACACCGTTTTTTTCTTATGTTACACCGTTAAAAATTATTTCAAAAAATTAACAGAGTACATTTTTAAAAACTTTGTTTTAATACCTATTCAACGACATATCATTTATGAAAATCGATTGAGTAGTTTTTCTACAATCGCTCGTCAAAATGCACTCACATCACAAAATAACAAAAAATTGAGGGGCACCCTGTGAAGACCCCTGGTCGAAAAAAAAAATTCTAAGAGAACTTGTATTTTTTATTTATGAAAGACTATCTATAAACAAAAAATAATCAAAATTATTAGGGGTCAAGTCAAAATTTCCCAAAAATTTGCTGAACTTGCGTGAAATTGCTCTTAAATAGTTTCTGTAATATCAGCAGAGCTTTGTTTTATTTTTCAAGACGATCAAAATGTGAATAAAATTTGGGAAACAATGTTACAGCGGTAAACTTGTATTAGATAAATCTTAAACATATGACACATTACATTTACACTAACACTTTATGTTTCTTTATTTGGATTTAACATTTGATTTGAAATATATTAAGTTTTAAGTTTTAAATCGATAACGTTTTTTTTAAAATAGAAAGCCAAATATATTTAGGAAACTTCTTCTTTTTTATTGCGAACAAGAATGAGAAAAAATGTGTTATCTCTATTGGAACTATCAACTCGTTGGCTAGGCGTTTTACTATACTATCAAAAATTATTTAAGGCTGATCGCAACCAACACTTTATTATATTATTAAAGCTAGATCGCCACAAACACTCCTCCCTTAATATCATCGAAGATGAGACGATATAGAAAGATTATGGTGCTACAGCACGAAGGAAGCGAGTAGAGGTACGAGGGGTTCTGCCTGCTCGCGTAATTGTAGATGCAGTGTGGAATATTTGTTGTTGATGAATGGGGTCAAATTTAACCCTTTTAGTAGATACAGTAGCCTTAGCGTCACGCTGTCTCGTTTCTGCGGAGGTCGAAGGAGAATGCGCGACTGAGATGAGTTCTCAAAGTAGGTGAGTTTTGAGTTAAATCATCTTCAGATTGTTCCCTAAAGCAAGGTTTTAATCTGTCGATTGAAACTCGAATGTGTTGACCTTTACGGTCAATAACGAAATTTTTATCATCGCGACTGATAACTTTGAAAGGACCTTCGTATGGCGGTTGTAATGCTTTACGTACCATGTCCGTACGTAAGAAAACATGCGAACAAGACAAGAGATTTTTGGAGATGAAAACTTTTGGAGAAGTGTGTCTTGATGCAATGGTGGGACGAAGGTGAATAAAATGTTGTTTCAATTGTGAAACAAAATCAGATTGAGGAGTGGAGTTAAAATTTTGGCTAAAAAATTCTCCAGGAAGACGTATGTTAGTACCGTAAACGAGCTCAGCCGATGAAGATTGGAAATCTTCACGGAAAGTGGTTCGTAAACCAAGTGACGGTAAAATTCTTGTCCAGTCCGTTATGTCGTAGGCCATTATCGCAGATTTTAGAATTAGGTGCCAACGTTCGATTAGTCCGTTACATTTTGGATTGTAGCTTGTAGTGCGTTTACGTTCGAAACCAACAAGTTTTGACAACTCGTTGAAGAGATTGGATTCGAATTGGAAGCCCTGATCAGTGACAATTACTGAAGGTACTCCGAAGCGAGAAATCCAATTTGAGTAGAGAGCTGATGCTACTGTTTCAAGAATGACTTCAGGCCAGCGAGTGTATCTGTCAATAATTGTGACACAATAGCGTTTGTCCTCAGAGGTCAGAAGTGGACCAATAAGGTCCATATGAATCTCGGAAAATCTCTGAGAAGTTTGAGGATAATTACCTAATGGAGATTGAGTGTGGCGAGAAACTTTTGCCTTTTGGCAAGCCAGGCAGTTGTGAGCCATTTGTCGTACATCCTTTTTGATTGATGGCCAAATGACTTTTTCTGCAAGTAGTTTGGCAGAACTGTGGACTCCTGGGTGAGATAAATTATGGAGACTATCGAAAACAGATTGACGAAATTACTTTGGAATAAAGGGGCGTGGATTACCAGTAGAGGTATCACATAAAATAGTTTTGACACAAGAATTGCCAAACGATACTGGAAAGGATCGGAATTGAAGTGTGGGACTAGTGTCCACTAATTCCTTTAGTTCGTCATCGTTGAACTGAGCAATTTCGTCGTAGTTAATGTTTCCTGGAATTGATATTTGCTCGACACGAGAAAGTGTGTCGGCGACTACATTATCGATTCCAGAAATGTGGCGAATATCAGTCGTGAATTGACTGATAAAATCTAAATGGCGGAATTGACGAGGACTAGCTTTGGCAGTTCTGCGACAAAGCATAGTCAATTGGCTTATAATCGGTGAAAAGAGTGAAGATTCTACCTTCAAGGAGATACCGAAAATGCTTGATTGCAGAGTAAGCTGCAAGGAGTTCGCGATCATAAGCGCTGTATTTCTGTTGCGTTTCATTGAGTCGAAGAGAAGAAACTAAGAGGTGTCCAACAATCGTCAATTTTTTGTTGAACAACGGCACCAAGTGCCTTGTCGGAAGCGTCGACCATAACGGCAAGTTGAGCAGAGTGTGAGGGGTGAGAAAGAGTTGTAGCCTCACTGAGTTTCTGTTTGCTTAAGTCGAAGGCTTGCATGTGGCGTCTTCGGACCATTGAATGACGCGTTTGTCATTCTTTTTGGAACCTTTAAGGATATCGTTGAGAATGGCTTGACTGCCACCAGCGTGAGGAATGAATCTGCGGTGGAAATGTATCATTCCAAGGAAGCGGCGGAGTTGCATAACAGTTTCAGGTCGTTCGTAACGCGTAATAGCATCGACACGATCAGCAGTTGGTTTGATTCCTGTTGAATTGTTGTAATTCGCCACTGCTATATGGCTTGGACCTTTTTAATATACGACTAACCAATTTCATAAAAAAAAGAAAAGAAAAATCAAAGAATAAACGTATTGGTTCCACACGAATACAAGTTTGGGAGTCTCTTACCAAAGGGTATTTTAAACTACCATTTTGTTAGGACAAATGAATTCACAACGTTTATATAAAACAAATATAGAAATTTAAAAAAAAACTAACCTAATCTCTGGTGAACTTGATTGAAGTCCTCTGGTTGTATTCATAAATCTGCCCCAGATCGATTTCCTGTCGCTTTGGTTTGCTTTCTTCAGATTTACACGTTAGACACTGTACGTGTTAGTTGAAATATGTTATCCTTAACCCCTTTTACACAGTCCCTTCTGTGTTAAAATTAGCCTTTCTTTGATAGTAATCTGATGTCGTGAAGATTAATTTTGTCAAACTTAGCCAATTGATGAATTATATATATTGCGTCGATATGTACTAAATGCTGATGTTTGTTGTACAATTGAATAGCTTGAATTTGAAATTATTTCCCTCTTTCATATATACAAATTTTTTTTAAAGAAATCCTTTCTATTGAGTCTATTATTATAGAGAAAAATAAACACATTCGGTTCGCTTATAATATTGCAAAGCAAAATCTATTTTGTTATAACAATTTTCTTTACAAAACAGGAAATTCACTATGAAATTAATATTTTTAGCTTTTAACTTAACAGCAAAAATGTTTTCTTTTTGTTTGTGAAATCACACTTGGGATTTCTTTTATACAATAATCAAAAAAAAATTAATTGTTTTTGCTTTTGAAGTTCGACACCAATTGAATTTTTTTTATTTCAGATTTTTAACATCGAAAAATTAATCAACCAAAAAAATGTGATTTTTGTTTGACATCTTCTAATCAATCGTGTAATACCAAGATTCAGCAAAAGTTAGTAACGACATCTGTTCGTTAGAATTGGAACGTTCGTTTATTTTTTTCAGTATGTTCGAAATTTAACTAGCCGTTAAGTATTAGAAAATTTTAAAATTATTATTAATGTAAAAATGAACGGAAACTAATGAAATAAATTTTATTGAATTAGAAAAAGAAGATGAATTGGTTTTATTGTTGTTTAGGCGAATATAGCGGACGTTACAGAATCAATGGAATGTCCAAGAAAGTAATGAGACCAGCGTCTAAGAACAGCGGAAAGACGCTCGAAAACTGTTCTTAAATGTTTGAGGTGTTCCTCAAAGGTTTCAGAAGCAATAAGGAGGTCATCTATGTAGATGAAAACAAATTTAAGGTCTCGGAGAAGGGAGTGCATAAACCGTTGAATTCAAAGAGTCCGAACGGAGTTGAAATTGCAGTTTTTGCAATATCGCATTCATCAATAGGAATTTGATGATATGCGCGGATGAGATCGATAGTGGAGAAAATTTTGCATCCATGAAGTTGATGCGAAAAATCCTGAATGTGTGGAATAGGATATTTATCAGGAGTATAGACATTATTCAGAGCACGGTAGTCACCGCAAGGTCTCCACTCGCCGTTCTTCTTTTTAACGAGATGGAGAGGAGAAGCCCAAGGACAGTTAGAAGGTCGGCAAATTCCTTGGGATAACATAACGTCAAATTCCGTCTTTGCGATGGCCAGTTTGTCGGGAGCAAGTCGACGATACCTACATGAAATGGGAGGACCACGTGTCTCAATAACGTGAGTTACGTTATGTTTCACTGGTTTGGCAAGATCATTTTTGGACGTCAAGTCCTTGAAATTTTTGAGAATATTGATAATTTCGATATTAACAGAATCGTTGATCAGCGTAAGAGAAGGTGCAGGAGTAGTGGAGATTTTAGCCAAAGTGAATAAGGAGGTTAGTGGATCGACAAGACGTCGATTTTTGATGTCCACTTAAAGGTCATATTTATTTCATTGAAAATCAGCTCCGAGAATAGGTATGGTAAGATCGGCAACAACAAAGGTCTAACAAAACGCTCGTCTGAGACCAATGTTTAGATTGAGAGTTCGTATACCATATGTGCTAACTTTAGTTGCGTTAGCGGCGTAAAGGAAGAAGTCTCTGTGAAGTTTTTCCTCCACAGTAGCGGGAATAACTGATACTTTGGCACCTGTATCAATGAGGAAGTTCTTATGCGAAGAAATGTCAAGAACCAGAAGACGGAGCTGGGAGTGACTGTAAACATGCCGTTACATGTGAAGAGTCTAATCGTTTTTTGAAGAAGTAGAGACAGAGGAGTCAGAGTGATTTGGGAAATATTTACACTCTGAGTCGCCTTTTCGCACTCTTTCTTTGAAAGTGTGATGGTAGTAGCAAATACCATCAAACAATTCAGTTCGCGACCTGGACCGAGGTCGCATGGGAGAGCGATAATTTCGATTGAAATTTCTGGAGCGATTACCGTTTCGATCCTTAGATCTACTGATCTACGGTATTGGTGAGGACGTTGGTAGAAATTTTGCTTTTGAATGGCATTGAGGAGTTGCACGTTTTGTGCCTCCAATTTTTTGAAATTTTCCTCAAGTGACATGATTTCACTTGAGAAAGAAGAAGGAAGAGAAGAAGCGGCAGGGTTAGATAACGCATGGAGCTGTGATCCCCTTAGGGACGCAAGAACATTGTCAGCTATCTCGGCAGTTTCTTGCAAACTGGTTTTAAGAACCGAGATAGTAGCGCGAACTGTGAGTGTAAGTTTTTCCTCCCAAAGGACATCTAGAGTTTTCTCAGAAAATATATTTCGGGATTCAGCAGTCATATCCCGTAAGAGCTGAGAGGGCTTTTTATCCCCAAGGTCCATGCCGCATAATACTTTTTTTATGCGGTCTGAAGTACTGCTGGATAGGCGGGCTAAGAGAGTCTCTTTAAGCCTATTATACGGGAAATCTCGGTCGGGCTGTACCAAGACGTCACCGACTAATTTCGTTAGTGTGGGAGTAATAGTACTAAGTAGGTGGCCATACTTAGTATGTTGGGACTTAATGTTTCCCAACAAGAACTGATCTTCTAAGGGGATGAACCACAGGTCTGGTGTTTCAGACCAGAAAGGAGGAATTTTTATTGCTACATGGGCAATTTGTGGCATTGTTGCCGGGAAGATGTAGCTGGAGATGGTAAGGGAGATGGAGCGGTAGCTGGAGGTGGTAGAGGATTTGAAGTAGGACCTCCAAGATTCATTCGTGCCAAAGTGGCATCGATCCGCTGAGCGACCAGTGCCTCGAGCTGGTCTTCGGTGTATGTGAATGTTTTTGGTCCGGAAGATTCAGCAGTTTCCTCAGGTTCTGGTGGACTTGCTGAAACTGCTGGGAACACGAATGAGTGGCAGAAAAACCTAGTCATGACGGCAACTAGGGAGAAAAGTGTTGCGGCGGATAATATTAAAACCCCGTGTTGTGTCGCAATAGTAATGGCGAATATTGCGACAACTAAAACCCCGAAACAAGAAAGAAGTTTCCCAAATATGTACATTTTTTATAAAGTATTGAAATTTAACAGTAAAAAAAGAGTATCAAAAAAATATTATAATTAAATTTACTATATAAAGAAATTAGAAAAATTGTATTATATTTTAAAAAATACTTGTACTCCGTATCCAATAGTTTGCGTTGAGTCGCTGGGTCACCAAATATAACTTTAATATGCTATAGTTTATAGTAGAGTAATGCAGAGCAGAGACGTGTAGATCAGTGTAGTGTAGAGTTGAGTATTCCAACTATTTCTTCATATATCAGCCAAAACATCAATCATGCATAGAATACTATTTATAGTTTCTGTAATATCAGCAGAGCTTTGTTTTATTTTTCAAGACGATCAAAATGTGAATAAAATTTGGGAAACAATGTTACAGCGGTAAACTTGTATTAGATAAATCTTAAACATATGACACATTACATTTACACTAACACTTTATGTTTCTTTATTAGGATTTAACATTTAATTTGAAATATATTAAGTTTTAAGTTTTAAATCGATAACATTTTTTTTGAAATAGAAAGCCAAATATATTTAGGAAACTTCTTCTTTTTTATTGCGAACAAGAATGAGAAAAAATGTGTTATCTCTATTGGAACTGTCAACTCGTTGGCTAGGCGTTTTACTACAATATCAAAAATTATTTAAGGCTGATCGCAACCAACACTTTATTATATTATTAAAGCTAGATCGCCACAACTTAAAGTTATTGAAGTTTTAAATAAACAGGTGCTCTGGCGTCCCGTTTCTTTTGCCCAAATTTGCTCAAAACTTTTTCTGTTCACCGCCCTCAGACTGCAGCTTTGAGGGTTTGGTTCTGAAACTGAGAACCGTTCGATAAAATATTAGTTTAAACAAAAACAACAATTTCATAATGCAATACTTAACGATATCTTGAAATTTATAATAAATTTAATAAAACATTACTTCTGCTAAAGTCATATCGAAATTAAAGTGATTATGTCATGAAAAAGATTTTAAAGAGATAAATTGCAATATTTACATACATTCCCGCTACTATCTCCTACTCACAAAGTCCTATGTATAATTCAATGATTAATTGTAAACATAAAGTTTATGTGTAAATCAAAAATATGAAAATAATAATAATAATAAAAGTTAAAAAAAAAATTTATGGAGGACGTATATAAAAAAGGGGAAAATTTTACGATTATGAAAATTTTATGTTTAAACAGAATTATAATGATGGACGATAGTACTTCGCCTATGCACGTTGAATATAACAATGTACATAGCTATACATATATTATGTATATACGTAGAAAATATTTATAAAAATTTTACATTAATATTAAAATACTATATTTTATGTTTGCAAACATGTTTTCAAAATTCATACGAATTTTTATTAAAATTAAACATTAAAATTTATATTTCTAAAGGGGTTTTTTTGGTGTATTTTTTGTGCTTCTTTACTGTTCATACATACTATGTATGTATATGATTATTATTTTGATGTGGATTTATTTAATAAAAGAATCATAATTTTTTTGGTTTTATTTATTTTAAATTTTATTATATTATTATATGAAAATAAAATAAATTAAAATTTTAATATAAAAAAGTCGGACAAGTGCAAATAAAATTCGCTCGCCAAGGGTTCCGTGAATGTAAAAGAACACAATATCAAAAATAAATGACATAAAGTTATGTTGTGAAGTCTTTATATCGCCAGACTATAGACGCATAACAGAATAAATGTTTAATCGTAAACGTCAATAGTAAATGTCAATCACATCTACATTCATCAAAAATGTAACTTGAGGTTAAATCTTATCCATAGCTGTTTATGTTAGCTAAAGAAAGATTTAACCAGTATTTTAATGGTCTAAATTAGGAATATTTGTTCTATAAATCAGCGTCGAAATATAGGGTGGTATACAAACACTTAAAATAGCACTTTTTTTCATCAATAACTAAAAAACTGTGCATCGCAGAATTCAAAAAAATATTGCAATGTTTCTTAAATTAAGTGTTTTTCCAAATAACACCACACTCGTTTGGTTCCAAAAAAAGTTTTTTTTGACCTCCCCACACCCATCCCCTAAACAGACAGAAATATAATTATTTGAGAGTTCGCTATAATTTTCGTTCAAAATATAGCAAACTTCCTGTCTCTATGAATTTTTTCAATTTTCTCTTTCTATCAGTGTCGCAACGTTGGGGGAGGAACGGTCTGGAATTTACACATTTTTTAGAATAACTCAAAAACTGTGTATCGCAAAATTCTAAAAACAATTGCAATGTTTTTGAAATTCGGTGTTCTTTCAAATGACACCTTACTCGCTTGGGTCAAAAAAAGTTTTTTTTTTACCCTCCTTACACCCATCCCCTAAACAGACAGAAATATAATTATTTGTGAGTTCGCTATAATTTTCGTTCAAAATATAGCAAACTTCCTGTCTCTATGAATTTTTTCTGTCAATCAGTGTCGAAACGTAGGGGGGGACGGTCTAGAATTTGCACATTTTTTAGAATAACTCAAAAAATGTGTACCGGAAAATTCTAAAAAAAATTGCAAGTTTTGGAAATTTGGTGTACTTTCAAATGATACCCCACTCGCGTAGGTCAAAAAAAGTTTTTTTTTACCCTCCTTACACCCATCCCCTAAACACACAGAAATATAATTATTTGAGAGTTCGCTATAATTTTCGTTCAAAATATAGCAAACTTCCTGTCTCTATGAATTTTTTCAATTTTTTCTGTCAATCAGTGTCGAGACGTAGGGGGGGGGGGGGGGAACGGTCTGGAATTTGCACATTTTTTAGAATAACTAAAAAACTGTGTACCGGAAAATTCTAAAAACAATTGCAATAATTTGGAACTTCGGTATTCTTTCAAATGATACCCCACTCGCTTAGGTCAAAAAAAGTTATTTTTTATCCCCCTTACACCCATCCCCTAAACAGACAGAAATATAATTATTTGTGAGTTCGCTATAATTTTCGTTCAAAATATAGCAAATTTCCTGTCTCTGTGAACTTTTTCAATTTTTTCTGTCAATCAGTGTCGAAACGTAGGGGGGGAACGGTCTGGAATTTGCACATTTTTTAGAATAACTCAAAAACTGGGTACCACAAAATTCTAAAAAAAATTGCAAAGTTTTTGAAATTTGGTCCTCTTTCAAATGACACCCCACTCGCTTGGGTCAAAAAAGTTTTTTTCACCCTTCCCCACCCCAATCCCTTAAAAACACAAAAAAATAATTATTTGAGAGTTCGCTATATTTTTCGTTCAGAGTTTATCAAACTTCCTGTCTCTGTGAATTTTTTCAAATTTTCTGTTAATTAGGTTCGAAATGCAAGGGGGGGGACCAACTTTTTGTGTCACTTTATTGATAATAATTCAAAAACTATGCATTGCAAAATTCTAATAAAAATTACAATATTTCTAAAATCAAGTGCTCTTTCAAATGACACCCCACATGACCTGGTTTTATATGATGTTTTTACCCTTTAACATTCCCACCCCTTTAATAAATATAGTTATGAGTATCTGCCACTTTTCTATATTTTTCATTAAAAACCTACTCAATTTTCTATCATTCCCAATATATTTCAAGATTTTCGATGAAGTAGGGTCGGAGTTAATCGGGGCAATAAAACATCCCGAAAACGTCATTTTTCAAAATTATACAAAAAATGGTGAGCTGTAAAATTCCAAAATATATTTTTAAATAATGCTGAAATAAAGCCCTTTCATATGATACCCTACTCGTCTCGCTAAAAAAATGTATGTTTTCGAAGGCTTTACATCGTACCTCCTTAAAACAAACGAACACAACTTTATTTATTTTTTAACCCGCCATCTTGTGTGGATAGGTTAGTTTTATAAGCACCTCAAATTTTAAGTTCATCGGATTAATGGTTCACGAGATAATCGAAATAATGTGAAAAACACGTTGTACTCTCACCAATAGTGTTCCGTATAAAAAACGGAACCCTAAAAACAGAAGGAATCATTCTGTGTATCCATATTCAACTTAATTTTAAATCCTTATTTATTGTTGGAATAACAATTTACATATGTATCAATCAAACTCATTTATTTAAATTTTAAAAATTTCTACTGAGTTATTCATTTTGATATTTGCAATAAGTGAATGAATTTTATCTAGAAAAGTTATATTTGTAAAACAATTAACTATTCAATGTTTACAATTGTCCCATTCGTCGTAACGTTTGCATCATTTAAACTGGTCTCTTGTTTTGATTACTATAAGTTTTTGAGCTTTCTATGTGACCTAATCCTTTTACAGTTGCACCCCTTATGGCTTTGTGGAAGAGAATAAATAAATACCTGTGTACTTTAGAAATATTAACCAGCCACTCAAAATTTTTTACTCCCAGTCACTCCATTCTTAAAAAATTTCAATTATTGTTTAAAATTATTTTTTTATTAACTTAAATATTTTTTTTAATTTTAATTTAAAAGTAAAGAGTTAAGAGTACATAAACAAAATAAACATAATCCTTGTACAAATAAAACAAACAGAAAAAAAATTTGAAATTGTCACGCTAAGTTTAATTGATTTTGAAAATAGCCAGAGTTTTAAAATTTAATTGCTTTTTTTGGTTTATTTGCATTACGTTTTTGTCTTAAACATTAAGGTATTTCGTTTTAAGATTATGAAACTCTAAGTGTAAAGATGAAAATTGATAATAATTGTTAAAACTGTATTACTGATTTGATAATTTTAACGAGAAAAAAATTTATGGTTTTGGTTCTGAGAAATTAGATCGAGTAATTTTTGGGGAAAAAACATATTACCTAAAATTCATAACGTTCAATAAATTTGTTTGCTTGTTTTGCTGAACTTTGGATCATGGACGTTGGAGCTTTATCTACCATATTCGTCAATCTTATCGCAACTGTAATATATTTAATAGAGCACTCTCTGTTCAAGCTGTTAACTGCTTGATAAGGTTACACTCTTTTTCTTTATATAAAGAGGTGACAAATGTAAGGTGGCCAGATCATTTTCACACTAAAAGATGACATTTTTTTAGTCCAAATATAACCCTCCCACCTCCCCCCCATGTGTTTCATCACATTTAATTGAGATTTGAGTTTTATCAAATTCCGTATAGCATTTATAAATTAAAATGCTCTTTCCAATGCTCAAACAGTTTCAGATAAATTTAGACTAAAGTGATGCATTTGGTCCTAGTAGACCAAAAAAAATTCTAATAAGTTTTGAAATTTCGGAATAGGTAATGCATTTTGTATCAAAATGATTGAATTTTTCGGACTACGGGTTTGGCAACAAACTTTCTGGATGAGATAACTTTTTACTGAAATTTTCGAAATTTACAAATCTTATAGCTAGCTCAATTAAAATCTTATGGCATAGATGATCTTTCTGGCTCACGAATTCATATTTTTCTTACAGTTCCTCAACATTAAGTTCCTTTTTCTCAAGCAATTTTTCTAAACCTTAGTCGCGTGTAACAGCCGCCAATGATAGAAGTTTATTAATCAATTCTATCAATGATGACCTACAACGTACATAGAATAGATGGAGGGTAATTTTGTTGAGTTACAACCCAATCAAAACCAAAATATGTAGCAACATCGTAAAACTTTCCTATTAAGATAAACCATACTACTGTCGACGACTACTGTCCATCTACTATAAATACCACTTCTATGATGCGTTCTTAAGAAAAATTCAAAACATTCTTCCATCAAGTAAGCAATATAATCGATAAACAAGAGCTTCAGAAATGTCATATCTCTTTGGTTGCCAAATATCCCGTTTTAGAACATATTCGTTTCAAAACGATTATTTTAACAGAGTATAGCTAAATTTAGAATTTCATTGGTCCTCTCGAAAAGTGCCCTTTCTCGCAGAAATTTGTAAATAGCAACGTGGTTGGAACACAGTTTCGGATGAAATCTTCAGCTAAGGTGGTTGTCGTAGTTTAAACTGTGAATTTCATTATCAACCAATTGATTAATAAATAGGCGATATGATAAAAACGATGACAAAATATTTTTGTAAAAGATTGTTATGACTGCCAAATTACGTGATGTCTAACATGAATTGGTTGAACAAAAGGCCTAATATCTGATAAGAACCCTTGAGTTTTGAATAAAGGTGTTTGATGGGAAATTAGTTCCTTGTAGCTAAAAAAAACTAGCAGTAAGGACTAATTTCCTAACCAACCAACACTTTTCCATTTTTCAATTACGATACGACTTCATTGCATCGTTTCATTACATTTGTAATGTGTTATGACAGATAATTCAAACGGCATTATTTTAATTCGAACCACTGTCCCGCTCACACGAAGTTTGCCTTAACATAAATCCTCATATTTGTTTTCATAGTTGTCTTCAATTTTTTTTAAATAGTTTCTTGTACTCAATCCATAGTCATCATTTACTATAGTTTCGCAACAAAAATTTATCATTCTAAGAATAGTTGTGTAATAGTTCTCCAATGTAATTTCCCTTATCCAAATTGTAATCATAGTTCCGCTATTCCTATACAGATTTCCTATAATCGTCTATCAATTAACAACATTTGTCAATGTAATTTCCTATGTTTGGTCTGTACTCGTTAATTGCTATAAAACTGTCAGAAGGACGGTTGGGTAATATCATTAATCCATGAACGCGCTATTTACATATATAATTCGTACAATTGTTTCGTAAACAATGTTTCTTTTAAATCTTTTCCCGTTTCTATTACAAACTAGCAATCCGTATTTCTTACTGGGTATCCTAACTAACGATAATATACATAAAAATATAATTTTCCAAGAACCTGCTTTATCGATTCATTATTGGGGAATGAAGAAAATAAACGGCGTTTACCGCATATAAATAGCAGCTGACAGTTAGCCTCATCCTCTTAATTTTATTTTGCTATTGTGACTCTTAGTCTATCATCGATTCTTATTCGGTTTATTTTCAAGTGGATAACACTTACCTCATAATTAAATGTCAAAAATAATAAATTTTTCTAAAAACCGCATGAGTGTATGATTTGGTTTTATGTGCTAGAAAAATTTATGTTTTTATTGATTAAAAAGAAGAATATGGAAAAATTTCCATTAATGTTTAATAATCGAATTCATGAAACAAAAAAAAATATAAAAAAAAGAAAAATTTCTGTTGTGTTGTTCCTAGTGAATTTATAAAATAATCTCTTATCATTAGTTTCAATTAAAATTACAAAGAAATTAAGAAAAAGAATCGCTATGTGAGTGTTTTGTCTCTAGTGCAATTAACTAAAATTAGTAATGTTATTTATTAATTAAAATCTAATTTATTCGTATTGTGTAAAAATATTTAGTCAAGGACTTGGGTAAGGTGATTTATTATTTTTATAGTATTTAGTATTTATTATTTTGTACAGCCATATGATTATAAATTATTAGTAAGCATGTGTCCATATCTAATAAAAGAAAAAGAAATTAAAATTAAAGTAAATGAGATTCTGAGTTGAGAACTGTATTCATTAAATTTACTTGTAACCAAGAATTATTCTGGGCCCGTACCGATGACCTTCATGATAATACATTCGTCATATCATAAAATTGAGTAGAGCAAAAAAAAACAATTACACGTAGGTAAAGATTGTACTTCGGTTTGTAAAATCACGGTAAATGGTGTTTGTTTCGTTTGTGCGCGTGTTGAAATATTGGACCTTATATATTGCTGTGATATTTTTACCCCATCAGTGCATAGAACCGAACGCGGTTACAGGTGTTATAAATCAACTGTGATATTTCGACTCATCAGTAGCTAAACCAATAGTTGTACGATTATTTCAAATATTAGTGGCAAAACACTTACTGTACGTCATTGCATGGAACAGTAATTATTTAACGGATTCAAACACAAATTGTGCTGTGTTACCATTACTGTTCGTCATCGCACGGAACAGTAATTATTTAACTGATTCAACTACTTGTGCTGTGTTACCATTTTTGTTCGTCATCTCATGGAACTGTAATTATTTAACTGATTCAACTACAAATTGTGCTGTGTTACTATTTCTGCTCGTCATCACATGGAACAGTAATTACTTAACGGATTCAAATACAAACTGGGATACTGCTGTTCGGCTCCTCCTTAAATAAGTCAACTGTGTTATTTTGCCTGATTCGAATACAAACTGTGATACTGTATCGTTTCGACTCATCACTAGTTAACCCAATATTAGCTCATTGATGTCAAATGCTAGTGGTGATACCGGATTTCGGCTCATCATTAATGATAACAATATCGACTAAATTATTTCAAATTAGCTGGGATACAATTTCTGTTCATCGGTGCATGGAACAGTAATTGCTTAACGGGTTCAAATACACCCTGTGATACTGTTTTGGCTCATCGTTCAATAAATCAATATTCATTTCAATTATTTCGACTACCAGCTGTGATACTGCATTTCGGCTCATCGTTCAATAAAACAATATTTGTTTCATTATTTCAACTAACGCCTGTGATCCACTGGCGCATCATTGCTTAGCCCCATGTTTGTTAATGATTTGAACTCTGGGCGAGATGATTGGATGGGCTAAGGTGTAACTAGGAGCTGAGGAAGGGGATCTGGCTAAACCATGGGGTGAGTGTTATTTAATTTTTGTTTTAAATTAGAGGTATGAAGGAGTATGGATGCGTGTGAATATGAGTGTGAGTATGTGGGGAGGGTTCATGTGATGCATGTTCATGATTCATTATCAATATTATACTTCATTTCTATAACGATGTAGACGAAGGTCAAAGCGGTCGTATAACGGTCGATATTAGAGTGTCAAGTTGTAAGATACATTTCTATAAATAAAAAAAAAAACAAAAAAAAATATAACTAAATTTTCTACTTTGTCACCATTGAATTCATTCATAGATTCATTTTTTTACAAGAAAAATGTGTTAAAGTTTTGTATTATTGAATTTAAAAGATTTATCTGTCATGGTAATTCACCTCTAAAACCAACCAAAGTAGTGTTAAATGAAGTAAATTTAAATAAGCCTGAAATTTCATCATCTTTCACAACCACTATTACTACAATAGTAAATAATGGTAGTGGTAGTAGTTGCGATACTCCAAATAATTTAAATCATTTAGGAAAATCATCCGAAATCATTCTCATATAAAAGCAATGCAATTTTAAAAATTGTTTTCATATAACGACACATTCGTTCTAGCTTTTACCGACAATTTTATTCAGCTACATCATTAATAAGTTTATGAAATAACCGATTGAAAGATATTCTAATTACATATTAATTGTATTAGAAAAAAAAGGAATATTATAAATTATATTCAATTAAACTGATTCAGTTGAATGAATTATTATACATTTATTTTTTTATAATAATAATTACTAGGAGGGCCCGGCGTGCTTCGCTACGCTTATAAATAAAGTTTTTGCGTAGACATTTTGTTGACGTAGAAGCAATGATTTCAAAAAGTGGTAATGAGAAATGCTGTAAATGAGTATGAGAGTATGTGAGTAAATGTGGGGTTGGACGGGTTGATCGCGGTTCTTTCGCCTAGGGGGTCGCCAGAGTCTCATTCTTTCACTTGCTTTTTTTTCATTTCCGTATATATCATGTATCTCGCGTACATTATGTTTATTTGTGCTGAAGAAGCAGGATTTCTTGCTCGATTCCTATGATTGAAGCTAGTCAGGGGCAAAAAAATAATCTCGCTAGGTACGCGACCTGCTATGCGACTTCGTTGAGTTTCAACGAAGCAGCGCTTCATTACAAATGTTTACACATATAAAACAACTGAGGATCATGGTGTATTTTTTCATTTATATAAATTTATTTCTCAGTCAGCTGTTATAGCAGTGATCCTTTCATGGCCAATGTTTGACTAGATGTTGGTAATAATAAATGTTGACGCACCTATTAAATTGATTATTATCAAATGTAACTCGATTTAATGTTAATGAATAGGTTGGGCGGAGTTTTGATTTGAATATTGTGTCTCTTTTTTATGTAATTGAGTTTGATCGTGGTTGATTGATTTTATGTGATCAAATTCTAATTACTCTCTTTTATATGTAATATTAAGAGTATAAATAACAAAATATTTATGAATTTTGTTGAGTTGCAATTGAGATTTAAATTCGTTCGGAATTGTAATGTAATTCGGTAAAGTAGAATAAAAATAAGTTTTTTATATTTGTTGTTCAAAATGGAAGAAAATAAAAATCTATTTATAAAATCATTGTTTATGTAAGAAAAAAATTTGATACGTGTACTATTAAATGGTGTAATATGTATTGTCATGTAAAATAAAACGAAAATATTGTGTGAAAGCAATTACTGTAGTGCTCATTTTTCTTTTCACTTGTTTCTTCCATTGAATCGATGTATCGTTTCGTCGGTTAATTCACGGTCGGTTTATTAAAATAGAAGTTCAACAGACAGCCGTGAATACATTTGCAGTTATACATTGGAATGATAATTTCCTTTATTGAATTGTGGAATGGAGGTAAATTGTTTAAGAACTTGGGCGCTTTGCTGTATAAACGGTAATAGGCTGCCACAAATTTTGAAATCCTCAACAAATTGCACCAGAATTGAAGTGTTACTTCAAAATAAGTTAACGTCTTTTGGTTTGACAAGGTCGTTAAAAGGTCAAAATTGGATTAAAACTATATGTTCTTATGGATGTGCAGATTGAACTAATTTGTAGAAAGTTAACATTCTACTGAAATAAGTACGTTGATGAATTTTTAAGTAATAATTTTGTGGTTCGTCAAAGGGATAAATATAATCATTGAGGGGATGTAAAGCATTAGGAAGCACCACAGTCTGCTACGACCTTTGACAACATGCAACAAATTTTTAAATTTTGATATTTGAGGCTGAATATAGTACATATATTAAATTCTAAATATTACTTTTAAAACATTAATTGTATTATTTTGTACATTTTGTTCATCCTACGTTTAGATTATATTATATTATAATTGTATTATATTATTCCTTAAGTTTTAATCTTTGATTTTGTAATAATTTTTGGAATATTTTTAGAATTTTGAAAAAAGTTTGATTTTATTTAATTTTTACAATATTTTTGGAATTTTGAAAGAAATATGAATTTGTGATTTTGTAATATTTTCTCCAAACGCTAAATGGAAAGGTTTTCGAGTAGTTTGCTGATTGTATCATCTTTTTACTAAATTATGTTAATATATAATCTGTTATGATTTTCCGGCAACGTATTGATGTTTCGTGTTAGTTTTGTAATACATATCCAAGCAGAGATTAAAAATACATGTACTTTAACAAAGAGTTATGTTTGATATATATATCGCTGGCCAAAACTAAAATCAAAGTCCTCATAGAAGTGTTTTGCTGAAAACTATATCAAAATCCTTAACCCAGACCGAAGTCTTGATATCTCAGAACCTTGAAATTTCAGCCCCTTCATATTTTTATATTGGGAAATCCTCATTTTTAAATTATGTCAATTGTTTTAAATTGTTTTTATTAAATTTTAATTGGTTGTTTTATATATGACGGGAATTTAACGGTTCACAACATTTCCCCTACATAATTGATTTGGAAGAAATTATGAGTTAGTTAGGAGCAGGAGATTTTGAGAAGTAGACTTCAGACTTCAGAAGTAACAGATCAAAGCACAATGGTAGATCAATTTTTTCCAAATTTGCATGCAAAAGAGTTAACGAGTTGTTTTCGGCATATCATTAGTTAGCAACACAAATGTAATTTTTTGGGCTTATTCTATACCTATAAAAATAGAATGAACTATAATATTTAATTGCGAAATCAGTTTTTTTTAATAATATTGATTCAGTTGAAAAAAAAATTTCCAACCGGTCGTTTAGATATCTAGCAATATTTTTAGCACCCCAGAAACAACAATTTATGACGCGTATTTTTGTGACAAAAAATTAAAATTGCCGCAAGCTAAGGCAACACCAATTACTATGCTACTCTATACTGGGTATGCAAAATAGATTTGCGAATGTTCGTTTTGTTTTTATGGATAATGATAATGTCAAAAACATGTAAATAACGTTAACGAAGAAAAAAACTGAAAGCCGTTTAAAAGAGACTAAGCAAGATAGTGGCCCTAAATATATGTAATTTTGATTTTCAAATTCAAAAATGTAAATCATAAATTCGTTTTTTGCGAATTGATAATATTCAACAATATCCATATATTGTGGATGGTTTGAGCAATTTTTACCTAATATCTGAAAAATTGATTAACTGTAGTAAAACTCCGAGGACAGTTATGAATTGTTGACATTGTATATATTTGTAGTAATGCATATATATACAATGTATTGTACAGCATGCGCAAAATATGTAATAGTATATGTCATCCAACTGTGTATTTATACGTTTTTCGTAGTATTTTCCCTCCATGCCAAATAAAAATAAATTATAGCGCGTAAAATCCAATAAAACAATGGTTAAGAATGAACAATGCGCACCCTCAATGCAATACTACCATAAGTAAAAAAACTTGAAATTGTAACTATATTGCCTAATTTAATACTAATATGGGTTACTATGTAGTGTAAGACTAACATATCTCATATTCTAATTAATTAATGCAAAAATAAGACAACTCAAATTTAATTAATTAAAACATCAAAAACTGGTATTTGGGATAGCAATTTTTATTGGTATCAAACACAAAGCAAAAATAACAATCTTGGAGGGTTTAACCACTGTGTTACATTGGTATACTAAGAATGAGTTTCTTTTGCATATTCTTAAATTAAATTGCACATTCTTAAATTGCGATTATCTCAAAACTACAAATTTTTAAATGTGTTACTATTGCATTGAGGGTGCGAATGGAACTCCTTAGTGTTGTATCCGCAAACATGGTTATTTACCATAATCGACGAAACATAAAATTAAGACTTTTTTGTATGGAATTAACTTGATCTAATGGCAGTTACCGTCTATTATTAAACCAAGACTTTTTACTGTATATTTAAGAAACGATCTTACTGTTTGCCATAACGTTAGGTAAATTGTTTGTTACGATCAATATTTGTTTTGTGCATTACAATAGCCTGTGTCCATCTATTAATTGACTCAATATCATTATTAACTACCCATATGTCAAATGTCAGCTCATTTTTAGCACCGTTTCTATACATTTGGACATCATCAGCATACATGTGAGTAAGATTATATTTTAATTCCTCAAACATACGAGATGCATTATTCATTTGGTGTTAAAAAACATGATTGGAATACACTTATAAAAATAAGTAGAAAAGAAATTGTTGAACAGAGCAATCTGATCGTTAATATCAATTGTGCATCCCAAAAGACCTCAATTACGAGAACTCAGGTCGTTTATAATATTTCACGCATCAATGAACTCTTGTGGTTGGTCTTAGAAAATAGTTTAACCAAGTACGTGGAAAAATAACGAATTCTAAACAAATCTGATTATGATAATTTACATTGTTTGTGTTAGTAATAATAGCATTTAACAATGTCGCCCCATTATCAAAATAGTAAAAGGGAAAAATTTTGTAAATCCTAGCGGAACGTTCAGGTCCAGAAGCTGTTAAATTGGCTCAAATGGTGGTTCTCCCCGCTTGAAAGGTCACACGCGGTCACAATTAAGGACCACAGGCTTATTTATTAGTCATCAGGGCTAACTTAATTCGTTAACCGATTACTTAACAAAAAAATAAAATGAAGAAAGCATTTAATTTTCAAGTAGAAATAAATAGCACAAAGATGTTACGAAGATGTTTTAACCCGTAAAAGTTCATTTGTCTTAACAACTTTCTTGTACGTGAATCAATGCATTCGATACAACTGATCGTCTTTTTTATTTATATTTTCTATCGCCCGGTCCGGAATGATAGCTTATTTTTCATTTGCTATCTCATTTTGTATTCTGTTGGTTCATGAAATTTTCTGGATATTTATTTGAATTTTTGGTTATTTTTGGACAGTCGATCGGAATAAATTGTAAAAAACAAATTCATGATTTTTGGATTACTTGATTAATTTAGTTTATTAATTGACTATTTACTTTAAAAGAAATTAAAGTTTATTTTTTTTGTGATAGGTCTAGATTAAAACATGTTGCCTTTTTTATTGTATTTTAAATTAAAGTACAATTTGTGAAGTTTAATAATAGACAGTTCTTAATAGTTAGTCCAATTTGGGATTTTCAATCAAATGTGTAGGATTGTAAAGATGATAGCAATTTTTTTTATTATAACGCAACCATTTTTTTCAATAAGTGAAGTGAATCCATAAGTGAATTAGTGGTACGAATGTACAACATAATGTCTTGATTAAACTTATTCGATTAAATTTATAGCAAGATCCTCTATCTTTTGTTTCTTTTTGATTATACTTTCATCACAGACAAATCATTTTTTACAAATTTAAAATTTCCCCATATTATATTAATATAAAATGCTAGTCAAACAATTTCCATGTATAACCTCAATAAACAATTGTAGTCAAACGAGAAAATATTCCTCTCCACAACTACAGACAATCATTCTACTTTTATAAATCATTCTACTTTTATTATGACAAAACCGCAACATCACCAAAAGTTTATTATTTATATAGAAAGAAACATGTCTTACTACTTGTTTGACGCAACAAAGCAATTAACCGAGAAAATGTTAAAGATTGGTTAATTGACCGGTAGCACACATAAACGTTTTTATATTGGTTGGCATGGATTATTTTAATATAATCAACTGAAATAAGGCCGGAACCAAAATAAAATAGAAAATCATTTAGAGAATTTCTTTACACATGAATATTCTTGTTTAAAAGTAAAACTCGAAATAGATCCGTCGTTACACAGGTTAGTGCAAAACCTATTGGTTTGAAAGAATGAAAGAAAGTTGTTCGCAAATGTTGAGAGAACCCCAAACCTGGATTACAGTTTTGAAGTCGAAAAACACATAACGGATTGTATCTTAGGTCTGGATTTTTAAGGAAACGAGCAGAAGTAAACTTTGTAGAGGATAACAATTGAACATTCATTGAGAGTTTTGCAATAAACCAAATTGAGTTTAGCAGATAAGAACAAGCAACAAAAGTAGGTTGTCATATGAAACGAATAATGTTCCGGAACTGATCCCGAATAAAGGTGAATTAGTTAAAAGCTGCAACATTATATGTTCAGGTTGTAATATACTAGCTGAACGTACTGATTGTCGTAAATGGGGACAATATGGAACAAGAGGAGTTGAGGAGTTTTAATCAAACAAGAAACGAATCAGTCAAAGTTAAGAATATCACACCCATTAGGGATAAATAGGAGGTACCACGAAGCGTCACCAAGTTAATAGAAAAAACCAACCAAACCAACCAAAACATAATTTATTATTAAATGATTCGGACAATAACAAAGAATTTAGATCATCACACAGCATCGCACAATTTTCTAAAAAAATTACGACCAGACGGAAAAAAATTCTTGTCAGATCGACAAAATTCGTTGCAATTGAACTCTCTTGCGAGAAAATAGCAGAAAAAAACTAAAATTATGCCGTGCGGCGTGTACGTAGGCAGCAAGGGAACATAAATAATAACCACTATCATAGTTCTACCAATAATCATTCACGAATCAGATTTTGAAAAAAAATCGATATAGGCATTATAAACGATGAGCGTATGCAGAAGTGTAGAACAAAGTGCAAAACATAATTTTATTAGAGTTTAAATGTTGGCAGTTGGCCCGTTAAAAGCAGTTTTAAACTTTTTTTGTTAGAAGAAAACTTTTACTTTTGTTGTAAGAAAATCACGACAAACAATAAAACTTATAACTAAAAGTTACAAAAAATTTTCAATTAAACAAAAATCCTTTACTCGTGCCAATCTACATGTGTAGTAAATAACTCAAACCTCCACAAATTTTATTTGATTTTCTTTTTTTTTTGTAATAATTCTATTGATTTATTTTTACGATTATTCTTTTCCAGCAAAACAAATACTAAAAAAAATATTTATAAATATTTGCTTGTATTTATAATATTATTGGGATGGAATGAATTGGAATGTTATTTGTATTGTAAATATTCCAGAAGTAAATATTTACTTATTTTGTTAAAATATTGATGGATAAATTCATATGTATATAAATAATAAATCAGATAAATTATATTTAAAAAAAATTAATATTGGAGATGAAATTCTTAAAATTTGTTTTTTCTTTTTTTTCTTTTGTTTTCGATCACGCCATTAATTATGATTTTGTTTAGTTTTATCACAGATTAGATTTTATATTCGCAGAGAGGGTAAAATTTGAAAACAAAATAAGATACGTAAGTGGTAGGTACAAGAAGATTAGCACATTTTGTGCGTTAACATAACAACATAGCATAACCAAACAAACTAACAACACTTAAATTGATCTCTTTTTAGGGACCGATAAAAGTAGCTTAAAAACTTAATTTCCGCAAACAGCAAGCATCCACATATATCACAAATATCCATTTTCAATTTAATTTCACAAAATTGCAAAACTATCTTTATACAACGTTAATTTAAACCTCAAAATCTAAATAATCCATAAACATAAACCATTGGATATAAATGGCGGCAAAATAAGACGTCACTTTTATGTTTGTTACCAATAATTATTATATTATAAACCAACTTCAACCTCATCAACCAATTAATTTTGATGTAAAATTTGCATTTATAAAACAAGATAAATTACTTACCAATAAAATGTGTTAATATAAACTGGCACTGTAAAGACACTAGTTCCATCTAATATACATCACATACATTAATTAAATAATATTAATTAATGACACAATATAGATTTAACAATCTTTGTTTAATAAAACATAGAATTGTAAAAAATGAGTTTGTGTCTATAGTTACTCGATGTTTCAAACGATTTTCGTATGATAACTCTACGTATTACAAAAGAGAAAATGCATTATTTTGACATTAGACAAAACCTCCGGTATAGAAGCCGTCTACATTTTTTAGCACAATAAAAATCGTGAACTTGTAGCGCCATTTTAAAATTAAAACTCAATATAAAAAAAATTCAAAAAATCGCGATAACGCTCATAACGCCATCTGGAAAAATAAAACTCCATATAAAAAAAATTCAAAAATATTTAATCAAAAACACTAATCCAATTTTTTGCATATGGCAATGTTCATTGTTTTTTGCATATGGCAATGTTCATTGTTTATTGCAAATGGCGTGAATGAGTATGGCTATGATATATCGGGGGTTTTGCATTAGATTCAAAGTAAAACTGTGTTTTTTTTATTCAATGTTAGGCATGTCATGTTTAATGTTAACCAATGTAGATCAACGTCTCTGAATATCCGAAGATACCATGCGAACTAGGGGCTCGAAAGTACTATTCAAATTTCTTTGAGGAATTTATTAACGTTGACTTAAAGTTTTGAGGATTAAAATTATCAGGAAAGACCCCCGCCGGTAAAACCGGGCATTCACATACAACAGAAACAGAATTTCATACAAATTGGACAGATAAAAATTCGGTTTCTGTAAAATTTGTATGGAATTCTGTTTCTGTTTCTGTTGTATGTGGTTTCAAGCCTTAAGGCGTTCCAGAGATGAGAAATTCTGTTGAAAAATCGCGTTGAAAAGCAACAGTTCTACACATTGTCACTTGAACCGTAAAAGGATGGGCTGCTATTGATGTTCTGGTACTGGTGCAACGTGCGAAGTTTGCTGGTTTGATTCAGACAAATCGATTTGATCGCCGCAGACGCCCGTTCGTCCATAATATACTTGTAAAATACCATCAAATCAGCGACGTCTCTTCTATGTTGCAAGAAATCAAGCTCGTTAGTAAGAGTCGAGTTGCCGATCAATTTAACAGCTCTCCGCTGTATAGAATAAAGACATCTCAAGCTACTTATGTAGGCTCCTCCCTATATCATTATATGTGAGAACAATACTCCATGCAGGGACGAACAGTGGCGGATTATGCCTTTAAGGGGCCCAAGGCGGAACAAAATTTTGGGGCCTAAGATTTTACCAAAAATCTTGCAAATGAGTTTGATTAAGACCATTTCTTAAATAATTTTTTGTCCGCTTCAGAACGGAGAAAGATCGTTCCCCACTTGCGTTGCATATCGGCAATGTAAGAAATATTTTTAAAATAGTTTCCACATTGGGAAATGAAGATTGCAGGCCATCAATGATTACCTTGTTCATCTTAAATGGACAAGTGATGTTCTCTTCTTTTATATATTTTAAAAAATGATGTACTTCGTCTTTAAAATATTGTACTTCTATATCCCTCGCATATGTATTTGACAATTCTAAAATACACTTGTCAACTTCATCACTGGATATATTTTGATCAAACAATAATTTAAAATTATTTAAAACAGTTTCATATATGGACGTTCTGGTAGACATTTCAGTGGCAAGTCTATCACAGATCATATTGTGAGTATTTATAATAAACAATTCTCGTCCTACTAGCTGTGTATCATTTGCAGATGATTCATCATACATAATTTTGCGTTTTCTTTTTCGTCCTTCTTTGTAGCTAATATTGTCTGTTAATAAGTTTGCTTGCTTTTTTATGCTCTCAAAATCATTCCGAACATCCCTTATAAATTGTGACAAAGAATTAAACAGTTTTACTCCTTGTAATAAGTTCGTTTGAATATTTTGAAATGATTTTCTAGTACTATTGATTCATTGCAATAATATATCCCATAGAACGGTTAATAAGGCAATTCATATTCATCGAAAGAGCTAGCTAATTCTTTAACCTCAACTTTAGTAATCGGTTTTTCGTCTTCATTTTCGCTAATTTGGATAAGAACGCTTTTAATATTTTTGTAATTAAACCGCAAGGCGGATACTGCATCAGCTCTTGCAGACCATCTTGTCACTTGTGTTACTTAATTTTTTAATATGTTTGGAATTAGGATCGGTAAAATTATCAATAAGCAACTTCCATCTGTGAGTAGATGAAGAAAAGAATACATATATATTTTGGATAAAGTGAAAATAATACACCGCAGTAGAATAGGCATCTGCAGCATAATTTCCAATTAAATTAAGCGTATGACTTGTGCAAGGAATAAAAATGGCGGTCTCACTTAGAGTTTTAATTCTGTCTTGTAAACCATTATATTTTCCGGCCATATATGTTTGACCGCAACAATTTTTAATATCCCAAGACAAATTGTTTAAAGTTTTCAAAATAAGTTGTGCTAGATATTCTGAATTGTGATTTTCAATTTGTAAAAATCCAAAAATCGTTCTCTCGCATCGCCCACTTTATCAATGTACCTTAATATAAAACTTAGTTGGTCAGTGTGGTTCACGTCTGGCGTAGAATCAACAATAATTGAATAATATAAAGAGTCCTGAATTTCTTGAATTAGGTGTTCTTTTACTTCAGTTCCCATTGAATTTATAAATTCATCGCATGTGGTATGTGATAAATAACTTACATTACCTTTTCCTGGATGGTTGCACCTCTCTAAATGATTTTAAAGAAAATCATCAAATTGGGATAGGTACTCAATGCATGTCATGAAATTTTCTTTTCTGTTCGAATCAATATCTTCTCGATGACCACGAAATGCTAAACCCAAAGTAGCTAATAGCTTTACTGTAGCTGCAACTCTTTTTAAAACTTTCCGCCAGCATTTTTGTTGTACTTCAATTTCACGAGCTATTTGAGCATCAGTCCAGTTACAAACAATTCCTTTTTTCTCCGATCGTAGGAAAAAATATATCTTTCCGTTGTTTTTTCGAAACGAAAAGCTCATAATTCCAGTATGTTGTATTTGTTGCTAAGCAACAAGTAATAATAGAACGAGAATATTTTTTCTGGCCTAGGCCGGGAATATTTTCTCGTATGGATTTTTAATTGTTTAGAAGAAATAAAAGTACACTTTTAAGGTCAAATGCATTTATTTATTTTAATTTAACAGTATACATAATAATGAATTTGATGAATCTATGCCAAACTAATTATGTGTTAGGTATAGGAGTTTAATTTTACTTATTTGTAATATTAACGGTTATCGTACAATTAGTACAATTATTGAACATTGGTGGATTAATAGTATCGCATCCCAGCATTGTTGTTGATATAGTGCTATTAAAATCATTAACATTATTTGCATCTGCTGTTTCATTATCCGTTGTATCGAAAATCTTATGAGCAACTTCAATTTTATTGATAATGGATTCATCGATATACCCTTCAGCAACAGTCGATGACTTCCATCCTCCAAATCTTTTTAAGCATGTTAAATATGCGCTATTATCAACTAAAATTGTTGCAGATGAACGGCGGAAACAGTGCCCTGTGTATTTTTTTGCGTCTGGCAGTTTTAAAAAAGTAGCAACAATTTGTGGCATTTTACCAAACTGATGTATGCCAACTACTTGTTTGAAACCTTTACCATTTGTGTATTTAAAAAAAAAACGTAAAGAATTTAAATCTTTTGGACGCGAAGTTATATATTTTCTGTAATATTCTAAATAAGTTTCGTTTACGATAAATGATCGTGGTTTATTTGTCTTGTTATTCGGGATTTTAACTAAAAGTTTAGATCCCAAATCACTAATATCAGTAATTTCCATGCGGGCTAGTTCATTCCGTCGACAAGCACCAGCGATTCCAAAAACTAACGCAACCTACAAAAAACAATCATAATATTACATACAAAAAAATATTGCAGTGTGAATTGTATTTTATCCGAAAACATATTTGAATTTAATATGTAAATACAAATAATAATCGTTTTAAATACCTACATGCTTACTTTAGTAACTAGAAACGAATCATCTGAAGCTTCCAAAATGAATTTTTGAACATATTTCATAGTTAATATATTGGATTTCTTCGCTTTATATCCGTCAGATTTGCGTTTCAAGAAGACGCGTAATTTTTGGTATTTTGCAATATCATATCCACATTATTTTTAACCACTAGCATCGACCTGATCATTGAGTAGTTTGACCATAATGTGGATGATTTCAATTTTGTAGATAAATCAGCGAAATACGCCAGAATGATGTTTTACGAAAATGATTTGATGGTTTTAGATTGACGATAATCCATAAAGCGTTTATAAGCATTTTTGTATTTTTCCTTCGATTTTTGTGGGAGTAAATCACATGTAGCTGAATTAGCTGCTTCCACTATATCCGGCGGGGTACAAGATAAGCATAATTCGCTTTCACTGTCCATATCCCTTAAATTTCGTTCACACGTTTTTTATAAATCAAATAGGTACACAAACTTGACAACTTTTGAAAAAAAAAAACAAAATGTATTTATGTCTTATGATGTCGTGGCTAACTAAGCAATAATTTTATGTTATTTTCGATTTTTTACTTTGTTTTGATTTCTTCATATGATAATTAATGAATAATACTAAAAATTATTTTGGATTTATATTCGTTTTAAAGTCCGATCGGAGAAAAAATAGTATGTACAATTCGGAGGAAAAGTGCATTCCCGGACTCCCGTGGTCAATTTCCACTATCGTCCAGGAATGCAGTACTTTTCCTCCTAATTATACAATGTACTATTTTTAAAATTTTTCAAACCAATTTTTTAGACAATCTTTTTTCCAATCAACGTTGATAAAACGAAATATACAACTAAAGCAAAAACACGTATACTATATCAATCATATCATATGGAAACCCTTTTCAAACGTTAATCCAAATGATGAATTTAGCATGTATTGTATAAAAAATCCATGGATTTTAAGCATACAATAAAAGATTTCAATTCTACACGTTAAAAAGTTTTCATTTATTTAGTTATATATGAAATTAATCTAAAATATGTACAATTATATGCTTAAAATTGAGGTTGTCAATTTAATGCTTTCAATAAATTGTAGGTCTTAAAAGAAATCCAAAATCATTGATGAAAACATAAAACTCAAATATTTTTTTTTTTTTTTTTTTTTTTAATAAAATGTGATGTGTAGTAGGCTTTACAATATGTGTCACAACAACACATAAAAACCTTATAAGACCAAGGTCCCACAATAACTTGCGTTCTAAGGATGTTAATGGACGCAAATCTGTTTTTTTTTTTGTTTTTTTAATTTTTTATGTTTTTATATTTCAATAATGGATAACTAAACCATAAATCCTATCACATATAAAATATGACATAGGCCAATATTTCGTGATATTATAAAGAAAATAAAAAGAAAATAAGAGATAAAAAGCAAATTTGTATAAAAATTTGCAGGAACAAAACTAAAATTGGTTTGCCAATAGTCCAGCAAATGGCATAATCCTTGATTATGGGGCGCAGCATATTTTTCAATGAATAAAGCAAATATCCAAAAAATGCTTATCTGGATTTTGTTTTTATCAATAATTTTGCGATTGATATAATAACAGCCCATTGCAAATAAAGTTTTAGTATTAATATTCATTCGTAACAGTGGAACTTTTCAAAACAAAATGTTTTTTTACTATACAAATTGGAAAACGAATTTGTACATTAAAAAATTATAAAACTATCAAATTAGAATTATTAAAATAAATACATACATGAAAAATAGTAATACAAATTGACAACCTAACACTTTTACATGTGGGATTATATTAAAAAAATCTTTAGGTTTAAAAACTTTGGTTGAATGAACGCAGTCATCTGATATTTGAATACCTATAAAATATCAATACTATTTGTAGCGAGGGGGCCCCTGTGTATGTGGGGCCCGAGGCGGCCGCCTCTTCCGCCTCTATGGTAATCCGCCACTGGGGACGAATGCATGATTTATATATTTAAAGAAGCTGCTCGATATTAAAAACCTTACGAAACGACCCAAATATCCTAATTTTTGAACCGCGTTTTTAGCTAGGTTAAAAATATGAGAATTTCATTGCATATTATTTTCAATCTCAACTCCTAGAAGTCTAACAGATTCTTTCTCTTCAAGATCATTTGAATCAAACTTTAATAAAAACGGATTAGGTGTTGATAACCTAGAAAAATGACCAACTTGAGTTTTACTTGTGTTGAATTCAACATTGTTAGCAACTCCCCAATCTAGGATGGTTTTTAAATCAATATTTATTGACTCTATCAAGTTTGATCTAGCGACATTAAGATTTGATGGTGCATACAAATGTGGCATTTCATGTGACGCATGAAGTGTGCTATCATCAGCAAAACTATGGATGGGATTAACTGTTGCATCTAGCAAGTCATTAATATAGAGGAGAAAAAGAGTAGGTGATAAAGCGGAACCTTGAGGAACACCAGCATTAGTTGAAAAGATATTCGATGAAACACTATCAACATTGACCCGAAATTTGCGCTCGGAAATAAAGCTTTGTAACCAAGAAATAAGTTGCTCATCTAAGTCGTAGCATCTCAATTTGCAAATAAGATTGTTGTGCCATACTTTATCAAATGCTTTGGACATATCAAGCGCAACGCCAAAAGTCTCACCATGGTTTTCAAGCGATTTGTTCCAGATATGCGTGACAAAAGAAAGTAAATCTCCCGTCACTCTTGCTTTTCGGAATCAGTATTGTCTTTCTTTAAGTAATTTTGACGACTCTAAGAAGCTCATAATATTAAAATTGGCATATTTCTCAAATACTTTAGAAACAACCGACAAAATTGATATGGGTCTGTAGTTTCTTGGATCCATTTTAGCACCTTTCTTTGGAACTGGTTGTATACTAGCCATTTTCCATATATCAGGAAAAATCCCTATCTTATATAACAAATAGAAAATTTTAGTTAGGATTGGTGCTAACTCCTTAGCAAAAGTTTTAAGGATAATTGGAGGAATACTATCAGGTCCAGATGCCTTATTAGTATTGATTTGTAAGAGAATTTTCCGAGTGAAATTTTTACGAAAAATTATCCGCCCCATTTCGTTAGAAAGTCTAGGAATTGGTATAGGCAGGAAATTGGGTTCTACTAATGTAGAACTTAACGAGAAATAATTGCCCAATAAATTAGTTTTTTCCTTAGGGTCAATAACAGGTATATCTCTATCAATAAGAGGAGGTATAGAAGACTTACAAAAATTTCCTTGAACAGCCATGGCGGCCTTATAAAAATTTCGTTAATCAGTATGGTGCTTAGCAAATTTATTAGTTTTTTTTCCTAATAAATAGATGTTTCTCTGGATCTATTAATTTTCTACATGAATTTCTTTCTATTCGGAATAATCTAAGGTTTTCATCAGATTTGTTTTGAATAAACTTTTGAAAAGCCTTTTTTTTAATTTTTATTGCTTTTTTACATTTACTTGAAAACCATCGATCAACCTTCGGAACAAACAAACTATTTGGAAAACCTATGCATACTCATTATTAAAATTTTTGAAAAATAAAAAGCAGCAATGTTTGGATCTTGGCTGGAAAGACAGTTGCGTTTCCAGGGAAACCATTTAAACAAATCTCTAAGTTCCTGCCAATATGCAGCTCTATAATCCCAAACAAGACGAGGATTAGTTTTAAACTGTTTAGGTACTCTACTTGTATATTTAAATGTGTGGAGATCAAATTATGATCTGATCCACCCAAAGGCTCTGATACTTTAAATTGAACCAACGAAGGATCATTTATTAAAAACAAATTTAGCAAGTTACTACTTTGGACAAGAATGTCAGGAACTCTGGTAGGCTGATCTATTATCTGAGTGAAATTATGATAAAGAGCAAAAAGTTCAGCTTCTTTGCCTAATTCATCAGTTTTAGAGCTATATGTAAGCCATTCCTTATTATGAACATTGAAATCACCAAGACAGCGGCGGTTTTAAGCACAGGCAAACCAGGCAGTTGCCGGTGGCCTCGCATTTTTTTTCTTAGTACAAGTAATATAAAAAATTTTTCTTAGTACAATAAATATAAACAACGAAACTCATTTATTAAAATTCAATATAATGTATGCGTACAGTATTTTTATAAACAGTATTTTTATAAAATATTTAACTTTACATATACATCTATAATTATGTATGTAGCAATTTTTTTGCCAATTTTTAATGCCTGGCAACCATATGAAAAAGTATGCGGTTTCTAGTCTCATATACATAAACGAAATTTGAAATTTTTTCTAAGCCTACTAGATTTTTTTTAACATTTCACAGTTATTATATGTTTGTGAATATATGATTGCTATAGCTATAGTATGATTGTTATTGGTGTAAAAAAGGTTGTGTTATGATTGTGTGTGAGTTACATTTTTTGGTATAATGTAAGTAATGAATGATGTAAAAATAGAGATTATTTGTTTTCCATTTAACTTCTAAATTATAATTCTTATAGTTCAGACGTTCTTTTTTGGTGTTCTTAGTAATTTATGCGATTTTAATATTGACGATTTTTGCTTTTCTCCTGGTTATTCTTCTGACTATATATTTTATATTGACGACTTCTGCTCTTTCCTTGGCTATTCTTCTGATTACTCGCTTTTATATTAATATTATATAAATTATATTATATAACATTTATAAATAAATATCAAACTTTAGAAAAAGTTTAAATTTATATTCATCGTTATTTAACTATGAATCCTCATCGTGATCGAGACACTGGAAGAAAATGGGCTTTGAGTGCCGAAAAAAAAAGAAATAAGAAAAAACATACAGATATGTTAAAGAAAATTAAACCATTGACAAGTTTTTTTAATATATCATCAAATACTAACACAACTTTTGATGCAGGTGCTAGTACTTCGCAAGATGTTTCAGAAAAATTGGTAGATATTTTATCTGACCAGTCTGAAACATCTTTATGGTCTTTATCTTTTGTTGTTTCAAATTCTGAAGTTTCTGCTGTCCTATTACCGGACACCCATGAAAAAGATTTTGAAATGAATTTGTCTCAAGAGTCTTCGTTAGCTTCCAATGATTTTGTTTTAGCTTCGAATCCCGTATTGCATGAAGCACAACAAGACATAACTGATGTGGTTATTGTTTCCTCTGGTTATTGTTTCCGATCCGGCGTTATGGCCCATTTCGTTTAGGGAACAAGAAAGAGTAGATATTGTTAAAAGAGGACCGAGTCAGGTTAAACAAATAAATTTTAAAGCCTATAAATCGGGTCGCAGATTTAATACTAGTTTCTACACGAGAGTTCTTGCTAACGGTGAAGAAGTTTCTAGAAGCTAGCTAGTGTATTTTATACAAAATAATTCGGTATTTTGCTTTTGTTGCAAAATTTTTCTACCCGAAAAATATGTTTATCGTCGACTGAAGGTTATTCAGATTGGAAAAATATAGGTTCTAGCTTAAAACAACATGATAAATCTCAGGATCACATTAGCTGTATGCAAAAATGGACGAATATGTCAGTTAATTTAAAATCAAATGCAACAATTGATCAAAATTTGCAGAGAATGATAGAAAATGAGAAGAAACATTGGCGCTTGGTACTTGAACGTCTTTTTGCTATAGTGTTAATGTTAGCTGAAAGATCATTACCTTTTCGTGGACACCGTGAGCAACTTTATCAGCCTAATAATGGACACTTCTTGGCACAAGTAGAACTTTTGCAAAATTTGATCCAGTTATGTTAGAGCATCTCAAACGAATAAAAAATAAAGAATGCTTTGACACTTATCTTGGAAAAGATGTGCAGAATGAAATAATTGGACTTATATCGAGAAGAATACTGAAAACTATCGTATCTTCTGTACAGTCATCAAAATATTTTTCTGTTATCATGGATTGCACTCCTGATGAAAGTCATAAGGAACAGCTTTCAATTCTTTTGAGATGCGTTAAAATTAATCAGGAAGAAGTACAAATTGAAGAATTTTTTTGTGGTTTTTTTCACATAACTGATAGCACTGGTTCAGGTTTAGTTGAAATTTTTTTAAATTTATTAGCGGAGTATAATTTGTAATTGTGAATGAATTGTCGCGGGCAATCGTATGATAATGGTGCTAACATGCAATACAAAGGGGTTCAAGCTTTAATCAAAAAAAAAAATCCCAGAGCTCTTTACGTTCCATGTGCTAACCACACATTTAATCTAATGGTATGTGATGCTGCGAAATCAGTATCAATTGCAATTAACTTTTTTGGTACTGTTCAAAGAATTTTTACATTTTTTGCTGCATCAACCGTTCGATGGGACATACTGCAAAGTGTTTGTAAAATGACTGTTAAATCATTATCAGATACGCGTTGGGAAAGCCTTGTAAATAGTATAAAAGTTGTAAAAGATAATTTGGTTCAAATTATAGAAGCTTTATACAAAGTTGCAGATTCAAGTTCAATTGGAGTTGCTGTTTCTGAAGCTAATGGTCTTGCGAATGAGATATCCTCATATCAGTTTATACTTTCACTTACAATTTGGCATGATATATTTTATGAAATTAACAAAGTAAGTAAAGTTATGCAGAATCCCTCGGCAGATATATCTATTATGATAAAATTGGAGGAAACTACGAACAAATTTTTAATATCATTCAAAAGTGATGAATCATTTGAAGCGATTATTAAAAAATCTGAAGAAATAGCTATAAAATTAGGTACTGAGCCAGTATTCCCTCAAGTGCGGCTTAGCCGAAAACGACGTTTTTTTGAATATGAAGGAACTGATACACCTCTAAATGGAAAGTCTAAATATAAAGTAGATTTTTTTAATTTTTTAATAATTGATGTTGCATTAGTAAGCTTAAATGAAAGATTCAAAATGCTTGATTCATACAACATTCATATTTGGTTTTTTAACCCGTACCGAAAAAAATACGAAGTTTAGATGCAAATGGATTGTTGAATGATTGTAAAAATTTAGAAATATCACTGAGAAATCCTAGTACAGAAGAATCGGGCGTGAACCATGAAGAGTTATACTCGAAAATAAATACGTTTTTAAGAATGGAAGCTTCGGCGGAATCGAAAGATGCACTGGAAATTTTGAAGTATATTACGGCAAATTTTTTAATCAAAATTTTTCCAAATTTATTATTGCCTTACGAATTTTACTAACTTCCCCTATTTCAGTGGCAATTGCGCAGAGAGGTCATTTTCCAAATTAAAACTCATAAAAAAACTATTTACGTTCCACTATGGGTCAAGACCGCTTATTTGCATTAGCTTTAATTTCCATTGAAAATAAAATAAGTCGGTCCTTGGACTGTTCTGATTTAATTGATGAGTTTGCGTCCTTAAAAGTCCGAAAGGTTAAGTTTTAAGTCAATGTAATCGATCCTCCTAAAATCTGCAAAAAAAATAAATGGTACCGCATTTTGAGTAGTCTTATTAGTGCATCTTCATCCAAAATAAAAAGAATGCTTAATGTACATTTAAAACCTATGTGCGTTTTTTGTTTCGTTACGTTCTAATAAATATCCAAAACACAATAGAACACAAGAATTAAAAACTCAACTAATATAATAGAAAACTTGCCTATGGCCTCGCATATGGTAAATCCGCCACTGCACCAAGAACTATAATTTTAGCGTTAGGATATACAGTCAACCTATCTATCTTTTCAGATAGGTCATGAAATAAATTTATGTTCTCTGGTAAGTTGGGCGAGCGATACAATCCAAAGACAAACAGAGTTTGATTAGAGTAGGTAATCTTAAGGGAAACCATATTATGAAATTTTGAATTCAATTCAAAATTATTTATTCTCACATATGGTACAGAATTTCTAATAAACGCACAAACACCATGTTTCAAGTAGAATGAAGATTCAAGCTCATAGTTAGGACAAATTCTTTGACTTTGATAGAACTCTTTCTTTTAAACTCCACATAGAAAATACGTCAAAAAAACTTAAAACGAGAAACAATATATTGCACAAACTGGCAGGCTTGACATGGGGTGTTACTCCAGCTACCCTCCGCACAACTGCTCTAAGTCTGGCTTACTCAGTGGCTGAGTATGGCGCACCAGTCTGCTTGAATAGCACACATACTAAAAAGTTGACTACCAGCTGCATGCCACGATGCGTACTATAAGTGATACTATCAGATCCACCCCTTTACCTTGGCTCCCTGTGTTAAGCAATATCGCTCCACCTGCACTCAGACGCTCGCATGCTCTCATGCGTGAACATAAAAAGGTAACCAACAACATCACGTTACCCTTGCACGAATATTACGGTGACCACACTCGTTGTCGATTGAAGTCAAGAAAGTTTCCACATAAAACTGCCAGCAACCTGCTTGCAACTAATTTTAATATCTTGGATGCCTGGGACACCTCCTGGCATCATTACAACACAACTGGCCTTTCTATTACTAACCCGACTTCTGCCCAACCTGGTTTCGATCTGCCACGTCATACCTGGTCTACACTAAACCGAATAAGAACGAATCATGGACGTTGTGCTGATTTTTTCTACAATTGGGGCATTTCAGAGTCCCCTGAGTGTGACTGCGGCGCTCCACAACAAACTATAAAACACATTGCAACTGTGTGTCCAATTTGACGTTACAATGGCAACATCTCAGACATCCATTTGGCAACTTCCGATGTAAAAGCATGGATGGACTCGCTCGATGTAAACATCTAATGTTCAAATGTACTGCCCAATGCTCAAATATTTTACTTTTTAATTTTTACTTAAAAGACGCGCAATCAAATCGATTGTAAGTTCATTTAATGTGTATCCATGTTTTGTTTTAGGTAGATTTCATAGAAGAGTCTACCTATTTTTTAAGTTTAATTTTTAATGTGTCACAAAAAAAACCATACGCTAAATAAAAGTTAGGACAAATATATTTAGTTTTGTCCAACGATACAGCTCTCGCGCTGATTATCGTTTCCGTTAAAAAAAAGAATATCAGGCTTAAGATTCTCAAGATAGAGGTGCACTGCATTTAGATTGACGTTAAATCCTCTTATATTAGCAAAATTGATAGACAAGCTCGCCATTTTAAATTACCAGTTAAATCTCAAAATAAATCTGAAAACAATCCTCAAAATAAATTCCAACAAACAACCAAATTAATGATCAAAATTGATATCTAAATTGACAATTTTAACAGCTGGATAACTTGATACTAAGTCTAAGTTTAACTGTCAAAATCGTCAATCCAAACAAAGGATAATTAATTAATGGATCAAAGACATCAACAACGGTTCAACATACCAACAAAAAACAACAATAAACAATTGCTGTATCTAACCGTCTACGAATATTTATAGAACACAACTACAATGAGATATGGATATAATGAACGACCTTAAAAAAATCGGCTGCCACTGGAATTATACCGCTGTTGCGAATGTTCGAACCTGGTTAGCTCGGCAACGTTCCTCCATAGAGCATACACGCAAAAAAAATTGGGGTTAAGTAATTTTCCCGAACAAAAACGGTAATATGTAATATATTCATCGTTGGAAAGTTTTGTTAGGAGCCATTCCGCGGTAATCGATACCAGAAAGTAAAAAAATAACTTGCAAATATGTATACTTACATAGAAAATTAACAGGCTTTATATTTTAATTTATCATTACTTAAAAGAATTTCTATTATATTTTTGCCGATTTTCGTAATATTTTGTTCAAGCCAAGTGAGCGGATTTCAAAGTATAGCATGGAAAAAATTTACTAAAATAGCAACACGATTTTACGTCAATCACATTCAAAAACCCGCCATTCACATTTGCTGTCTATACTGCGACTCATTATTATTTGTTGAAAAAAAAATTGAAAGCAATCAGGTAAGTAGTAATCATTTTATTGATGAAACTGTAACGCAGAAATTTCTGTAACGCCCGTCACAAAATGCATAGAAAAGTTCATCCTACATGAGGCTGACTAGCTTTTATATTAGCCGTGTTCGATTTGACTGAAACAACTAAAGCAACTGAAAAATTAAATGCAATTGTTGTTGTTTTTTTAGTTGTTTCAGTCAAATCGAACACACTTATTGTATTGACCTTACAGAAGTAAGGTTATAGGATTAAACAATCCTTGAAAAATATTCGTGTGAATTAATAGACCTTGCGTTAAAATATATGCTGATTTATTTGTGTAACACCCGTCACACCTTACACCCGTTATAATTTTCTTTACTAATGTTATAATTTTTTAAGTGCACAATAGGAATATAATACGTTCTTATATGTGTTTCTCTATGTGTGTCTATGTGTTCCACCTATCTAATATCCCTGTGTGAAAAAATTGATAGCTTTTTCAGACGGATGCCCAGTTCAAAATAAATTTAATATTTCCAGTGTCTATTACAGTGAGAGACTGGAGGATAGGCTTTCTTTGCCACTAGTTATGGTAAGGGTGCTGTCGACGGCTGTGTGCAACTGCGACGTATAGATTTTGGCGGGCAATAAAATCTAAGTGATTTTTTATCAACATATTCTGGTATTATTATGAATATTTGTCTTCAAATCCAAAAGGCCCACGTTAAATATCATTTCGTCATTGAAAACAACATTCATGACCTGTAATGGATAGCCTGGAAGAATGCTTGAACACGGTGTATTATAGCCTCTGATTCTTTAGTGTCATTTGTGATTACCATAAGTAGTTTGTAATAGTTTTTTTTATCCATCATTAACAGACACATTTTTCGTATAGTCTCATATTCATTAGTTGTCAATTTTTTTTTATTAACATGTACCGCTCGTAATAGTTTCTCATCCATTCACCATCAATAGTCATATTTATTATAGTCCCCGTAACCCATAGTTTTCTTATTTTTCCTAAAACTTACTTAAATTTTCAATAGCTGGACAGACATATTTGAAAGAAAATTGAACCAATTATACTGATTTTATTTATTAATTAATATAATATAATATTAATTAATTTGAACTAATTAAAAATTTTCCTTAAATATTATCTATATAAACATTAAAATTTAATTTTACAATTCACTAAAATTGACTCACGATACGTTTCCATTCGATTAATTTCACTATACTGCTTGAATTTGAATTTTCTAAACACCAACCGTAATGCAACAACGAAGTTTTCAAACCTCATAACAGCTGTGCGTATTTGTCCAATCGTCAACATACAAAGAATTACTATTTTGCTTTGTTAAACATTTGATTTATCTTTGTATGAATATTTTGCTTCAAACAATCCTTCCGTTATTGAACTGAACTTCATTGTACTGATATAGTAGATTGTAGTTTTGTAATACCTAAACATCATAACATCGATCGAACTTGCATTTAATTCATTTTAAATTCAATGATAAATGTTATTGATGTATCAGAAATGTTTTGTATCACAAAATTGTTTTTGTGCAATAATATCAAATAACAAACAGTTTTGTGTAACTATAAAAAGTTCCCAACAATTGAATACTTGATGTAAATTAGTTGTCCTACATCTAAAACCCTGTATTCGAGTTTTTTCGATACTGAAAATTTTGGCTATATAATAAGCCACTGTAAAAATATTTGGTCTCTTGTGCAACTGATTATCTTTGATGAATGTCAAAATCGATTTTTGCATTCATGCATTCTCATCCTAAATTTAAGTTATATTTAAGTAGTGATTTTTTTTTGTAATTAAATTAAATTCTGTTAAATTAGTTCAATTGGTGCAATTATTTTTAAATGTTATGCCCAACTAGTTAAAAATTTAGAAAAAAAAATTTAATTGTTTTGTGTGGTGCAAAAAAATATATGAAAAGAATAAATCATACATGTTTGTGTTGTTTAACACCAAAGTTAAACCAAAGAAAAAAAATTATATGTTTTGTGCCGTTTACTGTACGTCTGAATTATACCAAAAAAATTAATTTACAAAAGTGTTAAACAAAACCAACATACTATATATGTTTGTGTTGGACAAAATAACTAAAGGTAACAAGATTTCAAAATATTCCTTGTCAAATTTTAAATAGAAATTATGCATGTTGTTATTTGTTTATAATACTGCTAGTTTTATTATGGAAAATAAAGCATAAATTGTCTTATAAATTGTTAAATAAATTGTTAACTAAAATATCAGTAACTAGTGTTGGTACAATTTAGTACGTTTTTTTTGGATTTCGACGCATACGGCAACAATTGCTTTTCAACGTGTTGCTCCACAATCGTTGATACAAATGATTACCGTTCTATTTCGACGAATGATTTAACTAGTGTTGGTACAATTTATTACATTTTTTGGATTTCAACGCATCCGGGAACAATTACCTTTCAACGTATTGCTCCACAATCGTTGATACAAATTATTACCGTTCTATTTCGACGAATAATTTAACTGTTATTGGTACCATTTTATTACATTTTTTGGATTTCAACGCATACGGCAACAATTACCTTGCAACGTATTGCTCCACCATCATTGATACCAAGTATTCCAGCTCCACTTCAACGAATAATTTGACTAGTTTTGGTGTAAATTATTACCTTTTTGATTTCAACGCATCCTGCAACAATTACATTTCAACGTATTCGGCTGTAATTGCGTTAATTGATACCATACTCACCTGTGATTATAAATTGATTCGGCGCTTATGTTTACAACCAGATCCAACGTTTCTACTTACCAGTTTGATTCAACAACATTTTCATTTAACGTTTCTACTTAACGTTTTATTCAACAAAATTATTTAACGCTGATGATTGCAAGTTTATTTAACGTTTCTACTTGTCATTTTGATTCAACAACATTATCATTTAACGTTTCTACTCTACGTTTTATTCCACAAACTTATCCAACGATTGCAAGTTTAATTAACGTTTCTACTTAACATTGTATTCAACGTTTATAAATACAAAATTATTCAACGCTGTTGATTGCAAGTTGGTTTAACATTTTATTCAACGTTCATGAGTACAAAATTATTTAACGCTGAGGATTGCAAGTTTATTTAACGTTTCTACTTAACGTTTATTTCAACACAATTATCCAACGCTTTTGATTGCAAGTTTGTTGAACGTTTCTACTGAACGTTTTATCCAACGCTGCTGACTGCAAGTTTGTTTAACGGTTCTACTTAACGCTTATTTCAACACAATTACCCAACGCTTCTGATTGCGAGTTTATTCAACGTTTCTACTTAACATTTTATTCAACGTTTATAAGTACAAAATTATTTAACGCTGATGATTGCAAGTTTAATTAACGTTTCTACTTATCATTTTGATTCAACAACATTATCATTTAACGTTTCTACTTAACGTTTTATTCAACCAAATTATCCAACGATCGCAAGTTTAATTAACGTTTCTACTTATCATGGTATTCAACGTTTATAAATACAAAATTATTCAACGCTGTTGATTGCAAGTTTGTTTAACATTTCTACTTAACATTTTATTCAACGTTTATAAGTACAAAATTATTTAACGCTGATAATTGCAAGTTTAATTAACGTTTCTACTTATCATTTTGATTCAACAACATTATCATTTAACGTTTCTACTTAACGTTTTATTCAACCAAATTATCCAACGATTGCAAGTTTAATTAACGTTTCTACTTATCATGGTATTCAACGTTTATAAATACAAAATTATTCCACGCTGTTGATTGCAAGTTTGTTTAACATTTCTACTTAACATTTTGTTCAACGTTTATAACAACATTATCATTTAACGTTTCTACTTAACGTTTTATTCAACAAAATTATCCAACGATTGCAAGTTTAATTAACGGTTCTACTTATCATTGTATTCAACGTTTATAAATACCAAATTATTCAACGCTGTTGATTGCAAGGTTATTGAACGATTCTACTTAACATTTTATACAACGTTTATACGTACAACTTTATACAACCTTTTTGATATTCAAATATCTTCGTGAATTATCCTACGTGACCAACGTGCTGATGGAAGGCTGATACAATCAGGATAGGAGGTCGGGATTTAATCATGGGGTGAGTAAATTTGTTTTATTACTTTTATCCTAATGATAAAGGGGTTTGAATGAGTGGGTGTGTGTGTGGGCGTATGTGACTGAATGAGGGGTTGAGCGTGCCGACCGTGGTTCTTTCGTAGAAGGGGGTCGCCAGAGTCTCCTTTTCACACTTGTATTTGTTTCCATTTCTGATCTATTTTGAAAATTGCGTACATTTCTGCATTTCTGCTGAAGCCGCAGGTCTATCAAACTTTTTTCGGAAAAAAAAGTATTCTAATCTAACAAAACTTCTGGATCACATAGGTAACACTAAAATACAGCTAGTTGTAAAGGGACTATGGCCTATGGTCAATATAAATTCTATTAGGAATGACCGAAATTTTAACGCTGAGTTTCTATTTTGAATTCGAGATGCCCGCATCATAGCTTGGTTTTTTTTAATGCAAACGACTTGAACTAGTGCCCATTTTAAACGTCTTTCCAATCATTAGAAAAAAGTATGACAGTTTTGTCCGAAAAATGCATTACTTTTCCGTTATTTAACGTTGAATTCTTCGAACCAAGTCGTTAAAAAAATGTCTCGTCATTGAACCATAACTTGCTTCATTTTGGACCTACAACCCTCATAAAAACAACAATCTCTTGGTTTTTTTAAGTTTCATTTTTGTTGATTACCAAATTTTTGAGAGAACGCTAAGTTTAAGAGTTATTTTCGAAAAACTATCAAAAACCATGCGTTTTTCAACGAACAATATAAGTTTTCAATCGCAAATAACTCGAAAAATATCGATCTATCGAAAAAACCTTATACAACATTCTATACTTCAAATGTGTCCTTTTATCTATTTTTGGGGTTGCTTTGAGTGAAAACTATTCCGCCCTCGAGAAGGGGTAGAATCCACCCCAGGATATAAGGGCACATCAGCGCTATGCCACTTTCGTTCCTTGAGCCATTCCTAAACTACTCACCAAATTTCATGTTAATCGGACAAGGTTCAAAGAATTCGAAGCGGAAAACGTGTCTGTTCGTAAAACTCAGCAGTCTCTATATTAATGACAAATGTATATACAGAAGTTAGACATAGCGTGTACATATTTTGCTACTCTTATAATACCATATTTTTATGTTATTATTAAATGAAATTTTCTATAAATTTGAACATAACAATTCTTTTATTGCATAAATTTTGTTAAAAAAATAATTTGTTCATAAATTTTGTTTATATTGTTTAAACAACATAAATATTTAATTGCGCACATTGTAATGTTTCTGATTTCAAATAATATATAAAAACACACATTTAAAAAAAAAAATCATCAAAATCGGAGCTGTCCCTGAGGACTTAGAAGTTTTACGGATTTTGAAGCTAATTTTCCTCGACTATATTTTTTTTTTTTTTTTTTTTTTAATAAAATGTGTTGTGTAATAGGGTTTAGAATATGTGTCACAACAACACATAAATACCTTTTAAGACCTAGGTCTAGACCTGGGTCCCACAACAACTGGCGTTCTGAGGTGTAGATTAACACTTTTTTTAAACATCTGTGGGTTGAAGCCACCTGAGACTAAGTGTTCCGGCAAACTATTCCATTTGTACGCAGTTCGGACAAAGAAGTCTCTCTGCGATCTGCCAGTATGACAGCGCGGGATCTTTACCGTTTCACTGGTAGCGGCAGCCGATTGCCGAGTGGAACGGGGGTAAGAATAAGTTTGAGGCATGATGCCGCTGATTTCATCTGAGCACTGCTGATGACGATATTTGTAAAAAACAACGAGGTCAGCAACAGTGCGACGATGTTGTAGGGAATCAAGTTTTGATGTCAAAGTTCGATCACCTACAATTCGTATAGCTCGCTTTTGAACAGAGTCCAAGAGGGCCAAGATGGAAACAGAGGCAGCACCCCAAACTGACAGCAGTACTCCATACAGGGACGAATATAGGACTTATAAACATGGAGCAATTGGTATGGAGTGAAAAATTTTTTGCATCTATTTAGGAGGCCGAGTTTTTTAGACGCGCTTTTTGCCATCGCCATTACATGATCGTTCCAGAGTAGGTCATTTGAAACTGTGACACCCAATAAACGAATGTTTTTACATTCACCTATTGGTTCATCACACATACTAAATAAAATATCTTTGGGGAACTCGGTCTTTAATCTGGAAACAATCAACAGCTGTGTTTTGGTGGAGTTGAAATTGACAAGGTTTTGGTCACCCCAGTCGGCGACTTTATTCAGGTCTTTGTTCACGTTTATGGCAGCGTCTCTCCGGGCAGGATTAATTCGTTCGTGCATTTTACCTTTTGAAGGAAGGGGCTCGAACGACTTGTGCAGAGTACTATCATCTGCAAAACTATTTATTGGGTTGCTGGTGATTTTCAACAATTCGTTGATATAAATCAAAAATAGGGTTGGGGACAATACTGAGCCTTGGGGTACACCAGCGTTAATTAGTTTAGACTCAGAAGAATATCCGTCTAAGGTTACCGAAATGTATCGGTCGGATAGAAAATTTTGAATCAGCTTCACAACATTGGGATGAAAACCGTACGCAACGAGCTTGTTGATTAAGTTGGCATGCCAGACTCGATCGAATGCCTTGGAGATGTCTAAAGCGATAACGTTTGTTTCACCACCTTTATCAAGTATGCTGTTCCAACAATGCGCTACATAGTTTAATAGATCGGTAGTTGATCTTTTGTTTCGAAAACCGTATTGGCTGTCGGATATTAAATGATTTTCTTCCAGAAATTTTGAAATATGTGCATTAATATAATGCTCATAGACTTTGGATAGGACCGATAGTAAAGCTATTGGTCTATGTAATAGCCGTTACGGCTGTGTGAAGCACTGTAACACGCTATCACTTTAATGTGCACTATTGTTTCGTTCAATAACTTTTAATTTATACACTCACAAAATAAACTTTTATTATAAATAATAATAGATAAGTAATTTATCATAAATAAAAACTTTTATTTAACAATTTATTTCACAATATTTATTTTAACAATTTTATTGTATTTGCTACCGAGTGAGATTGATTACTAATTCTAAATTATATAATCCAAAATACGTTCGTTATATATTTATTGTAACAGTATTTTGTGGTATGAACAAGTTTTAACTTTTGTAGATTCTACAGAGTGTTTCATAATATGATGTTGTAGAATGTTGTAGTATGTTGTAGAATGTTGTAGAAACCGCTACATCACCCTCCTCCGAGTAAATGCTTCATGTAATAAAAAGAGAGAAAACAAATGATTAAAAATATGTTTGAAAAATAAAAAAAATGGTTTTCTTTTATTATTAAATTGAAAATTTTACGCATTTCTTCTGCTCAATATCGGTGATGGCAACTCCGAATGCTGGTTTTAGGCGATCTATAGATATCGATGTATTTCTGCCGTCTTTGTCGATGAGGAAATGTTTTCTAAAGCGTCGAATTATCTTGTACGGACCTTGATAAGGAGAAGATAATCCTGTGCGAACTTTGTCAACTCTGACAAAAACGTGAAGGCATGTATCCAGCGTTTTTGGAATAAAAATGTTGCTTTGCGGAGTATGATGTGGCTCAGCAGGAACTAGGTTGCGCATAGTGTGTCGTAGATGCTCAATTACCTGTTCAGAGTCTGCTGGTTGATTATTGGTTGGATGAATAAAAATTTCTCCAGGTAGTCTAAGAGGTTGTCCATAAACTAATTCTGCTGGAGAACATTTGATGTTATCCTTGTGACTTGCTCGTATTCCAAGTAGAACTATAGGCAGCTGTAAACTTCAATTTGTGATATCACCTCTTGCTTTCAGTGATGCTTTTAATTGACGATGAAAACGTTCAACCATTCCATTAGATTGCGGGTGATAAGAAGTTGTGCGAATTCGATGCGTACCTAAAAGCTTGGTAAGTTCCGCAAACAGCTTAGATTCGAATTGACTTCCTTGATCAGTAGTAATGTTTACTGGTACCCCAAATCTGGAAATATAATTTTCTACAAACGTTTTTGCAATTGTTGCAGCAGTTATATCTTTCATTACGTATGCTTCGGGCCATCTTGTGAAACGATCTACGGCCGTTAGAATGTAAGTGTAACCATTGGATGATGGAAGAGGTCCAACGATGTCTATATGAATGTGTTCAAAACGACCAGACGGCGGTTTGAATTTACCCAATTCCGATTTTGTGTGTCTATGCGTTTTCGATCTTTGGCATGAAAGACAGGACTGTGCCCAGAGGTTTACGTCATTATTCATGTTTGGCCAAAAGTAGCGATCTGTTATTAATTTTCTAGTGAACACTAGGATGTGAAATACTATGCAGTGCGTCAAAAGCTGTACGACGTAATTGTTCTGGAAGATAAGGACGATTTGTTCCTTTTCCAACTTCACAGTATATTTCTAATCCAGGAAATGAGAAGCGCTCAAGTTTATAAGATGAACTTGTGAGACGAGTAGAACCAGATAGTAATTTCTGAAGTTCTTGGTCAGGCTTCTGTAATTCTGAAATTGATTTAAGATCTAGTGTTGTTTCTTCAACTGAGGCAGCTTCGTTCTCACCTATTCGTGACAAACTGTCGGCGACAACGTTTTGTTTACCTGTGATGTGTTGAATATCTGTTGAAAACTGTGCAATGAAATCCAGATGTCGAGCTTGTCGTGGACTTCTTTCTGTTTTAGAATTAATTGCGCTAATTAGAGGTTTATGGTCAGTGTAAATAGTGAATTCACGACCTTCAACAAAATATCGGAAGTGTTTAATTGCCAAATAAATGGCGAGCAATTCGCGATCAAAAGCGGAATATTTCATTTCAGCTGGTTGTAGTTTTTTAGAGAAAAAGGCTAAAGGTTCCAAGCATCCATTGTTATGTTGTTGCAAAACTGCTCCTACAGCAGTATTTGAAGCGTCAGTAGTAATACTGATTATTGAATCCTCTATTGGATGTGCCAAAAGTGTTGCGTTAGCAAGCGCACTCTTGGTTTCAGAGAATGTTTTTTCACAATCTTCAGTCCAAGTAAAATGTTTTGCGCTTTTTGGCTTCTTGAGTAATGAAGCTAAGTGGGAATGAATTGGTGATAACAATTCAGCAAGCTTTGGCACAAAACGATGATAATAATTAATCATACCTGTGAACTGTTGAATTTGTCGAATGGATGTGGGTACAGAAAACTTTTTGATGGCTTCGACTCGTTCTTCTGATGGTACTATACCGTTCGAAGTGATCTTGTGGCTGAGGAAGTTAAGAGCTTTAACACCAAATACACATTTTGAAGTTTTGATATTAATACCAAACTCTGCAAGCCTTTTAAAAAGTAATTGCAAATGCGATTTGTGCTCTTCTTCTGATTTGGAAGCTACAAGTATATCATCGATATATACAAAGACGAAGTCAAGTTCTCTTACTACTTCATTCATGAACCTTTGAAAAGTCTGAGCAGCATTGCGTAACCCGAATGGCATTCGGCTGAATTCAAATAAGCCGAAGGGTGTGGTGATTGCAGTCTTAGCGACATCTTCCACCGCTACAGGTATTAAATGATAAGCTCGGACTAAATCGATTTTTGAGAAGATATTACAACCTTTTAAGTTCATAGAGAAATTTTGAATGTGTGGAATAGGATATCGGTCCGGAATTGTGACTGAGTTTAACCTCCTATAATCTCCACAAGGTCTCCAATCAAGTTCTTTCTTTTTGACCATATGCAAGGGACTGGAGAAGATGATGGTTGACAAATTCCTAGCTCAACCATGTGTTGGAATTCCAATTGTGCTGCATTAAATCGTGTTTTATCAAGTCTACGAGGTCTTGCATAAGGAAGTTGACCTTTTGTAACAATGTGGTGAGTAACATTGTGCTTAACTGGTAAACGGTAGTTTGGTGGATCAGTAAGTGTTGGAAACTGCTTAAGAATATCACCATATCCGTTGTCGATAGTGGAATGAATTGGAGTTGGAGTATCAACTCTTGCCATAAAAGCATTGATTGACAGCTTTGTAGCTGGATCAATCAGCTTCTTATTTTTCACATCGACGAGAAGGCCAAATTTTGAAAGAAAATCTGCACCAATAATTGGACGATTGACATCAGCTACAATAAAAGCATGAGTGAAATCGCGTTTCAGTCCAATATTTAGTTTAAGTAATTTAGTGCCATAAGTCTTAATAGCAGTGCCATTTGCAGCAGAAAGTGAAAATTCTATTTCGATTGGTAAGTTTTTACGAAAGTTGCGTACAGGAATAACAGATAAATCAGCACCAGTATCGATTAAAAAAATCATGTGGTTTTTGTTATCCGTAATGAATAGGCGGCGATTAAGATAGTCCTGACTGTGGGCCGCTTTCACAGCAGGGTATCTTATTTTAACGATTCTTCATGTTCAACCGTGATTTTAGGAGTTGTTTTAAAATTACACGGTTTGATGCATTTTTGTGCGCGAGATCCAAAGCGACGATGATACCAACAACGTTTCGAATTTAGAGATCTAGACCTTGAAAAAGAGCGAGTTCGAGAATAGTTGCTGCTAGGACTTCTGCTATTGTGTCTAGTAAAACGAGTTAGAGTACGACCAGAAGGACGACAATTAGTGAGTATCGATTTTATTCGTGCTAATCTATTTTCTAAAGTGTGAGAGGAAGCAGCACTAACTTTAGAAGACGTGGAAGTTTGGTGCAGTTTGGGTTTATTGAAGTTTACACTGTCAATGTTATTATTTAATGAAGCTTCAAATAATTTATCCGCAAGTGAAGTTAATTCTTCAATAGGTTTGTCACCGACCGCAATTAATGAGATGTATATAATTTGTGGCAAACGTCGCATCCATAAATTTTTGACAACTGTCTCGTCAAAAGTTGAACCGGCCAGTTGTTTCATCGATCTGAAAATTTCCGATGGTTTCCTATCGCCGATATCGGTGCGTTGAAGAAGTTGTTCAAGACGTTTTTCTTCAGAAATTGAATGTCTGCTAATGAGAGCGCGTTTTAATTCTGAATATTGATTTTCTGCTGGTGGTCGACTTATAATATCTATAACCGTTTCGCATATTTCTGGTGATAACGCAGATATGGTAAGGCAGAATTTAGCAGCATCTTTTCGGATTCGGTTTGCTTCGAATTGTGCTTCTGCTTGATAAAACCAGGTTGTGGGATTCGTTGGCCAGAATGAAGGAAGTCGAATTCTAGATATATCAACAGAGTTTAGACTGGTTGAGCTTCCAGCATTATTCATGTCTATGTCTTTTGTTCATTCACAGCATGTTCGCCATCACTACCCATGATTTAAATTTTCAATTTTCCCGAATTTAATTAATACTCAATTCAGTAAATGAATTAATCAATGAAATTATAATTTTGTATAACAAAAGAAATAATCAAAAAAAAAAATCAAATAATAATAATAAAAAATTGATCCGTTATCTAAAATTCAATATTAATCACGAAATCAAAGTTAAATATCGTAATTTAAAAATCCAATATACCGATAGATTTTATTAACACACCTAAAGTAATTCAAAATCTCACCAAAAAATGTTTATATGGAAAATATAAATTATAGAAGTTTTCTTTCTTTTAAATTTTGCAATATATGAAAGGAAAATATGTATTAGGCATGACGTATATTAAATGTTATATGTAAAATGTAACATGACCTAAGAATTTTGTTTGAATTCAAATGTTGTGTTTTGTAACTGTGAATTGTTGCGTATATATTATATGTAGTGTAACAATTATTATTTTAAATACTATGTAATATATTTGTATTTAATTAAATGAAAAATAATCAATAAAAAAATTTCTTAACTGAATTTTAATCCTAGTTGTGATGAAAGTTACTTCGTTTTTTGGGTTGATTTGATAATAATATTTTTCCTAGATGATCTGGATATTGTTGACTGGATTAATAATATAACAGGATCAGCAGCATTACGTTGAAATATTTGATGTAGTTGAATTTGATGTTTGATCGTTGAATTTGATATTAATGAAAATGATGAATCAGCTGTTGTTTGTAAGGTTGTTGTAATTAATGTACACGTCCTTATGATGATTTGTGATTGATTTTTTTGTTTGGTTTTTGTAAAAACAACTTTTGATATTGCTGTTGTTTTTTTTTTGTATATTGTTTGTAGCAAGCAATTGTAAGTTGCAAAAATTTTGGTGTATATTAGCACGAAACACTATAGATAAAACTTTGCACAATGTAGAAGAACATAAAACGTGTTCTCCGCTGACTAAATAGCGGTTTTTCGGGGTCACCAATGTAATAGCCGTTACGGCTGTGTGAAGCACTGTAACACGCTATCACTTTAATGTGCACCATTGTTTCGTTCAATAACTTTTAATTTATACACTCACAAAATAAACTTTTATTATAAATAATAATAGATAAGTAATTTATCATAAATAAAAACTTTTATTTAACAATTTATTTCACAATATTTATTTTAACAATTTTATTGTATTTGCTACCGAGTGAGATTGATTACTAATTCTAAATTATATAATCCAAAATACGTTCGTTATATATTTATTGTAACAGTATTTTGTGGTATGAACAAGTTTTAACTTTTGTAGATTCTACAGAGTGTTTCATAATATGATGTTGTAGAATGTTGTAGTATGTTGTAGAATGTTGTAGAAACCGCTACATCTATAATTTGAGATATCGGATTTTGGTCCCTTTTTGGGGACGGGCTGGACATTTGCCAACTTCCAGCACGAGGGAAATATACCAGATTTGTAGGATTGGTAGAATATTTTAGTTAAAGTTGGTGCAAGTTCTTTGGAAAAGGTTTTTAAAATAATGGGTGGAATATTGTCCATTCCTGAGGCTTTGTTGATGTTTAACCCCTTTAAAAGTTTAGCGACTATTTTGGGTTTGAAGTGAAGTTCATTCATATTAACACCTGAAGACTGGATTTGGGGTATTTCTTTAGGAGTTTCCAAAACAGTGGAGTTCAGAGCAAAGCGTTCAGCGAACAAGTTAGCTTTTCTTGCGGGATCATTGACGATTAAATCACCATCAATAATAGGGGGAATAGAAAATTTTGTACCAGAATTTAAAGAATTAATGGCACTAAAGAATTAATGGCACTTAACGGCATATAAACAAAATAGAGTATAGGAACGGACGGTTCTTTAACTCACAACCTAGCTATTAATTTTGTAACAAAAATTTCTAGTTTAGCTAAACTCTAATGATTGGTCAACAAGATTTCATATTTTGTAAGAGTACTCGTAACACCCGTCACAGGGCTTAAATCTATTATTACATGTAAACGCTCGAATAATTTTCTAAATGTGTTTTTGTTTTACTTTAAGAAATCATTGAAATGAATTGAATTATAGTCAAAACACAGAGATTTTTGTTCTAATTTGGAAATTATATCAGTTTAAATGCGTAAAAATGTAACACCCGTCACTGCGGAATGGCCGTTTGCAGTATATGTGTTTGGTGATGATTTTATAGATATTTTGATGCGCAAAATTTAGCTTTTCGCATCCATTATATGAAATGTGAAATGTACTATTTTGAAGAATTTTTACGTGTATGTGTGGTATATATCTTTTTTGGTTATTTTTTTAGAACAAAAATTCATAGTTTTTTGCCGTATTTCAGCCACTGAACGATATCTATGGATTTTTTTATGTAAATTATTGTTTCCCTAGCTGATTAGAATGGTATTTGTTAAATTATTATTAATATTTATGAACTATCAAAAGCCGTGAGCCTAGTTTTTTCGTGAGCCTAGTAAAGCAGCAGCTGTCACAAAACCATTTGTTATTTTAGTTACTGAAGAGGTTTAGTTACTCCCAAGTTTAGTTACTTTAGTTACTTCCAAAAAACGACCAAAATATTTCAATAAAATTAAATTGTGATCTGGTTAAACAACACCAATAATAAGCGCAGACGGTGAAACGATTTTATCGAATAGATCAGCTTCAATGTACATACGGAAGTATATACGTTGAACAGAAAAAATTTAATTACGTCTTATTTTTATTTTTATTATATCGTCGGCTACATAGCATTTACGTGTATCTACATTTTAGAAAAATGGGACGGAAGTTCACAAAACAATTTATCTCGCTTCTAAACAAGCTTGAAAATAAAATTTGTTTATCAATAAAGAAAAAAAACAATTTTTTTAATTATTTATAGTAACATATTTTTTAAAAGCTTGTTTAGAGTCACAATAAATCGTTTTGTGAGCTTCATTTTTTTTCTAAATTGTAGTTACACGTAAATGCTATGTAGCCGACGATATTTGTATTATATATAATATCATGTATTCAAATGTATGCCGCATTAAATTTAAATTTCATTATTTAGTTCAAAACAGTTTTTTTAATTCGCAAAACGAGATCATTGACAGAAATCAATAATGTCCCATTTAGATATTCAACAGCGACTAGACTCAAACACTTCATGATTTACCATAATATTGAACAGAGATTGCAGCTTTTGTCTTAAAATTCGTGCTATGCCTTTGTCATACCTATCCGTTGGCGATTGCAAAGGAACTATATCTTGTTGTATATCGTCCCAAGCTGGATAGCATGTGAAGGTAATGGAAAGGTTTGGTCGCCCGTAGTAAGGAACATACGCCATAATAAACACCTTAATCAATAAAATAAAAAAACCATAAAAAAAACAAAAAACACTAAAATCAATACATATATATATGGTGACCATACAAAACTAATCGAATAAATTTGCAACTCAACCATAAAATGGAGTGAATAGAGATTAATACAGTTGAAGGACACTTGTTCTTGTTGACGGAACATGAACAGCTTAAAAAAAAGCTATATGAAAACCTTTCTGTATTTGAGTGCAAAATTCTGTTCGAATTTCAAAAGAATCGATCAAGTACTCTCGGAGTTTACCTATTTTGAACAAACGAACATTTACATTTTTATTAAAAGATTTTTCTATTTTAGATTAGGATTTTAATTTTATGATTTGGATTATACATGGATTTTAATTTTATTAGATGAATAATTATTAGATTAACAATTTATTTTATGTTTTACAGGCAAAATTCCTTTGTTGATTTTACAATTTAAAAAAACGCTGTTTTATATATTCAAAATAACTTTTAAAATTTATTAAACAATTGTTTTTTCTTATTAATTTTCTCTAACATGTTTCGATTATATATCATCTTCAGAGAGATATTTTGCAACTTGAGTTGCAAAATATCTCTCTGAAGATGATATATAATCGAAACATGTTAGAGAAAATTAATAAGAAAAAACAATTGTTTAATAAATTTTAAAAGTTATTTTGAATATATAAAACAGCGTTTTTTTAAATTGTAAAATCAACAAAGGAATTTTGCTTGTAAAACATAAAATAAATTGTTATATAGTGTTTTTACCGCACTCCGAAAACAAAAATTGAAAATTTGAATTATTAGATTAATTAATAAGTATATTCAAATTTTCAAACAATTAAAAAACAACACATATGTCAATAAAGCATTAAACAAATGTTTGCCAATGATATAATTCATCTAATATAGTAGAATTAAAATTCTTCAACAACTGGCGGAATTTAATTTTAATTTTTGCAATGGAAAATACATGTGTGAGTGTGCAAAATGGCCCCCATGGATTGAGGTGTGTCTCTTAACTAAATTTTCTGAAACTGCGTGTGTCTTGCTTGAATAAAAAGATCATAATTTGTGAAATTGTGTTCCAAACCTATGACTCCAACCCAAAAGATATTTCCTCAGCTTTGATTAGAGAATACAACCGCTAACAGCATCGACGACCAATGACTAAGCAAAGAACCAGGATATGCACAATAGAACTTTAGCTCGCAGTGCTACCTAAACTGATCGTCCTAAGACCCTCCAATAAAAAACTAGGTGACCAATGCAGAATGCAATTGATAAAAAGGAGCGAAGATATGTACAATCCAAAATATATGTCCGAAGATATGTCCGAAGATATGTTACAATCCAAAAGGACTACAAAATCGCTACAGTTTAATGTGTGGTAAATATTAGCTGCGTTTTTTTCATTTGGGTCAGGTTCAAGGTCTAGATCAAGTCTATTTTTACATGTAAAAACAACAACAACATAACCCAGATACTTATCTGGGTCTAGATTAATGATCTAAAATATTTTGGTTACATAAAATTGCAAGAGATGGCGAAACGTAGGTTTTTGCTTAAAATTTTTTTTAATCAATACCTAGTACCTACGATATAAACCCATATTATTTCAAGATTAGATGTTTACAATGTTTTATTAATTATCAATTATTTTATTTCATTTTATTTCACGCCATTTGCAATAATCAATGAACATTGCCATATGTAAAAAAATGGATTAGTGTTCTGATTAAATTTTTTTGAATTTTTTATATGAAATTTTATTTTTCAAGAGACGTTAAATATTTTTTGAATTTTTTTTATATTGAGCTTTAATTTCAAAATGGCGCAAGTTCACGATTCTTCTCAGCTCAGTGTTGCCAACAATTTAAAATACAATATTTTTTTTCTTTGCGTGACCCACATTTTTTTCAAACCTTGACCCTGACTCAAATGAAAAAAAGGCAGCTATTGCTGCATCTACCTCCGGCATAGATTTAGTGGAAAATCAATGAAAACATTTTTAAACGGATTTGAAACCGATATGTCTGACTACAACGATCGTATCGTGAATTTTGTCTATAAAAAGTACTTTAACAAAACGGCAAAGAAAAAAAGGTGAACGAACCAAATAAAAACTCGCCCAGGTTGAAAACATGATCAAACTTGTTCAATGTAGGTAAAAGTGTGTTATTAAATTTTTTTAAAATCAACTAATAACAAACTTTTATTTTCAGACTTTCAATATCACTGCAGTTAAAAAAAAAAATAAAAAAAAAAAATTAAAAAAAAATAAAAAAAAAAACAAAAAAAACAAAAAAATTTAATAATTTGTTTAATAGACTAAGAGCCCGCGACGGCCAGACCTTCGTTATTTTATAAAAGCTGAAAGTTTCTCTGCGCATACCCCCTACTCAGGTAGGAACGATAAGTGACATATGAAGTTTGGATCATAGTGGCTTTGGCAGGGAGCAGGTAACATAGGGGCCTCCAAAGTTTCATGAAAGTATAAAAGCTAACTTTTTTATATATTTATATTTATATTTATATATAAAAAAGTTAGCTTTTATACTTTCATGAAACTTTGGAGGCCCCTATGTTACCTGCTCCCTGCCAAAGCCACTATGATCCAAACTTCATATGTATTAGAAGTCACGTCACCCATTGCCAGACACTTACTATCGTGGAAACCCCCTGCCAGACACCCTTAAACTTTAAAGTTTAAGGGTGTCTGGCAGGGGTTTCCACGATAGTAAGTGTCTGGCAATGGGTGACGTGACTTCTTTAACTTCAAACTTTAACGTTTAAGGGTGTCTGGCAGGGGGTTCCACGATAGTAAGTGTCTGGCAATGGGTGACGTGACTTCTAATACTATCCCGAAAAATATATAAAAAAATTAGCTTTTATACTTTCACGGAACTTTGGAGGCCCCGTTGTTACCTGCTCCCTGCCAAGGCCACTAAGATCCAAATTTTATATGTTGCTTATCTTTCCTACCTGAGTAGGGGGTATGCGCAGAGAAACTTTCAGCTTTTATAAAATAACGAAGGTCTGGCCATCGCGGGCTCTTGTTTTATAAGTATTGTGAAAAAGATGATAATTTTCCCATTGAAAGTCTATGGGAACCATTTTTCGGTGATAATTCCTCCGTGGTATGTCTAATTTTCAATATTTTTTGTAAACCATCTATGGCTAGATGTCGTCTTACATGCAAAATTTCATTTTGATATCTTTAATAGTTTGGGAGGAGTATGGCGACAATCGAAAATCCGAATCGGGGAAGAATGGAGTGTTTGATTTTTTTGCCAATAATGTTTGATTTTTTTACTTTATTTACTATACGATCTTCAGATATTTAAAACCAAAATCTGAAACTGATGCGATAGTTGCATAAAAATGTTTATTTTGTGACATTTAATAATTAATAATTTATCTAAATAAACTATTATACATATCTACTTTTATTTAATGGATTTAAATTAAACTGTAACACTCTATGGCATGTCTAACATATTTGAAATTGAGTAAAACTTAATTAAAAGTCTCAATACTTCGAGACGTAAAAACTTTTCTTAAATAACGTGCAGATTTTTTTTCAACTCTTGTAAAATTATTGTTAGCTATATCAACCATAAAAAGTCCAAACTTTTCCCTAAAACAAATATACGGTTATTAAATCTTAGTTAAAACTAAAATTATTTCTAAATTATTCTTACGTGTATCCTTCCAACCATTCAAAATTATCTATTAAACTCCAAGCCGTGTGACCAGTTACATTACATCCAGCTTCAATAGCATCCAAAACTGCATTCAAGTGTTCCTAAAATATGATAAGTTAGAAAAAAAAACATTCTTTATCTTTTTGATTAAAACATAATTAAACTTACATTTAAATATTTAATTCTATCTGCATCGTCAATTTCACCATGATCCGACCAACCATTTTCTGTGATAAAAACTTCAACATTTTTATATGAATCACGAATCCACAACAACATACTATATAAACCAATTGGAACTGAATACAACCAACTAGATAACGCTTTGGGCCATTTTGGATCACGAGCTGGAATCATAAATGAATCACGTTGCTTGGATGGATTTGGAAAGCTGTCTGGATTTGCTGGTGTAACAACATAACTCGTATAAAAATTCAATCCTAAAAAGTCTGATGCTCCTCTAACGTAATCAACCATTTCCGGTGAAAATTTTGGAAGTCTTGACCAAGGCCGTCCTTCTTCAATACTATTTTTATCAACAAGTTGTCGAATAATTTCTGGATAGTCTCCGGTTGGAGAGAAAATTGCATTTGCGTACAATCCAAACTGTAAATAATTAAAAAAGGTTGATTTTGAAAAGAGAAGATTGAGATCAAATATTTTTTATATTACATCAAATTGGAGACATCTTGCTGCTGCAAGTCGATCTTCTTCATTATCCGGATCATTTGGAAAAGCGTTAGGAGTGTTTAAAGTTATTCCTACACGTCCATTTTGTGTTGCATAGTATCTATCTTTGTATAAATGATAACTACGAGCATGTGAAAGTATCACATGGTGAGCACAAAGATATTCTCCTATTCCGTTAGCTTTTACCTGTGGTGGCCAAGTCCCGTATGCATAACCTTTTGAACAAAACTCTAACGGCTCGTTAAATGTAATCCATCGGTTTACTTTTGATCCATACTGGTGAAACAAAAAATTTGCGTATTGTTCAAAGTAATCAATGATTAAAGGGTTTATCCATCCTCCCAAATCTTGTAAATACTGTGGTAGATCCCAGTGATACATGGTTGGAACTGGTTCTATATCATTTTCTATAAGCTCGTTTATCAAACGATGATAGTATTCTACTCCAGCAGGATTTTGTGATGATACATCCCCAGTTGGAAAAATTCGAGACCAGCTGAATGAGAATCTATAAAATTGCGACTAAAAACGAAAAAAAAGGTTTTAATTGACTTTTATCAAAGTTGTTACTATTACTTTTTAAAAATTATACGATCAGCGAGTCTCAACTTTTATTATTGAAGCATTTGTTCGATAATAAATTATCTGTCCTCACCGATGGAAAAAAATATCAACCATCAAACGTCTGGATGAAACAACAATCGGTTAAAAGTTATGAAAAAAATTGCACAAACTCCTGCATGTGTAAAGACTTTCAGAAGTGTTTCACAATTGATAACATGTAATTCCAATCGTTTAATTGGTTTTTCGATTGATTAATAAAATTACACTAAGTGTAAGCATAGGAAAACTTTGAAACTATAAATTTTAAAAGGACTTACATTTATGCTTTTTAGGGCAGCGACATCTTCCTTATATAGGTTATACGAATCAGTTGCAACGTCACCATTTGAGCGGTCTGCAATTTTTTCCGGAAATTGGTGTGTAAATGTATCCCATATGCTTGGCCCCTTACCTATATCATAAGACAAAGAAACATTGAGCTGTCCCGTAAAACAATTGTGAAAATATTGCATGAAATGTACATGAATTTGTATAATGCAACACCCCCGTGCACAAAATGGCGCATAACACATTCAAGATGTGCACCATACCGAAAAATTTTATAAAATGCCTGATTTCATTTAACTTTTTATGAAATAATATAACTTTCGTAATATTTTTACTTCACCACAATTTTAAATTGTGTGAAGTAATGCAATCTATCGTGAAAAAAAGTCTCCCGAACACCTATAAGTTTTAATCTTAAATAACTTCTGATCGCGGGATATGATCTTATTGAAACTTTATTTATAAGGTTTTAGTACTGTTTCCAAGATTTCTGCATACCAACTTCCGGTTTGTCACTTCCGGTTAAAAGGTTTTTTTTCAGGTGTTTATCCCTACTGTAGCCTACAATTACCGATCGATTTTCATGAAACGTTGCGAAAAGCTTTTAAATAACATGAAAAAGATTTTATCAGCTTTTGGAGCACATTGGATAAAGGGTTCCCCCAACCCTTTATCCAATGTGCTCCAAAAGCTGATAAAATCTTTTTCATGTTATTTAAAAGCTTTTCGCAACGTTTCCATACAACAGGTGGTTTTTTCCACAAAGTTTTTATGTTTGTTGGGAGCATAAAACATTCATTCGTGAATGAATTTTGATGACACTTTGGAAAAAGATGCAAACATGTATGACAAAGAACTGATTACTTTTTGAGCGATAGTGACCAAAGTGGTAGGGACCTCCCACCTGTTTTTTTGAAAGCTCTATAACTTCTGTACCTGATAAGCGAATTGGATGAAACTTGGTACATGAGTACCTAGTACGGTTTACAATAGTTCTGCATCCCAACTTCCGGTCTTTCACTTCCGGTAAAAATATTTGTTTTGTCCTTTTTTGAAGTTTTTTTAGTGTGTTTATGCACACTACAGCCTACAATAATGAAGTGATTATGATGAAACTTATGGAATAGGGTTCCAATTAGTGTGAAAAGATAATTATCATGTTTTGGGACACATTGATCAAAGTGGTGGGGGGGTCTACCATACAAATGCTGACTTTTCACACTTTGTTTTTAAAGTTTGCTGGGAGCATACAGACTTCATTCATTAATTTATTTTAATGACACTTTGGAAAAAGATGGTGACTTAAGTAACAAAGAACTGATTAGTTTTTGGACAATATTGGAATAAGTGGTGGGGGTCCTCCCGAACACCTGTTTAATGTGTCACACTTTTTTCAATATTTGTTGGGAGCACACAGCATTCGTTCGTGAACGAATTTTGATGATACTTTGGAAAAAGATGCAAACATGTATGGCAAGGAACTGATTAGTTTTTGAGCGATAGTGAACAAAGTGGTAGGGGGTCCCTGGAGCACCTGTTTTTTTGAAAGCTCTATAACTTCTGTACCTGATAAGCGAATTGGATGAAACTTGGTACATGAGTATGTAGTACGGTTTAAAATAGTTCTGCATCCCAACTTCTGGTTTTTCACTTCCGGTAAAAACAATTTTTTGTACTTTTTTGAAGTTTTTTCAGTGTCTTTATGCACACTACAGCCTACAATAATGAAGTGATTATGATGAAACTTATGGAATAGGGTTCCAATTAGTGTAAGAAGATAATTATCATCTTTTGGGACACATTGATCAAAGTGGCGGGGGTCTACCATACAACTGCTGACTTTTCACACTTTGTTTTTAAAATTTGTTGGGAGCATACAGATTTCATTTATTAATCAAATTTATAGGCACTTTCATAAGAGATAGAGATAAAGACTTTATTGACAAAGAATTGATTAGTTTTTGAACAATATTGGGATAAGTGGTGGGGTCCTCCCGAACACCTGTTTATTGTTTCAATGTTTGTTGGAAGCATACAACATTCGTTCGTTAAGTAATTTTGATTTCACTTTGCAAAAAGATGCAAATATGTATGGCAAGGAACTGATTAGTTTTTTTAACGATAGTGAACAAAGTGGTAGGGGGTCCTCCGAGCACCTGTTATTTTGGAAGCTCAATAACTTCTGTACCTGATAATCGAGTTGGATGAAATTTGGTTTATACACATTTAGTACGGTTTACAACAGTTCTGCATCCTAACTTCCGCTTTGTAACTTCCGATAAAATTTTTTTAGAACTACGAAGTCCATAATATTGGTTAGCTTTTAATTAAAGTATTTTATGGATATTAGCTCATTATATATCCAGAACACTATGTTTCCAGAGCTGTGGTGAAGTCAGCCTATGCATCAGGGTCGCAATGTTTTTTTTTAATAAAATGTGTTGTGTAGTAGGAATTACAATATGTGTCACAACAACACACAAAAACCTTTTAAGACCAAATTCCCACAACAACATGCGTTCTAAGGTGTTGATGAACGCATATATGTTTTTTTTGTATATATTTTTGTATAGAAGAGGTAACTAAACAATAATTCCTACCACATATAAAATATTAAATAGGCCAATATTTCATGATCGAAAGTGCTACCGTTGACTGAATAGAGTTCATTCGCCAGCACCCTAAAATATCACCCTTGTTAGTGATATATCACTGCTATTGCCAGTGGTATGTGATATCTAACTTTAGCTCGTATGTCAATAGCAGGGACTGCATTACGCGTTTGTCACACCCGTAGATCAAAAATAAAAAAAATTAACGTAAACAAAAACTTGATTTCTCCATGAAATTGATGAGTTATATCTTATCTTCATCTAAATTTATGAGCGAAAGAAATTTGTTAGTGAAAGTAATGAAAACAAACGGATACTTTGAATAACTAATTTTAGAGTTTGCCTTGTTTCATGTCAGTTTACTGATATTTAGATTTATTTTATTATAATTTAAGAAAATTATGGAAAATTAATATTATTTTTTATATGTAAGTCAAATATTTAAATTTTTTGAATTCTGATTTTTTTTTCATTTAAAAAATGGCGAAAACTGGTTGCATTATTTACAAATGCAATCACATACATACATTTTATATTTACAACTTTAAAATACGACCCGTTTGTGCAAACAGCCAAACTGTTGAGATCACTCACATTTGACAGTGAGTGATCTCAACAGTTTGGGTGTTTGCCCAAAACCCGTTGTATTTTGAAGTAGTAAATTTAAAATGTATGTGTGTGATTGCATTTGTAAATGAAGCAACCATATTTTCGACATTTTTTTAATGAAAAAAAAAGCAGAATTCAAAATGCTAAGGGAGTTATTTGTCCTTACATCGTACAAATAGAATGGTTTGACACGGGCATCAACACGGGCACTGACGTTTCAGTAATCACAGGTTGACCACTTTTGAAATTAGTTCAAGCTCACACAACGTGCTGACAGTCCTCAATGGATCTCAGATCTTCACGTTTGGTTCTAAGTGATTAAACATAAAAGTGGGCGGGCATCTGCAGAGAATTACGATGCTCATTTGTCGTAGCTTCATATAGTAAACCTATTATCGGTGGGGTAAAGTAAACCTATTATCGGCTTTCTTACTAAATTTGGTTACATAGTCGACCTGAAACGCAACAATTTGCTCGATTCAACCTCAGTGAATCAGTAAATTGTTGCGTTTCAGGTCAACTATGTAATTTCATAGTGATGGTGTGTTGTCTAAACACATATTCAGTGAATATGTATTTAGACAACACACCACCACTACGTTTGTTTTATTTTCAGAATCTACGAATTCGTCTTCACTACATGTACTTCCAACGAAAGAGCCAAATCACAATGAAACTGTCCACAGATTTTCGACGTTTGAACGATGTTACCATTCCAGATCGATACTCCATACCACATATACAAGACTTTTCTATCCATCTTCGCGGATGTACTATTTGTTGACAATCGATCTTACCCATGCTTACAAATAAATTCATGTTATTACTGAAGATATACACAAAACTCCAATCACTGTTGTCTTATGGTCTGAAAAACACATCTCAGACCTTTCAGCGTTTTATGGACAAAGTGGTCAAAGAACTGGACTTTGTTTTTGTGACACTCGGCGACGTTTTGGTGGCAAGCAATTTCCCTGAGGAGCACAAAAAAGGTAAGTCCTACTTTTTCAAAGATTTGCTTTTGTAAAATTTTGATTTTAAAATCAATCTCTGAAAGGACGTATCTGCTGTACATTCTCTTAATTTTTTACACCACGGAAAATCAAAAAGACTCAAATCCAGTCCCTGCTATTGGAATACGAGTTCACGTTAGATATCAAATGCCACTGACAATATCAGTGAGATATCACAAGCCAAGGTGATATCTTAGGGCTGCTGTCGAATGAACTTTAATCAACGGTGGCATACTCAGTCTAAAGTGTGGAATATTCCGGGCATAATTACACACTATTGCTTGCTCGAAGAAACGAGCCTTCATTCAATTCTATATCTTAGCTTAAATCGTTGAAGATGACAGTGTGTGATATGATCAAGGAATATGCCACTAGCTGGATTATTGGCAACCCCATTTCAGTTTTGTTCCTGCAAACTTTTTAAACAAAATCGTTTTTTCCTCTTATTTTATTTTTATTTTTTCTATCCTATCATAAAATATTGGCCAATGTCATATTTATATGTGATAGGGTTTATTGTTTAGTTATCCATTATTTATCAAAAAATATAAAAAAAAAAACAAAAAATAAAAGAGTTGCGTCCATCAACAACTTAGCACGCATGTTGTTGTGGGAATTTGGTTTTAAAATGTTTAGATGTGTTGTGGTGACACATATTGTAATGCCTACTGCACAAAATTTTATTAAAAAAAATCCAAAATGGTTTCCCAACCAACCTCAGTTTGTTTGTTCAAGTTCAACGATTCGATGCGCATGGTAAATTATTGAGATAGATTTATATCCCACTTAGCCGCACTAGTATCTCCACTTCACGGCCATCTCGCTGAACTAGCCAGGATTAAAACAAAGTCAGCTTTCATCTGGCAGTACGGCCATGCGCTTGTAAACTGCACACTCTTGACTCAGTGGTTACAAAATCCAAGCTTTTGTAAGCAAACGAATGCTACAGGTACTGCAACAGGGATATAGGTATACTATACTCAAACAATTTAATAACGGATGTTAGAGGCCCTTCGACTTTTTCTTCAAAAGCTCCTGTCGGCAGAGAAAAGTATTCAACCTTAGTCGTGAATTATTAGCTATTGTTCAAGCTCGTTCAACTATAGCTTCACAGTGTTCACTGACCTTAAAATTCTGGTTATATCAATCGCCTCAATGACAGAGAAAAGTTCCAGACAGTCACGTAATCTTGGTTTCATTTCCCGCGTTCACAAAAGAAATTCCTCACATCTCTGGTACGGATAATGTAGTGGCAGATACCCTTTTACGAACTGAAGAAATGGGTATCAAGTTTACTGAATTGGATGTCGATAAACTCATCAAACTTCAAAAGTCCGATACAGAATTCCACAATCTTGTTTAAAACTAAAAAGTCTTTGAATCTAAACGTAAGTTAGAAGCTCCTCTGAAAAACCGTTTTGGTGCAAAAGTTTGACTATCGCATGACGTTTTTAAATACCTAAACATTTGAGACGAATAATTTTCGATTCGTTGCATAAGTATACAGGAATTGGAGTTTCACGGAAATAGTCGCCATATTTTCGATCCAAGGTTCACCGTCAAGCTCATTCCGAGTTCGGACAGATACCTGTCCCAATGACTAGATTAGAGGATATCCATATTGAGTTCTTAGGACTTTTACAATCATCGCATGTGGATATCGCTACATCCTGACGACCATTGATCATTTCACCCGATGACCTGAAGCCCTTCGGAAGATGGAACAGCTGAAATAGTTGGAATCGCTTTCATATTTCAAAATTTGGTGTGACGTTAAATATAACTTGAAAGGAATTTTGAAAGGAAAGAAAATGACAAGTTTCGATTTTGATCAAATAAAAAAGTCGTTTTCTTATGTTAAATTCACCCTATACTAAACAAATAATTATAAAGGAATATGCAACATCCGCCATGTGCCGAAATTCGATACAAAAGAGTCTAATAATAACAACAAAAGGAATTTTGTTTATTTAAAAGTAAATAAATTTTGAATGACATTCTTACAAATCCAATTGAACTTATTTAAACTTCAGATTCGCACTTACAATAAAATTTTTTTAGTATCATTAAAGAAATTCCCGCAAACAATTATGTTTGATTGTTTAATTAAACTTACAATTGACGGTCATTTGCTCCAGATATAGCATTAAGAAATTAATTGAATTAAAAATAAATTGCAATTAGTTATTAAATTTACCCGTAATTACTTCTCAGAAATAAGATAAAAAAAATTATTAGACTTACCATCTGAATTCCATCCCCCTTCGATTTGATAAGCTGATGTTGCTGTTCCTAGCTTAAATGTATCGGGAAATTTTCGCATTCTAACATTATCAATTTCAATATGAACATCATCAACATTTTCCTTTAAGATTGCACCAACTGTTGTTCTATAATTTAAATTTAAACTAAATTAGGTTTAGTTAGAACTTGGATAATTAATTTCGATACCTTAATCCAACAAAAATTATTAAAACTATTAGTCTATGGCCACTTGTTTTAAAACTGATCATTTTTTTAACTTTAACTGTCTAACTGTGTAACTTTATGAATTATTTTGTTGATGTGATTTATATGACAAGCGAACGTTAACTGATGATATTTAGTTTGTGTATCTTGATTAAATTATAAATCATAATGGAATTTTGCATTTAAATGTTTAGATCGTGAAAGCTAGTAGTAATTTTTAAATTACTATAAACTTCTTTTTATTATGTTTAAAAACCAAGCTTATAACATAAAATAGTAACACATTATCAATGCTTTTAGTAGAAGGCTAATTAGTTCTAGTGTTCGCAGAACCAAAATGGATTTTTCCATATACATACATTTTTCCGTAGAGAAAAATAACGAATTCGAATGTGACTGCATAAATAGGAACCTTTTCAGTGGTTTAAAGAATATTTAGTTACTATATTGTTATTTTGTTAATTCTTATCTGAGCAATTGATCAACTTCAATAAACGTCTCAAAAAAGTTATGAATTTTATTGTCCAATGCGAAAAACAAGCCGTAATTTTTAATTAAACGAACGCAGCCAATATGGTAGACACATTGTAAAAACTGCCTCTATGGGTTGATGGATTGATATAAAACTAATCCGTTGAATTAAATATTCAAGCGAATCTCGACAATCATAATTGATGTAATTGTTAAATTAATACAAACGTGCAACACTTGGTGACAGCCTACGTACGTAACAGAGACAAAACGAATATAAAATTGCTTGGTTTTAATTAGAGTTTCCATTTCCCGGCCGTTTTTAAAAACCGGGATACGGTAATTAATAATTTCTTAAACCCGGGAATCCCGGGATTCCCGGGAAATATTTTAAATTTTAAACCTATTACAAAATAACATTTTTTTAAAATTTTTTTTTTGAAATTCATTAAAACCTTAACGGTTTTGTTAATTTTAAGGCAATAATGGATATTAAAAACTTTATAAAACTTAATATATTACATTATCATTCATATAAGGGAATAAAATAATTTATATGATACACTTTTCAGTAGGCCAATAGAATTACGGATTGTGCGTGTTGTTGTCGGTTGCAGGTCGGATTTTTTTTTAATCTCTGGGGGAGGGTACTCACATAATGGACATGCCGAGTCTACTTGCTCGGAACCTGGGGACTGGAGTTATTCAACAAATTTGGCAGGAAATGTTTTTTTGCTTCCTTGTAAGCCATATAATTCGTAAATGGTGCACTTTAAGATACTGGTGATATGGAACGTTCTTGTTCCTTAAATGTTTTTCTATAGCTTAAAAGTAAAAAATATATAAAAAAATTTTTTTGGTTGCAAATTTTTGCAAAAAACTGCGGCAAAATGTCTAAAATACGATATTTTTCAATTGAATTTAGTTATTGTAAAATAATTGTTTATAATATAATTGCCCCTCTACCTCTAGCTGAAACCTCAACCAAAAATATAAGCTTTGGAACATTTCATTCAGCTTAAAAGGTTTTGCACAATTCCATTTTGCACTTAGGGCCGGTTCTACAATAGCAGTTTAAGCTAAAGCTTAGTAGAACCCGATAGGAGGTTGAGCTTAAGCTTAAATGACAATGGGTTGTACAAGTGAGATTATGGTTAAGTTCTAAATCTTAAGTTCTAAAGATTAAAATAAGTTTTCTAAATCCATAGTCTACTGAAAATAATTTGTTAATTTTGGGCAGGCCGTAAGGTCTGAGTTTTTATCTGATCGCAATCTGCTTGATGGCAGTCGAAAGGGTAAAATGTCAGCTTTACTTAAAAACTGTGCAGCTTTAATTAAAAACTGCTTGCCCTGCCTACCCATATTCAATATTAACAACAATTACAGCGGTTCAAAAAACGGCGAAAGTTTTTTAGTTGCAAAATTAAATTTCTCAACGAGTTTTCAACGTAACGAGATACGGTTTCAAAATTTGCAAAGTGCTTAGAAAATCGAAGATTTTAAACCTCTCTAACATGATCGGGGACCGAGTTATGGCCCAATTTTTTTAATAACTTAATAATATTTTTAAACAAAAAGTTTATTATTTTGTTGTTATATTAACATTTATTGCATAAATCATGATTTTTTAACGAAAAACTATTTTTTCTCTTTCGGGTTCCTTTAAACAGTACATTTTGCTTTTATTTTTTACATTATGAAAATATTTGTGTATTATATTGTTTAAAAATAAAATATTAATTAATTAGTTTTTAATCAATAAGTTATTTAATACATTAATTACTATAACATTTTATTAGGTAATTAATTATACTATAAAGACCATGACACATAAGTAGCTCATTACCTTTTCATTAAATTTATTACAATAATGCTCAATTATACATCGCGTCGCTACGTGTACTACTTCGTACGTCTGTTGTATACAACAGTACGTTTCCTGTTTTCTTAGAGTATGTTATTAGCAGGAGTCAGAATAGTCAATTGCGTGTTCGATAGGTACAGACCCAGCATCTTGTCAGCACAAAAGCATCATTTTGGAGGGAAAGGCTCCGTTCCTGTCAATATATTTCATACAAAATCAAGGTCACAATCGGTGTTTTAAAAACAAAATGGGTCATAACTCGGTACCAAATCAGGTTAGAGAGGTCTATTTTTTTTAAATCTTCGGTTTTCTAACCACTTTGCAAATTTTAAAACCACATCTCGTTAAGTTTAAACGAATTTTAATTTTGCAACTAAAGAATTTTCGCCGTTTTTTGAACCGCTGTAATTGTTGTTAATATTGAATATGGGTAGAGGCAACACAGTTTTTAATTAAAGCTGACATTTTACTCTTTTGACTGCTGTCAAGCAGATTGCGATCAGATAAAAACTCAGACCTTGCGGCCTGCCCAAATTTAACAATTTTTTTTCACACATTAAGTGCAAAATGGAATTGTGCAAAAACTATTAAGCCGAATGAAACGTTCTAAAGCTTTTATTTTTGGTTGAGGCTTCAGCTACAAGATAAATGGTTCAATTATATTATTAACAATTATTTTCAAATAGCTAAATTCAATTGAAAAATATCGTTTTTTAGACATTTTTCGCAGTTTTTTCCAAAAATTTGCAACAAAAAAGATCTTTTTTATTTTGTTTTTAATTTTAAGTTATAGAAAAAAATTTAAGGAATAAGAACGTTCCACTTCACCAGTATCCTAAAGTGCACCATTTACGAGTTATATCGCTTACAAGGCAGCAAAAAAACATTTCCAGCCGAATTTGTTAAATAACTCCAGTCCCCAGGTTCCGAGCGAGTCGATTCGGCAGGTCCATTATGTGAGTACCCTCCACCAGAGATTAAAAAAAATTCCGACTTGTAACTGACAACAACACGTAAGCCATATCTTTTTCCGTTATTCTATGGGCCTACAGTAGATCTTAATCTTTTAGAAGTCGCGGCCAGTTATGATGATATATTTTGATGACAATAAGTAATTTATAATTTGTAAATAAATCAAAAGCAGGATCTAAATCGTATTCGCAAATAAATTTTACTGCAGCACCACAAATTAAGGGTTTCAAAATTGAACCCTCTTGTAAAATAGATTTGCAAATGTGTTTTGATCCGCTATTCCAACTGCTATATTAACAGCCGTGTCCAAGCCACTATTTTGACTTCAGTGGATGAAGACAATAATGCCACGTTTATCCATAACAAATAACATAACTTGTGCATAAGTCTATACGAAAACAATTTACAATAAATATCTACTTTTATGTGTAAAATGTACAGTGAGTGATTACGAATAATATACTTATTTTTAAATATTGGTTTTATTTCACACCTGAAACTGCGTTCCATTTGCAGCCAAACTTCTCATAACCTGCTAATCCGATATAGGCAACTGTTCTTATTTGACTAAATTAGTATTTTTTTTTTTAAATAATCAATAAATGTATGCTTTAAACAAAATCTGAAAATCATATTTCTTAATTTAAATTCAAATGGAGCGATCTTGTGATTTAAAATTGCGCCATTTTGTGTTTTGGATGTCTATCAGAAGTTCGAAAACTGCGAGTTTCAAACTCGAAGTTTGAATTCTTGATGAAATTGATAGAAATTCGTTCTTCTGCTGGTGCTAATCTCGCAAGGATTGAAAGGAAAGAGAATTGCCATATCAATATATCTATGGTTTTTGAAAAAAGTGTCGATATTTACCAACGAAACGATATACTTTTACATGATTCATCGATATTAAATTCGAAGTTACTTTTTTTTTTTTTTTTATTAATTAGTTGGACATGTTTAGCACACTAAATATGAAATATTCATTATTTAGACTATTTGAATATCCGAAGATACCATGTCAACTATAAAGGAAGGAGATGAGGAAAATGGAAGGAATGGGGATATAGGGATAGCTATACTAATTTTTTTAAATGATGATGGACATTTTCTTTAAATGCCTGAGGGGAAAATTCATCGGGAAATACAGAAGAAGGCATTGAGTTCCGTAATTTGGCCACTCAATTAAAATAGTCGTTTTGGAAGGACACAGTTCTACAACGAGGTATTTGTACAACAAATGGATGGGATAACTCGGCAGCTCTTGTTTATCTATTATACTGCGCACACGATGGAAGGATATTTTGAATTTCCTTAGAGGAGAATTCGCTAAAGTTATATTTATAGTAGATTGACAATTCAGCTACATTTCTTCTGTGCTGGAGTGAATCAAGCTGGTCCGTTAGTTCGGTATTACCAATCAACAGTATTGCTTTTCTCTGTACAGAGTCTAGACAATTTATTGTTGACTGACAAGCACCTCCCCAAACATGACAGCAGTACTCCATACATGGACGAATAAAGGACTTGAATATTAGCAAAATTTGCTCGGGATTGAAATACTTTTTACAACGACTCAAGAATCCTAATTTTTGCATTGCAGATTTAGCGAGGTTGAACACATGTTTATTCCATTTCAGGTTATTTTGAATATCCACTCCAAGAAGTCTAACTGATTCAACCTCACGCAATTCCTCATGGTTTATTTTAATAGGAAAATTTTTATGTCGCTCTATTCGTGAAAGACGGCATAATTTGGTTTTGGTTGGATTAAATGAAACAAGATTACTATCTCCCGATTCCATTATACGCTCCAGATCTTTGTTGATGGAATCAATTAGCAGCTCTCTATCAGTGGTAACTGCAGTATGAGATCGAAATTTAGGAGATGCATGTGATGCATGTAATGTGCTGTCATCAGCAAAACTATGGATTGGGTGCACTGTGGAAATAAGTAAGTCATTAATGTATAGAAGAAACAACGTTGGTGAGAGTGCCGAACCTTGGGGAACCCCAGCATTGGTTGTGAAAATATTGGATGTGATACCATCTAAATTAACGTGAAAATGGCGACCTGTAAGAAAACTATGAATCCATGAGACAGTAAGATGGTCTATGCCATAAGATTTTAATTTAGCTATTAGATTTTTATGCCACATTTTATCAAATGCTTTAGAAATGTCAAGTGAAATACTGAATGTTTCTCCGTGGTTTTCCAGCGATTTGTTCCAGAGATGGGTTACGTAGGCTAACAGGTCACCTGTTGCATGACTTCTACGAAAACCATACTGCTTATCATCAATAATTCGAGACATTTCCAAATAATCTATTAAATTGTAGTTAACATATTTTTCAAATATTTTAGCTAAAACCGACAGAATTGCAATTGGTCTATAATTGTTAGGGTCTATCTTACTGCCTTTCTTTGATATGGGTTGAACGCTGGCCAGCTTCCAAGAATCGGGAAATATTCCGGTTTTATAAGATAAATAGAAAATTTTTGTTAAAATTGAAGCTAATTGTCTAGCAAAGTTTTTAAGAATGAGGGGTGGAATACCGTCGGGGCCAGCGGATTTGTTGATATTGATAGAAAGAAGCATTTTCCGTACAATATTGCAACGAAAAATAATTGGTTTCATTTTTGTTACAACTAGGGGAATGAGTGTAGGAGAATGGGGGGTTCAACTAAGTTTGAGTTTTCTGCGAAAATACGACCCAAAAGATCCGCTTTCTCTTTCGAGTCACTCACGGGAATGTCATTCAGAACTGAGGTTGTAATAGAGGATCGAGTAAAATTGCTCTGGACTGATTTAACTGCCTGAAAGAAACTACGTAAGCCAGATGGGTGCTCGGAAAATTTCTTTGCTTTCTTCTGGATAAACGTGTCTTTGTCCAAGTCTATTTTGAATTTACTAATATTTCTGGCTTTTTTATAGGCGTTATGGGTTTTAGGTGTTTTATTAGCGTTATACGTCTTGAATGCTTTGCGTTTGTTCCTCACTGCCTCATCAACATCCCGTGTGAACCAAGGCTCAGTTTTAGGAGTGATTAATCGATTTGGAATAAACCGCCGCATCCCTTCTTTTATGATTTCAGAAATTCTTATTACCGATGTGCTAGGATCTTGATCAACACAACAAATAGTTTTCCAAGGTGTTTCATCATAAAAGTTTCTCAGTCCCTCCCAGTCAGCGCGTTTATAGTTCCAAACCCGACGAGGATTTGCTTTAATTGGTGTCGGTGATGTAAATTGCACTATTGCTGATATTAGTAAATGGTCCGATGTTCCGAGGGGTTGTTCAACTTTTGTCTTCGTAGTATCTGGTTCGTTTGTCAAAAACAGATCCAGCAAATTATAGTTATGATGTGAATTGTCGGCGAGTCTAGTGGGACACTCTATCATTTGCGTCAAACCGTGATAATTTGCGAATATCAGTTCGGCTTGCCTTCCTACGTCGTCAGTGCGCGATGAAAACTTAAGCCATTCTTTATTATGAATATTGAAGTCTCCAAGAATGACCAGTCTTGCTTTGGGGTAGTCCGTGGTAATCTTGTCTAGATTAGCCGATATTTTATCGAAAAAAAGACATCCTGAGGGAGAATTTGGGATCTGTATAATCCTATTACAAACATAGTTTCATCAACACCTGAAATCTTCAGTGCTATAGAATTATGGTGCTTAGACTTCAACTCGTAGGCCTTAATTCTCATACATGAAAGTGAATTTCGAATGAATACACAGACACCATGTTTGTTATAAAAGAAATGTTCCAATTCGTAACTAGGTATCCGGTTTTATCGAGATCCAATTTCGATGCTTTGCCACTAACAATTGTTTCGGTAAGAAACAATATGTCAGGTTTATTTTTTTCGATGTAGTGATGAACCTCGTTTAGATTCGAATTGAGACCTCTTATGTTGGTGAAGTCAATCCTTAGCAGAGTTTTACTCTGCTACCTTTTTGTTGAGACAAAGACTTACCCTTTGACATTGCAGGTATAGATACTGAAATTCGGCCTGGCCTAAATTTCAACACTACACAATACAAAAGAAACTGGGTATCTCTGTCACAAAAACACGATAGCAGGTTTCATGCAACAGTAGCTCGATAAGAGAAAAGCAAAAAAAAAATGGGGACACAAAAGAAACTAACAAAATTGAAGAGTACAAATAAAGGGTTGAATTTGAAATTCCCACTAACAACCAAACCCAAATTTTACCTTCCCTGTTACCAAGCAATATTAAACAAATTTATGCTTTAAAATAATAAATAAATTTATTACATCAAAGCAATAAAAGGTAAAAGTTTACCTGCCTATTTGGTAACGGCAAATATAAAATACCAAATAATTATATAAAAAAAGAACAATCTCACCAATTATATAATTGTACGCCTCCGTTCTTCAACAATTTTATTTTTATAAACACTAACACAAACACAAGCACAAACACTATACATACAGTTATTTTTCTATTTTCGATTATTTGTTTTTTTTTCTTTCCTTTACATAAACACTAACACAAACACTATAACATACACTTTTTTTTCTATTTTCGATTATTATTTCTGTTTTGTATTTTTTCCTATAAAATGTTTACCTTCTTCGTCTGATTCTGGTTGATGAACTTAAACGATATATATATATATATATATATATATATATATATATATATATATATATATATATATATATATATATATATATATATATATATATATATAAATATGTATATATATATATATATATATATATATATATATATATATATATATATATATATATGTATATATAAATATATATATATATATATATATATATATATATATATATATATATATATATATATATATATATATATATATATATATATATATATATATATATATATATAAATATATATATATATATATATATATATATATATATATATATATATATATATATATATATACATACATTATTTGATATATATATATATGGCAGTACAACCGAAAAAAAATAAGTCTGCAAGTGGTAAAGCAAATTTGCGCAATCCACCCGCCCATAAAGCGGCATGTCCACGGAATTTGCAGGGACAAAACATATATGAATCAATAAAAAATTTCAAAATACATGTTCAAAACATCTGCGGATTGAACGCTAACCATGACCACGTGCAACATCATCTTGAGCACGACAAACCGAACATTCTATTCCTTACAGAAACACAAGTTTCTGAAATTTTCTCTTTATAGAATCGCTTAATTCCAAATATAGGCTCGAATCAGCTTTCAAACTCCATCAGGGCGTATGCGCATTCATTCATGAGAGTGTGGCGTACACGCGCTTTCCAAATTTTGAACTACACGGTGACGGCTTCAATACAATGGTTTTAAAGATTTGTCTTCCAGAAATGACTTTTTTTACAATAGCTTTATACCGGTCCCCCAACAAACGTAACCCAAACTTTTTTAATATACTGACAAAAATTATGGACGAGATTAGAGCAAAGTCCCCTAATTGTGAAGTTATCGTTACCGGTGACTTCAACGTCCACAACAAATCATGGTTGGAATTCTCCAAATCGACCGACGATGTTGACAATAGTGGAAAACTGGCAGAAATTTTTGCCGCTTCTCAGGGCCTATTCCAAATTGTTAAAAGCCCGACTTTCACTCCCCGTAATGGCGGTGATAATAGTTTTCTACTAGATCTCTATCTTACCACAATGCCAGATATTACGAGTGTCGATGTTGCGAAAGGTAGTATTGGAAATTCTGATCATTATTTAATCTCATCAGTTATCAAAACTGATTTACTTAAAACTACAGCTCCCAAACCCCGTAAAATATTTCACTACTCAAAAATGGATAAGAGTGGTCTTCAAAATTTTTTCCATGGTTTCCCTTTCGACCGTCATTGTTTTTACACTGACAATGTAAATGTTTCTGCTCAAAACTTTACAGAAACCATCCAATTTGCTATCAATAAATTTGTCCCTTTCTCCATAGTAAAACCCAAACAAAAATACTTGTATTCGAAAGCTGCCAAAACGGCACTTAGAAACAAACGTAGATCATTTAATATTTGGATTCATAACAAAACTCCCACTAATCGATCCCAATATCTAAAGGCCAACAAAATATCTAATCAGATTATCTCAAACGAAAAGTCCGAAATTGACAGAGCGAAAGCCTCAAAACTTACGTCTATGTCTGTTTCTGACAAGAGTTTCTACAGTGCCATTAATTCTTTAAATTCTGGTACAAAATTCTCTATTCCCCCTATTATTGATGGTGATTTAATCGTCAATGATCCCGCAAGAAAAGCTAACTTGTTCGCTGAACGCTTTGCTCTGAACTCCACTGTTTTGGAAACTCCTAAAGAAATACCCCAAATCCAGACTTCAGGAGTTAATATGAATGAACTTCACTTCAAACCCAAAATAGTCGCTAAACTTTTAAAGGGGTTAAACATCAACAAAGCATCAGGAATGGACAATATTCCACCCATTATTTTAAAAACCTTTTCCAAAGAACTTGCACCAACTTTAACTAAAATATTCTACCAATCCTACAAATCTGGTATATTTCCCTCGTGCTGGAAGTTGGCAAATGTCCAGCCCGTCCCCAAAAAGGGACCAAAATCCGATATCTCAAATTATAGGCCAATAGCTTTACTATCGGTCCTATCCAAAGTCTATGAGCATTATATTAATACACATATTTCAAAATTTCTGGAAGAAAATCATTTAATATCCGACAGCCAATACGGTTTTCGAAACAAAAGATCAACTACCGATCTATTAAACTATGTAGCGCATTGTTGGAACAGCATACTTGATAAAGGTGGTGAAACATACGTTATCGCTTTAGACATCTCCAAGGCATTCGATCGAGTCTGGCATGCCAACTTAATCAACAAGCTCGTTGCGTATGGTTTTCATCCCAATGTTGTGAAGCTGATTCTAAATTTTCTATCCGACCGATACATTTCGGTAACCTTAGACGGATATTCTTCTGAGTCTAAACTAATTAACGCTGGTGTACCCCAAGGCTCAGTATTGTCCCCAACCCTATTTTTGATTTATATCAACGAATTGTTGAAAATCACCAGCAACCCAATAAATAGTTTTGCAGACGATAGTACTCTGCACAAGTCGTTCGAGCCCCTTCCTTCAAAAGGTAAAATGCACGAACGAATTAATCCTGCCCGGAGAGACGCTGCCATAAACGTGAACAAAGACCTGAATAAAGTCGCCGACTGGGGTGACCAAAACCTTGTCAATTTCAACTCCACCAAAACACAGCTGTTGATTGTTTCCAGATTAAAGACCGAGTTCCCCAAAGATATTTTATTTAGTATGTGTGATGAACCAATAGGTGAATGTAAAAACATTCGTTTATTGGGTGTCACAGTTTCAAATGACCTACTCTGGAACGATCATGTAATGGCGATGGCAAAAAGCGCGTCTAAAAAACTCGGCCTCCTAAATAGATGCAAAAAAATTTTCACTCCATACCAATTGCTCCATGTTTATAAGTCCTATATTCGTCCCTGTATGGAGTACTGCTATCAAGTTTGGGGTGCTGCCTCTGTTTCCATCTTGGCCCTCTTGGACTCTGTCCAAAAGCGAGCTATACGAATTGTAGGTGATCGAACTTTGACATCAAAACTTGATTCCCTACAACATCGTCGCACTGTTGCTGACCTCGTTGTTTTTTACAAATATCGTCATCAGCAGTGCTCAGATGAAATCAGCGGCATCATGCCTCAAACTTATTCTTACCCCCGTTCCACTCGGCAATCGGCTGCCGCAACCAGTGAAACGGTAAAGATCCCGCGCTGTCATACTGGCAGATCGCAGAGAGACTTCTTTGTCCGAACTGCGTACAAATGGAATAGTTTGCCGGAACACTTAGTCTCAGGTGGCTTCAACCCACAGATGTTTAAAAAAAGCGTTAATCTACACCTCAGAACGCCAGTTGTTGTGGGACCCAGGTTTAGACCTAGGTCTTAAAAGGTATTTATGTGTTGTTGTGACACATATTCTAAACCCTATTACACAACACATTTTATTAAAAAAAAAAAAAAAAAATATATATATATATATATATATATATATATATATATATATATATATATATATATATATATATATATATATATATATATATATATATATATATATATATATAGATATATATATATATATATATATATATATATATATATATATATATATATATATATATATATATATATATATATATATATATATATATATATATATATATATATATATATATATATATATATATATATTTATATTATATTTTTGTTTACATATTCAATATATCCGAACTATTGATTGTTTGGCCTTTTGAATTAAGCAATGATAGAAAGCTTTTGCTACCTGATTAATTATGAAGCATGTTACAACCCTTCCTCCATTGTTAAAAAAGAAATAATGATAGTGTTCAGTGTTCACTCGTGCAATATGATCAAAAATATCGCGATATTTTACATATTACGTCAAACTGGATCGGAAAAAATAACTGATTATACGCCAAACTTTAAAGATCACTTTTATTTAATTATAATTAAACTATATGGGATTTCCCGGGAAATTAATAAAAATCCCGGGAATCGAGATTAGATAAAATAGCTAATTTTCCGGGAATTCCCGGGATGGAAACTCTAGTTTTAATTTAAAATGAGGTGATTTTAAAGCGAAAAGTCGAAATATATCGACATTTTTGATTAAAGTTTCCACCGGTTATCCTTGCCAGTAATCTATTTAATGTTCCAAACTTGGCCCGCGTACAACATATTGTAACCACTGAGCTAGCACATATCACGCTCAAAATCTCCAAAAAGTAGGATGACTTCATCTTGAAATTCTTTTAATTCAACTCTACATGTTTTATGAGTAATCTTGATATTTACGATTGCCCAGTTTGCTTGCAAGGGCTTTAATATTTTTACAATATTACAGATTTATCAACACATCGTCTTTCGGATTAAGAAAAGCCTAAGTTAACAACTGTGTAACAAGCTACTGGATATCGGTCGGGATTACCATAAGTAATCCGAAAGTCAAGATGAGATACGCACGCCTTGAGTTTATTCCCCTAGCTTCAGTACGTGAATTCAATGAACTTTATCCTCAGCCCTTTACAAATGAGTATCGCTTAGTTGAACGTATTGACGACGATCTTTTAGGGAGTCACAGAGCACTTTCATTGCCTGCTATCCCAATTTTAATTAGCTTTATTTTTAGAATATCAAAGTTAATACAATCAAATGCTTTCATTAAGTCAATAAATAAACATGCTGTTGTTTTTTTATTTGTCAAATTTCTATGTATGTTTTCCACGAGATAGAGTGAAACAGATGCAGTACTACATTTTGTTTGGAATCCAAATTGATTCTTATTAATTATATTATTTTCATCAAGATACTTTGATACTCTAGTTAAAATCGCTCGTTCATATATTTTCGATATATGAGTCTATAGTTTGTTTTATTGGTTTTGGAGTCAGATTTAAATATTGGGGTAATTTTAGCAATTTTGAGTTTGGATGGAAAGGTAGAGGTTATGAAGGTTTGGTTTATACTATCCACTAAAGAAGGTAAAATATAATGTTGGTATCTTTTGATAAATTTAACAGAAATATTGTCAGAGCCTTTCGCAATACTATTGTCCAGTTGAGGGATGTAGCTTTTAATTTCATCCACTGATACAGGCGCAAAGTCAGAGGGTATTGCCGGGCTACAATTGGGATGCTATCTTGAAGTTCGGAAGTAGTTGAATTTTTAGTCGCTGAGCATGAACTTGCAATTTCGTGGCCAATATTTTGAAAAAATTCATTAAGTTCGTTTGATATTATCAGTCTTCGCAGAAAATATTAATGACTATTAAATTAATAGGAACATATTCCAGTTTGGAGTTACTATTATAGAGAATTTTATAAATGCAAGACCATAGATATCTCGGCTTTTTATAGTTTTCTTTTAGGAGGTTGGTGTAAGAATTTTTACTTCACTTCAAAATCTTACATACCCCAAATTTTGTTTTGGACCATCCTCTATCTAAATAGCCAATAAAAATTTTGGTGTACGTCTGTGTGTGTGGGTGACCTCTCTGCATAGGATCCTGATGAAAATTTGGCAAATGATACACATTCACTTGGAAACGAAAGATATGGATTCATTACAAATTTGGACAAAATGGCGGGGGGTCTACCGAACACCTCTAAGTTTAAATCTTAAATGACTTCTAATCCGGGACTACGATCTTATTGAAACTTGGTATACAAAGTTTTAGTACAGTTTCCAATATTTATGCATATCAACTTCCGGTTTGTCACTTAAGGTTAACAAGTTTTTTTTCCTGGTGTTTATCCCTATTGTAGCCTTCAATTACCGATCGATTTTTATGAAACGTTGGTAAAAGCTTTCAAGTAACAAGAGAAAGATTTTATCAGCTTTTGGAGTACAATGGATAAAGGGTTTGGGGGTCCACCATACAACAGGTGGTTTTTTCCACAATGGTTTTATGTTTGTTGGGAGCATAAAACATTCATTCGTGAATGAATTTTAATGACACTTTGGAAAAAGATTTGAGCGATAGTGAACTAAATGTGATTTTTGAGCGACAGTGAACAAAGTGGTGTGGGATCCCTAGAGCACCTGCTTTTTGAAGGCTCTATAACATCTGTACCTGATAATTGAATTGGATGAAACTTGGTACATTAGCATTTAATACGACTCACAATAGTTCTGGAATCCCAACTTCCGGTTTTGCACTTCTAGTAAAAAATTTTTTTTGTACTTTTTTGAAGTTTTTGCAGTGTCTTTATGCACACTACACCCTACAATAACGAAGTGATTATGACGAAACTTATGGAAACGATTCCAATTAGTGTAAGAAGATAATTATCATCTTTTGGGACACATTGAGCAAAGTGACGGGGGTCTACCATACAAATGCTGACTTTTCACACTTTGTTTTTAAAGTTTGTTGGGAGCATACAGACTTCATTCATTAATTTATTTTAGTGACACTTTGAAAAAAGATAGAGAGTTAAGTAACAAAAAACTGATTAGTTTTTGGACAATATAGGAATAAGTGTTGGGGGTAGCGAAAATCCGAAATTCTACGTCCACGCCGTGCTACCTGGGTAACGCTAACAGAATTAGGTTGGTGTAGTTGAGAGGGGCAGAGTAAATACTGCTTATACTCAATGATTCTGCACCATGGCGAGTCATTGGCGCCATAAAACCAATGCAACTCAAGCGTCTGTTCTCCATGTTAGGGGCGGCTTGGAGCGGGCGTCTGTCTTGGATCAAGCGGCTCGCTATATAAATGTGTAGAAAGCGTCTGTTCTCCATGTAAGGGGCGGTTTTCAGCGGGCTTCTGTCTTGGATCAAGCGGCTCGCTATATAAACATGTAAAAAGGTTGTTTCTGGTGACCTTAAGATGCAGAACGAACCCATTCACGAAAATTTGGGTTGGGCGAAGGGCTAACACCCCATTTTCGTAAAAAAATTATTGTCATGAATTCTGTACACAGGCCTCGGAATATCTCGGATTCATTATTGGAACGACCTCGGAAACTGTACCCGGACTACGATTTAAAAATGGGAACCTGGAACGTGCTAAGCCTTAGAAGACCAGGAGATCTCCTAAAACTAACACAACAAGTCGAGAGCTACACACTAGATATAGTGGCATTACAAGAACTAAGATGGCCAGGTAGTGGAATCCATGAAACAGCTAAAGGATACACTCTTTATTATTGCGGTCATCAAAACGAAGGAGAATTTGGAGTTGGCTTTCTTATACACCGTCGCGTGAATCAGCATGTTATCGACTTCTGCCCAATTAATATGCGGTTATGCACACTTAGAATCCGCACGCAAAAATTCAATGTAACGATCGTCAATGTTCATGCACCTACTGAAGATAAAGCAGATGATATTAAAGACCTGTTCTTCCTAGAACTCGAAGAAGTCATCAATAAAATCCCGCGGCACGATATAAAAATCGTGGTAGGTGACTTTAATGCTCAAATTGGTAGGATTGCAGAACTTAAAACACATATCGGCCCTAACAGCTTGCATCATACTAGCAACAATAACGGTTTTCGCGTAGCCGAGCTGGCTATGATGTATGATCTAGTAATTTCCAGCACTTTCTTCCCTAACAAGAGAATTCACAAGGCAACGTGGAAATCAAATGACGGAAGAACGGAAAATCAAATCGATCACGTCATGATCTCTAAGAGACACTCCACAAGTGTAACTGACGTTCGATCATACAGAGGTGCTGATATGGACACTGATCATATGCTTGTCATCTTTAAGTACAAGGGCAAATTATCATCTACATTTAATAGACAAGCAAAAAAGACCGTGCGCTGGAACGTCGATGCATTTAAACATCCGGAAACGCTGAACAGATATCAGGAAATAATAACACAAAACATAGAAGAGCATGACATCTCTTCTGAGATGCCATTAAACATACAAGAAGAATGGCAAACGCTTCAATCAACCATTATAGCCGCAGCACAAACTACAATCGGAAAGCGGCCACCGAAATCACACAACGAATGGTTCGACGACGAGTGCCGCCAATCCGTTGAACATAAACAAAAACTGCGAGAAAAATGGTTGACAAGGAACACCCGAAGCTCCCAAGCTGATTATCTATGCGCCAGGAAAGCCTCAACAAAACTTCTACGTAAAAGGAAGCGCGAACACATGAAGAGCTGCATTGAAGACATCAACCAACATGCGGCCAACGGAAATTCAAAAGAGTGCTTTGCCAATGCACGGAATCTGACAAAAGATTTCCACCCAAGATCTACAGCCATCAAAAATGAAAATAATGAACTTACAACAAGTGAACGTGATGTGCTGGCAGTGTGGCGATCCCACTTTCAAGACCTACTGAATAGGACGAATGATGTTCATCTTATTCGAGCAATTGCTCCATCAACTGAGGAGATTTTTGTCCCTTACCCAGCAATAGAGGAAGTGGAAGCTGCAATTAAAAAACTGAAAAATGGCAAATCACCAGGTTTCGATGGTATTCCCGCAGAACTTCTGAAAAATGGAGGAGCAGCTCTGGTCTCACGTATATACGATCTGATTCTTGCAATCTGGGACCAAGAAGAACTGCCTGCTGAATGGAAAACGGCTCTCATTGTTCCGCTACATAAGAAAGGTGACCGTCTAAAGTGTGCGAATTATCGTGGCATCGCACTGTTGAACACTGCATATAAAATACTAGCTAATGTCGTACTTGCTCGACTCATCCCGTTCGCCGAATCTATCATCGGTGACTATCAGTGTGGTTTTCGTCCCAACCGCTCAACCACAGATCAATGTTTTACATTAAGGATGATTCTGGAAAAATGTTGGGAGTACAACATCAGCATTCACCAGCTCTACGTTGATTTCAGGCAAGCATATGATAGTATCATCCGCGACAACCTCTGGTCCGCACTCATATGCCTTGGTATCCCAGAGAAACTTGTTTCTCTGTGCACACCCACAACATCGGGATCAAATTGTAGAATAGTAATCGAAGGGTCAGTCTCTGATCCTTTCGATATAACATCAGGTGTTCGACAAGGTGATGCACTCGCGCCTGTACTGTTTAATTTGGCGCTGGAGTACGCGATAAGAAAAAGCCGAATTGAGACGCAAAACTGCATATATAATAAATCTAGTCAAGTTCTTGGCTACGCAGATGATATCGTGCTTCTCGGACGTAGAACGAGCGATATCAAGGATAGTCTCTCTCAGCTTGAAAGAAATGCTAAACGACTTGGATTATGCATCAACACCGGCAAAACTAAAGTGTTAACAACATCTAAGAACATACCTCCCGGAAATCTGGATACTGGCGACTACGAAGTGGAACGCGTGGAAAACTTCAAATACCTCGGGTCTGTAATAACATCGTCAAATGACATGCAGGCAGATATCAAAGCCCGTGTCTCTGCCGCATACAGAGTTTTCTACGCATACTCAAAACTTCTGCGATCAAAACATCTTTCGCGGTCGTGTAAACTCACACTTTACAAAGCATTAAATCGACCTGTGCTTACATTTGGAAGTGAAAGCTGGACACTGACTTCCTCCGATTGTAGAATTTTATCAACATTCGAGAGGAAGGTCATACGAACAATTTATGGTCCATGTAAAGTTGCTGAAAATCAGTATAGAATCCGAATGAATCACGAAATCAGACAGCTCCTTGGAGGCTGCGATGTAATCGGATTCATTAAATCTAACCGGATTAGATGGTTTGGTCATGTAGAAAGGGCACCATTAGATAGAATGATAAAAAAAGCGTCCCAACAACAACCAGCTGGTGTTCGTCGAAGAGGAAGACCTAGACAACGCTGGCGTGATGACATCATCCAAGACCTTCGTGATATAGGATGTCGAAACTGGGGTCAACTGGTCATGGAACGAGATGATTGGAAGCTTATTGCACAGACGGCAAAATCCCTTCATGGGATGTAAACGCCAGAGAGAGAGAGAGAGAGAGAGAGAGAGAGTTGGGGGTCCGCCCGAACACCTGTTTAATGTGTAAAACACTTTTTTCAATGTTTTAAAAATGCAATATTTAAAAATATACTTTTTACTGTTTATTTTTAATTTTTAATTTTATTAATAATAATATAAACTTCCTTATATAGTAACAATTTGAATTTTATTTTTTATTTTATAAAATATCGATTTCGACTTACGTCATCCTCAGTTCTTTAATTATTATTACAATTTTTGCTTAAACTATTACTTATATACTATTTCAACTGCTGTTTTTTATTATTATGTCATATATTTTGTTAATAATAATAATAATAGTTAATAATAATGTTAATAATAATAATAATAAAAAACAGCAGTTGAAATAGTATATAAGTAATAGTTTAAGCAAAAATTGTAATAATAATTTAAGAACAGAGGATGACGTAAGTCGAAATCGATATTCTATAAAATAAAAAATTAAATTCAAATTGTTACTATAAGGAAGTTTATATTATTATTAATAAAATAAAAAATTAAAAATAAACAGTAAAAAGTATATTTTTAAATATTGCATTTTAATTCAAAAGTGACAAAAGCACACAAACAGTGAATAATACGGAAAACCATAATAACACATATATTTCAATGTTTGTTGGGAGCACACAGCATTTGTTCGTAAACGAATTTTGATAATACTTTGGAAAAAGATGTAAACATGTATGGCAAGGAACTGATTAGTTTTGAGCGATAGTGAACAAAGTGGTGGGGGATGTCCCATTCACCTGTTTTTTTGAAAGTTCAATAAAATCTGTACCTGATAATCGAATTGAATGACCCTTGATACATGAGCATTTAGTATGATTCACAGCAGTTCTGCATCCCAACTTCCGGTTATGCACTAACGGTAAAAAAATTTTTTTGTACTTTTTTGAAGTTTTTTCAGTGTCTTTATGCACACTACAGCCTAAAATAATGAAGTGATTATGATGAAACTTATGAAAAAGGGTTCCAATTAGTGTGAGAAGATAGTTACCATCTTTTGGGACACATTGATCAAAGTGGCGGGGGTCTACCATACAACTGCTGACTTTTCACACTTTGTTTTTAAAGTTTGTTGGGAACATACAGACTTCATTCATCAATCAATTTTAATGACACTTTGAAAAAAGATGAAGACTTAAATGACAAAGAATTGATTAGTTTTTGGACAATATTGGGATAATTGGTGGGTGTCATCCCGGACACTTGTTTTTTGTTTCAATGTTTGTTGGAAGCATACAACATTCGTTCGTTAAGTATTTTTGATGACCTTTCGCTAAAAGATGAAAATATGTATGGCAAAGAATTGATTAGTTTTTGAGCGATAGTGAACAAAGTGGTAGGGGGTCCTCCGAGCACCTGTTATTTTGGAAGCTCAATAACTTCTGTACCTGATAATCGAATTGGATGAATCTCGGTACATACACATTTAGTACGGTTTACAACAGCTCTACATCCTAATTTCCGGTTTGTCACTTCCGGTTAAATTTTTTCGTACAACAGAATTTATGTTTGTTGGGATACTACTGCTTTCTTTAATATTTTTATTATTAGAACTACGAAGTCTATAACATTTGTTAGCTTTTAATTAAAGTATTGGATGGATATTAGCTCATTATATATCCAGAACACTATGTTTCCAGAGCTGTGGTGAAGACAGCCTTTGCGTCAGCGTCGCAATTTTATTTATTAGTATTTATGAGCTTTTTGGTCACTCATTTTAAATTGTGAAACATTTGAGAAAAAAAGGGTGTTGCTCGGATATTTTAATTTTAACTAGCAGGACCCGGCGTGCTTTGCTACGCTTATAAATCAAGTTTTTGCGCAGATATTTTGTTGACGTACTACTGTAGGAGCAATGATTTCAAAAAGTGGTAATGAGAAATGATAGCGTAATTTTTAATTTTTCTTTTTAAAAGTATTAATGAAAAATAATCAGCATTCTAGCTGATCAGTTGGGATATATGAAAAATTAGCGATCTGCCAATATGTTTTCAAGTAAGCAATAAAACAATTTAAATGACTTGTTGAATTAGTAGAGGTGTGTCATCTCTATATAAAACATTATACAGAACAAAAATGGATTCACAAATGTTCACAGTTGTCATGCATTGTATTTGTTTCCGACACGAAATACACAAAAACTGTCCTGAAGAAGTTTTTCTGAGAGAAAATGAAAAATGCTCTCAAATTTCAAAATTCAAGTGGATTATAATAATTAATTTGATCTTAATCACTCACAAAATTTTATTTTTTACACTAAATAGTGTAAAAGTTTTGTTTATTTAACATTAGAGATTATTCTCGAGAGTTTTTTTTCTCGATTTCTCAAAAATTCCCTATAGGTTTTTATTTGTCATTTCTCAAGAAATTTTGTTTTATTCCTCGAGAATTTGAAAAAAGTTAAAGAGAAACAAAAATGGCTCATTAAATTTTTTATTTAAAACTTAGTGAGTTTTAAAAAATTTAAATTTAAGGTTTAAAAAATTTAATGAGCGATTTTTGTTTGTCTTTAACTTTTTTCAAATTCTCGAGAAATAAAACAAAATAATTATTCCCCCTACTACAATTTTACGAAGGTTTCTGTCAGAATAATTCATTAAATTAGATTGAGAATCATGTTTTATCTTATAAACTAAAGTTTTATTATTATGTAACAAACACTATATTTGTTTTATATGATAAATATTGTAAATATTATTAATATTGCAAATATATGATAAATATTGCAAATATTGAGAGTGAGGACTCCGTTATCTATATGATAAAAATGATGAATCGCTGAAGAATTATTATAATATACTTTTTTTTCGTATAATCTTCTTATATATTAATACGCTAAAAAAAAACTTTGTACAGCCTAAGGCTTTTTTATTCGAATTTTGATTCATTTCAAATTTTCACAGCTAACTGATATTAGTGTAACTTAGATTTTAAAGATTTTTGGGATTTTTCGGATCATAAATAAAAAATTTATTATATACGAAAAACTTTTTATATACATATGCATTATAAGTTTACATACAAGTAAAAAAAACACGAAAAACTTTATTTTCTTTTTTTATATTTATTTTCTCTCAGTTAGTTTATACATTTCCTTTGAAGTTTAGAGAATTTCAATTTAGTTTATGAGTTGATTTAGGGGTCGATAGACGTAATATTTTTCTTTGTTTTTTATTATAGGAGGGCTATTATTTTGAAAACGTACATTTTTTTGTTGATTTTTAAATTTTGGATTTTTAAAAAATCTGAAATTTTGATATTTTGTTTGTATTGATGAAAGGAAAACAGTTATTTCTGCTATTATTTTTTGTGTACTCTGAATCGGAGTTATGAGTGGTTGAATTTTTGAGGCTTTTTACGTAGTTTTGGTAATGGTGTCAATGTTTTGTGAATAGGTGTCACAAATTTCATCCGACTTAAGTATATTTTTGCAAGTTAAAAGGAAAATAATTGAATAATTGAAACTAGGAGAGCCCGGCGTGCTTCGCTGCGCTTATAAATAAAGTTTTTGCGTAGACATTTTGTTGACGTAGAAGAAATGATTTCAAAAAAAGGTAATGAGAAATGCCAGCATATAATTTTTAAATTTTCTTTTCAAATATATGAATGAAAAATAATCAGAACTCTAGTTCTCATTACCACTTTATGAAATCATTGATTCTACGTCAACAAAATGTCTACACAAAAAATTTATTTATAAGCGTAGCGAAGCACGCCGGGCCCTCCTAGTGTCTATAAAGGAACGTAATTTTTATGGTCGAATTTCACTTGAAGACTTAATTTAATCGATTAGTTTTATATGGGTGACCTAAGTGAGGACCAAAGTTTATTCAAATAGTATAGTTGTTTTAATTACACCCCCAATAGAAATTGTGTATCGCAACACTCTCTAAAAACCGAGAAAAATAAACTGTTTTCTCTATTTGATTTCAAAATTCGTAAGAATAGTTTGTTGACTTTGATAGAGCATTTTTACAAGACTGGTTTCCCAAACAGAAAATGATTTGACTGTCAAGAAACTTTAACAAAGCGTCCGCTGATTTAAATAGAAACATCTCTCAATTCTAGTAACTTTAAAAAATTCCAGATAGCTATTGATAATTTGGCGGTTATATTTAGAGAATAGGGTTTATTAGGAGTTATTGGGTTAGAAAATTATTTATTAATTAAAGAAAATTAATAAAGAATTATCTTGAGAATTCTTAAGAATTCTCGAGAAACAGATTTCCGTTCTCAATTTTTCCCGAGAAACAGAAAATGTTGCGAAAAGCGCATCTCTATTTAACATTATAACCGTCGCATATTGCCGCTATCTCATAAGAAAGAAAATTCGAAAAAACTCGTTTTGATAACATTAAATTTACATTGTGTCATTTTTATTGCAACTTATTTATTTTAATATGGAAAGAATTTCAAAATGTCAATTTAATTCTGTTTATTTATTCGAGTGGCTTGGGGAAACACTATATTTTTTGTTTTTCCGTCTAGTGCGAACATGACCCAGCAAGAAAACACATTGTTTGCGGAACGCTTTGCTTTGAACTCGACTGTTTTAGAAACTCCTAAAGAAATACCACATATCCAGTATGTAGGAGTGAATATGAAATCTCTTTATTTCAAAACCACAATTGTCCAAAAAATCTTAAGGGGGTTAAATACCATCAAAGCATCTGGTCTGGACAACATTCCTCCTATTATTCTAAAAACAGTTTCAAAAGAACTTGCACCTACTCTTACCAAAATTTCCTACAAATCCTATAGATCGGATATTTCTCTTTCGTCTGGAAGTTGGATGTCCAGCCCATCCCCCATAATGGAAAAAATGTGATATTTCAAACTAATAACCTTGCTCTTAGTTCTATCTAAAATATATGAGCATTATATTAATACACACCAGTGATTTTTCCCCGTTTGTGGGATATTTCATTTGATACGGAAAAGCGGGCAAAAACTTGGCAAGTTCGGGTTTTTTCACAATTATTTGTAGAAACGTTTTAGATTTTAAGCTTATTCAAAATGATCGCAAGAACTATTTTTTTACTATGCTTCCAGAAAGATGTTGATTACTCAATAACTTTGTTTAAATGAGTCTGCCAATCATCGGCTCTAGTATACAGTAAAATTGATGGAATTTCAGCCTTCTGATGTTGATGTTGATGAAAAACGTGATCTACGCAGGTGAAAAAGTTGAAATTTGAACTTGACAATTTTTGATTTTCCTGAAACTTGGCATATAAGTAGTTTGGACAAAATAAAAAAAACGACTTATTGTAAAATTTTTTTAAAGTGCATAGTTTGAGCATAGGGGCACCCCAACTTGCATGAAAAATGAAAATTCTGCCAATCAGATGTAACTTGAAATTAAATTGCTCAAGAACGGCTATACCGATTTCATCAAACTTTTTTGTTTGATAGATGATTAGTTAGTCCTTTGAAAAAAAAAATTAATTAATTGTTTTTATAATTAATTTTCAAAAAAAAATATTAAAAAAACTTTTTTAAAGATGGCGCTAGGGTCGAAGATCAATTGGAATTTAATTAATTTTTGAAGTGAAAACTTCTTTAGCCGCGTTGCAAAATTTTATATGGACTAAAATCTATATATTCGCGTTGCCAATTTTTAAATGAGGAAAATATTTTTAAATATGAAACACATCCATTATTTTTTAACGTTTGAAATTGCGATGTGGATAACGCGCTCGACTGATGTTCTGTAGATCGTGAGTTCAATTCCTGGACTGGTACATTTTTTTTATTGTTTTTTTTAATTTTTATTAAATACCATTAAAATTATTATTTTTTATTTATGAATTCATAAAAATAAAAAAAATTGATCTATAATGCAGTTTTTTAAAGTTATATTGCTACTGTCTTTTGCAATTTGCATTCTAGTCATCATGCTAAATAAATATTGAATGGAGGGAAGATAGTATAACCTGAAACAATTACATTTGTATATCAAAATTGTTGGTTTGAAGTTATATTATGTAATACATGTTTAAAGCTCACAATAGCTCACATGATTTAAAGCTCACAATTACGAGACGGAAATCGCATTAATTCTATATAAAGAAGCATAGCTTATGTATGATTAAACCTGGATGGCAATCATGATAAATAAAATAATTAAAAATGGTGACACTTAGCCGATAGTGATTTACAAACGGCAACAATGCGCATTATTACCAATTAATCTACTTAGCTTTCCGCAGGAAGATTTGTAAAATTTAAAATTGTTGATCTATGGGTGTGACAACCACACGTACTTTAGTCCCTGCTATTGGCATATGAGTTATCTTGTGATATCGTATACCACTGGCAATAGCAGTGCAATCTCATTAGCCAAAGTGATATCTTAGGGGTGCTAGCGGATGAAGTATTTTCAATCAACCATACCATCCCTTACTCTAAGTTATGGAATATTCTTTGATGATACGCTATTTTTTTTTTGGCTGGGTTAAAACAATTATTTCCTTGAAGCCATTGGGGTCAACAACAGTTCCATTGCAAAAACTTGCTGCATCATTGTTTCTAAAAAGAGGAAAATAAACGCCCATTTTCTATATTTTGAACATGTATAACATATATATATATATATATATATATATATATATATATATATATATATATATATATATATATATATATATATATATATATATATATATATATATATAAAGCAAATGAAATATGTATTACATATGTATATACACCAAACCAAGAACATGAGTGTTGTAAATTAGAAATATTATTTGCAACGTAATGTGTTGGATGCATATAATTGTATGTACATAATAAATATATCAATGTATATAATTTTCATCTAAATGAATTTGTTTGTCAACTTTAATTTTCCATTTGAATGGTAATTCTGTTTTGCGGAAAAAAAATCGATCAAAGATAACTGAGTGAAAGTTGAATAATTTAAGTATAAAATATAATATACATTTAGGCATATATTTAACCATTAGGAAAATTAAAATTATTAATTCAAAAAAAAAAAATAAATTAAATTTTAAAACTTCGGCTCCGAGGTGCATTAGTACCAGTGGTGTATTGGGAGGGGAACGCGGTGGAACGACGTTCCCTTACCTTTCTTCAGAACCGGAACGCGTTCCAGTACTTTTTTTAGTAGAAATTTTTTTAATTTCAAATGAAAAATATGAAGGGGCTGAAATCTCACAGCTCTGAGATATCAAGACTTCGGTCTGGGTTAAGGATTTTGATATAGTTTTCGGCAAAAAACTTTTATGAGGACATGGTTTTTAGTTTTGGGCAGCGATGTATATCAAACATAACTCTTTGTTAAAGTACATATATTTTTTTATCTCTGTTTAGAAATTTATTACCAAACTAACACGAAACATCAATACGTTGTCGGAAAATTATAACATATCATAAATTAACATAATTTAGTGAAAAGATGATACAATCAGCAAACTACTCAAAACCTCTCCATTTAGCGTTTCGAGAAAATATTTCAAAATCACAAATTCATATTTCTTTCAAAATTCCAAAAATATTGTAAAAATTAAAAAAAATCAAAAATTCAAACTTATTTACAACAAAATTCTAAAAATATTTCAAAAATTATTACAAAACCAGAGATTAAAACTTTTTTCAAAAACTTTAAAAATATTGTATAAATTATTACAAAATCAAAAATTGTAACTTTTTCCAAAATTATAAAAATTAGAATAAAATCAAAAATTTAAAATTTTTCAATATTCTAAAAATATTCCAAAAATTCTTACAAAATCAAAAGTCGAAAATTTTTTCAAAATTCTAAAAATATATCTAAAATTCAATTCTTTTTTCATAATTCTAAAAATATTCCAAAATTTAGAATAAAATCAAAAATTCAAACTTTTTCTAAATTTTAATAATATTCCATAAATTCTTAAAAATTTAAACTTTTTCCAAAATTCTAAAAATTATAATAAAATCAAAAATTTAAAATTTTTCAAAATTCTAAAAATATTCCAAAAGTTCTTACAAAATCAAAAATTGTAACTTTTTCCAAAATTATAAAATTAGAATAAAATCAAAAATTTAAAATTTTACAATATTCTAAAAATATTCCAAAAATTCTTATGAAATCAAAAATTGAAACTTTTTTCAAAATTCTAAAAATATATATAAAATTCAAAAATTCAATTCTTTTTTCATAATTCTAAAAATATTCCAAAAATCAGAATAAAATCAAAAATTCAAACTTTTTCTAAATTTTAATAATATTCCGAAAATTCTTAAAAATTTAAACTTTTTCCAAAATTCTAAAAATTATAATAAAATCAAAAATTAAAAAATTTTTCAAAATTCTAAAAATATTCCAAAAGTTCTTACAAAATCAAAAATAGAAACTTTTTCAAAATTCCAAAAATATTTCAAAAACTATAACAAATTCAAAAATTTCCATGTTCAATTATATTTAGATAAACAAACAGCTAAACTTTTTTCCAAAAACTTATCTAAAAAAATAAATGAAATAATTTTCTTGACACACTTGACAACATTTTTTGGACAAACTTATAATGCAATAATCTATATTTTGGTCTCACATACCAATCCCGACCATCAAGATTTCTTCAAATTCAATGTTCCTACTCGTAATCATTTAAAATGAACATTTTTTAAGCAAAAACTATGCAAATTTCCTTGTTTTGACACACTTGACGGTTTTGTTGAAACACTTCCTGTACATTTATCGAACACATCGTCCTTTCGGCTCTTTCCATTGAGTAAACCTATTTTTAGAAAAAAAATTTTTGAAATCCGTCCAGCGGTTTTCTAGATTTCGTAGGTTGTGACGGCCGGCCAGACGGCCGACAGACAGACATACATTTTTTTTTGCTTTTTTAGAATCAGTAGGTCCTAAAATTCAAGAAATGCCAAAAAAGTGGGGGTAAGAATTTCACTTTTAGCTCATGAATGTAATACTTAGGTCTCAGACCGAAGTAACATTTTGATATATTATAACTTCAGGAAATGAATGGATCTAATATAGCTCACGGATTACGATCTAGATTTAGTGCTACAGAAAAAATTGATCATATAGGAATTCATATGAAATCCAAAATTTGTCAACAAATAGTAAAAGTTGAAGGAAACTTATCATTATCATAGATGAATCTACCACTCTAAGTAAAAAGTCAGGTCTTATTATTTATTTAAAATGCGAAACCGATAAAATGAAAGATCCTCATTTCTTGTTTCTTGATTTAATTGAACTGCAGGATCAAACAGCTAACACCATAAGAGAGGTTCTCTTAAAATGTTTGGAGAAAAATGGTTTTGATGATAATTATTTAAAACACCATTTAATTTCATTTACAAGCGATGGGGCCAGTGTTATGTTAGGAAGAAAATCTGGAGTAGGAACAAGACTAACACAGAAATATCTGAATCTTATTACATGGCATTGTCTAAACCATAGGCTCGAATTGTCGGTAGGAGATGCTATTTCTGAGGTTAATGGGGTTAATCATTTTCAAATATTTATGGACAAGTTATACTCCTTATATAGTCAATCTCCGAAAAATCAAAGAGAAATTGAAACATGTGCAACTGCGTTTGGTGTGGAAATTAAACGTATTGGACGTATATTTAACGTCAGATGGGTGACCAGCTCCTTTAGAACTGTATCAGCAGTTTGGCAGACTTGGTCTTCTTTACGCCATCATTTCGAAAATGCGAGTAAAGACAACAAGCGCACTAAAACGGAACAATCCATGTTCAATGGATTATATAAAAGAATATCATCGAAACAATTTATTCAAGATTTGGCCTTAATGTATGATGTTCTATTCGAGCTATCTATTCTATCAGAAGCATTACAAAAAAAAGAAACTTCAATAGTATATGCAGACAAATGGATTCGCCGCACACTCATTTATTTAGAACATTTAAAAAATCCTGAGAAAGGAAAGAAGTCGTTGGAAGCAGCTTCTGCTTGTGAAATAATGCAATTATCTTCAATTACGTTAACAAATAATAAAATGGCAAAATTGATTCACAGAAATCGATTCCTAATTTGTATTATTAATAATATGAGGAATAGGCTAAACACCACATCAGCAAGTTGTTCAGATTCAGACGGAATTTTGACTTCCGACAGTTCCGACATTGTTAAAGAATTGCGAATTCTTGAACCAACCGAATGGCCATCTGAATTTAAGTTGGAATTTGGAGAAAAGGAAGTAGAATCTCTCTGCCAACGCTTTAATTTACCTTTGGGAAAAACATTAAATGCCTTTAAAGAATACTGGCTTGTGGTGGTCGTAACATTTCAGACGATTTGGAAACTTTAAAAAAATATTCTAAAATTATAGCCTGCAGTTCTTCAGAATGCGAGCGTGGTTTTAGCAGCATGAATTTAATTGTAACGGAAAGAAGATCACGCATTTTAATTGATCATGTTGCAAATTTACTGTTTATTAGACTTCATGGACCATCCTTGGAATTTTGGAATCCAATTTTTTACGTAAAAACCTGGTTGGGTTCTCTTCGATCCGCTACTGACCAGATAACTAAAAGAGCAGGGGCAAATGATAAAATTGTGTGTGATCCTATTTGGGAGTTTTTGTAGTACACCATAAGTATACTACACAATAACAATATCTTTCTGATTTTCATCTTTTTTTATGTTCGTTAATATTTTGTATAGTAAGAATAAGAAAAAATAAAAACTTACATGGAAAAAAATAGATTGCTGAAAATAGGACTTTTTTTTTGCTGCCACTATGCGTTCCCTTACTTCTTATTTTACCAATACATCACTGATTAGTACCTGTTAATGGCCTTCTCCTGGCAAAATTTCAGACTCCTGTGTGCTACCGATTTCGTTGGCGAGCGCACGCAGATAGACAAACACTTTATTTTGTTATTATTATATTATTATTATTGTTATAGAAGATATAAAAATGTATATAATAGTTGCTTGGAATGCTGATAGATGTGAAACCCAGAATAATTTTAATGATTTTAATTTAAACATTCTGAAATTTTAATTTGCAATGCTACAATAATTGGAAGACAGACAAAAAACACAGCTATTTCACAGATTTAAGTTTTCACTTCTGTCGGCAGTCCTTAACACTGCCTTCTTTTTTTTTCTGAAAATAGTTCCATCCTTACTCTACAATATATCAAATTAATTCAGAGGCGTTTTAATTTTTTTCTTGAGATATTTAATTTTAAAGATTTTTAGTACGACTGAAATTCGAATTTTTCTTCATTTTTTGAAACAACTTCCATTAACAAAAAATTTTAAAATCAATTAAATTTTAACTTTTTTTTTTTTTAAATATAGCTCTAACCTTACTTTAAAATAAATCAAATTTAAAACGAGGCGTTAATTCGTGCTCTTGAGATATTTAATTTTAAAGATTTTTAGTCCGATTAAAATTCTAATTGTTAAAACGTTAAACGTTATTTCTAGCTGAAGTTGACCGCAGCATTTTGAAAAAAAATATGTGAACAGAGGTTGTGCTGTATTGTGTCCTGAAATGAAATTTTCATATCACCCATATGAAATTTTTTTATTTTTCCAATTTTTTGCCTGTCAACATTTATGTATTGGTGATACGGAATTTTCTTGAGTAGCACATTCAGCACAACTATGATACAATACAGCACAACCCTCTTTTTTATGTTTTGTTAAATGGCGGGGCTAACTTCTACTTGAAAAATCTTTTTAGCGTGTTTAAATTTTTCCGTTGGTGGGTACGAATTTGTTTTGGAGTAGCATAACCCGCACAACTTTAACACAATACAGCGCTCATTTGTTTTTCTTTTTTTTCCAAAATGGCGGGGCTAACTTCTATTTGAAGAAATGATGTTAGCGTTAAATAAATTTTCTGTTAGGAATACGAAATTTTTGTCTGAGTAGCACAACCAGCACAACTCAACCCCAATATAGTACAACCTTTCTTTTTATTTTTTTCTAAGAGGCGCGGCTAACTTCGTCTCGAAAAGTAAGTTTAGTCTGCTAACTTTTATTCATTGCTTATATGCAATTCTTTCTGAGTAGCACAACCAGTACAACTAGAGTACAATACATAACAACCTTTGTTTTTCAGTTTTTTCAAAATGGCGGGGCTAACTTCTGCTTAACCTTCTGCTCGAAAGCTTTCTGCTCGAAAATATCCTTCTGCTCGAAAAATCGTTTTAGCGTGTCAACTTTTATTCATTGTTGATATGGGATTCTTTTTGAGTGGCACATCAAGCACAACTATAGCACAATACAGCACAACCTTTCATTTTTGTTTTCTGCAAAATGGCGGGGCTAACTTTCATTCGAAAAATGGTTTTAGAGTGGTTTAAATTATTCTGTTGGTGATACGATATACGAGATACGAGATACACAACCAGCACAACTTTAACACAATACAGCACTTCTTTTGTTTTTCATTTTTTCCAAAATGGCGGGGCTAACTTCTATTCGAAAAAAATGATGCTAACTTTGTAAACAATTTCTGTTAGAGTTAAGAAATTTTTGTCTAAGTAGCACAACCAGCACAACTCGAGCACAATACAGCACAACCTTTGGTTGTCATTTTTTTCAAAATGGCGGGGATAACTTCTGCTCGAAAAGTCGTTTTAGCGTGCCACCTTAATTTCATCGATAATATGGAACTGTTTCTGAGTAGCACAACCAGCACAACCCTAGCACAATACAGCACAACCTTTGCTTTTAATTTTTTTCATAATGGTGGGGCTAACCTCAACTCGAAAAATCGTTTTAGCGTGTTTAAATTATTCTGCTGGTGGTACAAATTTGTTCTTGAATAGCACAACTAACACAACTCTAACACCGTATAGTAGATTCTTGGTTTTTCTTTTTTTTTTCCAAAATGGTGGGGCTAACTTTTACTCGAAAAAATGATTTTAGTGTTATAAACTTTTTGCACTAGGAATTTTCCAATTTTTCCAATTTTTTTCTAAATAGCACAACCAGCACAACTCGAGGACAATACAGGACAACCTTTGTTGTTCAGATTTTTCAAAATGGCGGGGCTAACATCTACTCGAAAAATGGTTTCAGTGTGCCAACATTTTTCCATTGGTGATATGCCATTCTTTCTGAGTAGCACATCCAGCACAACTGTAGCACAATACAGCACAATCTTTGTTTTTAAGTTTTTTACAAATGGCGGGGCTAAGTAAGGTGACATGTTATTGCAAAGATCACAATGCATTTTTTTTTCAACTTTTGATTGTTTCCTGATCGAAGACCGAGTTTCCCAGAAACATTTTAATTAGCATGAATAACGAGCAAATAGGTGAATCCGGAAGTGTTTGTCTTTTGGGAGACCAATTTCCAATAAGTTATGCTGAAATGATCATAAAATTTTAATGGCGTGGAGATAAAATAAAATTCAACCACCTAGGTTGAAGAGAAAAGTAGGTTTCTCCACATCAATTGCTTCACGTATATAACAAAATATTCGTCCCTGTGTTTAGTAATATGTCAAGGTTGGGGTGGTTGAGTCGTCTGAGTCTTCCATTCCATTTCAGTCTGAGTCTTTTGTACTCTATTAAACAGCGTGCTGTCAGATTTGATGGTGATTGAAATTTAACCTTAAATTTTGAATCCGCACAGCACCACCGCAACGTTTCCGATTTCGTTTCAAATAGTGTGCTAGAGCTTAGATAAAATCCAATGCATCATGCCTCAAACATATTATTTACTTCATTTTACTCATCAGTCCGTTAGTGTGACAAAATACAGTGAAACTTTTCTGTCCAACCAAACAGTGAAAAATGAAATGACTTTAAGGAATCCGTCTCATGTGGCTTCAATCCACTTTTAATCAGTTTAAAAAGAGCGTCATCTTCAGAACGCATATCATTGCTTATGGTCTTAAACGGGTTATACGTCTTTTATATGGTACACTTAGTAATTTACAAAACACTTTCTTTATATTTAAAAGAAAACTTAGCACAAGCATAGCATAGCATACTGTGAAATTTTATTTCTTTGTAATAAATTTTAAAATCTTAAACTAGTTCGTAAGTTGCAGATTCGAGCAAAGCTACGTAGTATTACTCCTTTATAGTAAGCATTACCAATGATGCTGTTATGATTATATAACATTACAATTCGTTTCTTTAAACTACTAAAAGTTTATTATGACTTTGAATCTAGATTGAATTTATACCACTGTTAAGAATAATAAAACAGAATTCATTATGTTCAAAAAGCAAGTAGGTACCAGATATTACTAGTTATTACTGTTATTAGACTGCTGCTTTTAAGAAATTATATTTAATCATTTGTTTTGTTTATTAAGATAACATTTGATCTGCTTTAAACTAAATTATATTCACATTAAACTTCGATACTTCGCGTTTTAAATATATTTCTCAAATAACGTGCAGAGCTTTTTTCAACTCTCGTAAAATTGGTGTTAGTCTTATTCACTGAAAACAGTCCATAACATTCTCTAAAATAAAAAAAAATTCCTTTTAATGTATTGATTTAGATAAGAACCAATTTTATACAAAACTTACGTATAACCTTCTGTCCATTCAAAATTATCGAGCAAACTCCACGAAGTGTAACCAGTTACATTACATCCAGAATCAATAGCATTCAAAACCTCATTCATGTGACCCTAAAATAAAATTTTTTTTTCAAACACTACACAAAAGCTGTCATAAAATTAAAATTTTTACCTTTAAATATTTGATTCTATTCACATCATCGATTTCACAATAATCTGACTTTCCATTTTCTGTGATAAACACATCAACATTTTGGTATGTATCACGAATCCACTGTAGTATTGCGTATAAACCATTTGGAGTTGAATAAAACGAGTTCGATGCAGCTTTACGCCATTTTGGATCAAAACCTATATACGAATCACGTTCTCTGGATGGATTTGGAAAACTGTCTGGATTCTCTGATGTAACGAGAAAGCTTAAATAAAAGTTCAATCCCAAGAAGTCTGATGTTCCTTTAACGTACTCAATCATTTCCGGTGTGAATTTCGGCAGTCTTGACCATGGTCGTCCTTCTACGAAACTATTTTCATCAACGATTTCACGTACAATTTCGGGGTAATCCCCTTTTGATGTGAATAAAGGATTTGCAAACAATCCAAACTGGAGTAAAGATAAAACCATAAAAAAAGTTTATAGGAATTGCAAATATAATTTATACTAACTTCAAACTGACGATATCTTTCCACCGCTTTTCGATCCTCTTCGTTAGAAGTATCATTCGGAATAGCATTTGCGATGATTAACGATATTCCCAATTTGCCTTTTTGTTTTGCAAAATATGTCTTTTTGTATAAATGATAGCAACGAGCATGCGATAGTATTACGTGGTGAGCACAAAGGTATTCTCCTACTCCATATGCTTTTACTTGTGGTGGCCAAATTCCCACTCCATATCCGCTGGAACAAAATTGTAACGGTTCATTTATTGTTATCCATGTCTTGACTTTGGAACCATATTCAGAGAATAAAAAATTTGCAAACTGCTCAAAATAGTCTATAATCAAAGGATTAGTCCATCCACCCAAATCTTGTAAATACTGTGGTATATCCCAATGGTACATTGTTGGAATTGGTTCTATTTTATTTTTTACAAGTTCATCGATTAACCGATGATAGTATTCCACTCCAGCTTGATTTTTCGAGGATATGTCTCCTGTTGGAAAAATTCGAGACCAACTGATGGAAAATCTATAAAAATGAGCCTGAAATTAAATGAAAGGTGAAATCAAAAAGAAAAAAAAGTAATCTAAATAAAAATAATTTTTTTCTATCCATTCGAGCACGAAACACAATTAGGGAGAGTTTTTCATAATCGAACAGAAAAATTCAAATTCTATTTAAAATTTCAGTCTAGTGAATTATAATTATGGAAAAAAATTTTTATTTAAAAAAAATGTCAAGTTATGACAAACTTACATTTATGCTTTTAACGGCAGCCACATCTTCTTTGTATAAATTGTATGAATTCGATGCGACATCGCCAGTTGAACGATCAGCAATATATTCCGGAGACTGATGGGTAAAAGTATCCCATATACTTGCTCCCTTACCTTTTTATTAAAATTTTTTTATTATTTTGTAGTAAAATCACTTTGTTTGTATTCATTACAAAACACAATAAGTTCACTTTTCACGTTGTAAAATGTGGCATAAAATAAATTCACAAAAAACTATTGATAATTGAATTGAATGTAAATGAATGTGAATGTTATATTTAAATTAAATTTTATTAAATCTACATCTACAATGCTAGTTATAAAAAAACACAATTTACCATCAGAATCCCATCCACCTTCAATTTGATATGCTGATGTTGCAACTCCCAGTTTAAACGAATCCGGAAATTTTCTCACTCTAACGTTATCAATTCCAATTTCTATATTTCGACTTTCTTTTGAAACAGTTCCATTCGTTGTTCTTTTTTTGAAAAAATATGTACGAATACAATATTATCAGTCAGAAGTTATAAAAATATATTATACCTTAAACCAATGCAGATTATAACAACTGTTTTAATGCAGTTTGCTATAAAGTTGCTCATTATTTTTTCGCGAAGTTTTTGATAGACTAACGAACGTATACTGACTAAATTTTGTTACGGCTAATCTTATAATATATATTCAGCACTATCATTGATATATATGTGTCATTGATATATATATTATATAGTAACAACAATAAAATAGATTATATATAAATTCTTTTTATTTTATTATTGAATGGAACAATAATTTTGTAATGCAGCTAATATGTGCTCTATATGGATTGTAAAAAGCTTAATAACATTGCCGACTTTATACAAACTTCACCTCAATTGTAGTCAAAATAGTGTAGTTCTAAATATTTTGTGTCATGAAGTGCTGCTATGAGTGCTAAATAGCTAATTTTTTTACAAACAAAACTGTGTATCAGTTTTTGTAATATCCTGTGTTCTTCCTTAAACTCCTCTTAGCTCACCGAAACCGACGTTCAAATTAAAACCTTTTAGAACTGTGTTTTCAAAATTTATTCCCTTGTTGCTTCCTATATTATCGCTGTGTTGACGCCAGGTAAAACCGGTAAATCCAAATAAATCAACCTAGAAGACCAAATTATTTCAAACATTTCTTAAAATAAAAAAAAAGGTTATCGATTCTTCTACGTTTTAATCAAGCAAACGACAAAGATTATTAGAGTTAAACTGAGTGACCCACAACGAACACTATCTGTTTTATTAATGTTTACAACGACATTTATTTTATTTAAACATAGTTCTGTAGTACTCCTACATAGGAATATCTATATATAGGTTTAATTCATATTATATTCAAGTTGGATCACATGAGTGGTTTGGAATCTCAAATTTATTATGTTTATTCTGTTTGTCATCGAAAAAAAATATACGTATTTTTTTCCCTTCAAAAACAGCATAAGTGTAAAAAAATCAAATTTTGTCAAAAAAACATCTTTCGACTGGCCCCAAATAACTTGGGAATGGATAGCCCTAATTCAAAATCTTTTTTTTTTTTAACGAAAGCTAACAGGCTGATTCTGAGTTAAGAGGTGCTATGATTATTTTTGTTATGACAATTTTTCTAAGAGGAATATCTCCATTGCGATTCTGAGAACGTTGTCATAAAAAACCTCATAATAACTCTACAAATAAATTTTGGAGATCTTTCAAACGGCTATTTTTAGAAACAAAATTATTATAAAATACCATGTTTTCTTTTTAAATAATTTAAATACAAATTAAAATACCATATAAATTATTATTAAGAATTATGGTATATTATATAATAATTTTTTATAAGAATCAAGGTTTTAGAAAATTTTTTAAGGTATTAATAATTTTTGTTTGTGAAAATATACAACCGCCATTTTAGTGAATATCAATCTTAACATCAAAAATGTATTTTATTTTATAATAATTTATATACAATTAACATAAAATTATACCATATATTAATTCTTAATTATTTTGCAATAAATTTGTGAGAAATGAATGATTGTTTTTCCTTAAAGTTTATATAAAATTTGCAAAATTTTCATGACGTCAAATTTTCAATCGCCATTTTATTTAAAATCAATATCAAGATATATTTTGTTTTATAATTTTGATTCAAACTATAATAAAATATAGATAATTATTATAAATTTTATAATAATTACATAAATAATTCATAATTAATATTTTATCCTTTATTAATATAATTTTTCATACAAGATTTCAAATAAAAAATATGAAACGTTAAATTGTGATGCTTAAGATGACCATGTTTGATGGTCTTAGGTTAAGAGGTTAATTTTTGACATCTCACAGTTGTGACAACATACGGAATCGCATTTAAGAGGTTGTTGCAAAACCCTGCTTCATTGCAACTTTTTTGTAAATTTTTTTTTTCTGATTATCCGTTTAATATTAAATAAAAAAGAAATTCTGAAATAATTTTATTTTTGAAAAAAAAAAAAGAAAGAAAAGAAATGTTGGTTGTCGAATTAATTATTCAGTGACCGCGCTTTGGTCAAGCTATTATTTTTGGTTTTGATTTGTTGCGATTAATTAATTACCTTTTGTTGGATAAGATTATTATTATGTTAGTTGAATAGTGATAAATTTAAAATCATAAAAAAAAATATTTTTAATGTTTGTGATGTCCTATTAATTAAATCCTACAAAACTGAAAATATTTATATCGGGAAATATTATTAACTGTTTAAAAGATAGTGATTCATTGGTGTTTATGTGAAAATATGATTTCCGTTTAAAATAGAATAAAATTTGCAATATGTATTCATATCGGAAAAATATCAATACTTAGATCGATATTCCGTTAGTGTTGATTAACCAATAACCATTATGGTGAAAATATGATTTCAACTACATAAAAGGTACTGTTTTATTATATCATTTTTTTTATGTCGAATTTTGCTTGAATGGACACAGGAAACAGTTTAATCAGAAAACTTTATTGAAGAACAAATCAGTCTAAAAGTAATATCTTTTAATAAAATAATTTATCTAAATCGATCTGGTGATTAGGTTAATTGAATAAAAAGGCGGGTAGAATGTTTAATTAGTGGAAGGGAAAATAATGGACACATGGATGATGACGGTAGCATTAACCGTTAACAACAGTTAACAGTTAAATAATTATACTTATTGAAATAATCATAGTAAATCATTTGTGACGTAGAAAAGAGCTTATTATTGGATTTTGAATTTTTGGATATTGGACGTTGGATATTGAAATATTGATTTTTATCGAAGCAAAAGATGTTAATATAGGAGGAAAACCGTTAGGTGTAGATATTCCAATGGGAATATTGGATCATTTTTTGTTTTGTTTGATTTTTTTTTTTTTTTTTTTTTTTTATTGGAGGGCCTTGAGACTTACAGTTCAAGTAGCACTGCGACCTGAAGGTCTATTGTGCTTACCCTGATTTTGTTATTAGTCAGTCGTCGTCTGTGCCGTTACTGGTTGTATTCTGTCATCCAAGTTGAGACTTTTAATAAAATTAATTAGCTCAATTGGAGTGACGTTTTGTGGTAATGGAAGTGTTAGTCTTCTATGACCAAGTTGGTTGTATCTGTGCCCAGAAAGTTCAGGACAGCTGCAGATGACGTGTTCCATCGTTTCCGCATCCGAGTAGCAGAATCTGCACCTGTCGGAAACAACAAGGCCTATTTTGTTAAGATGGTGGTTTAAAGGACCATGTCCAGTAACGCACCACGTTAAAATTCTTAGAGACTCTCTGTTTAAGTCGATTGTTTTTAAGGGTGAAACAGGGAGGTTACCTAGAAACTTCTTGGAGTGTACTAGTCCCTCTCTGCTTTTCCATAATTTAGCATTTTGTTCTTGTTCCATTGTTTGGATTGTGCTTTTGAGCGAACTCTTGGCCATTCCAAAGCATGGTTCCGGTCCACCAAATTTTTTATTGGCACCTTGCTTTGCTAAAGCGTCAGCGATAGCATTTCCTTGTATTCCTGTGTGGCTAGGTGCCCACACAAGTGTTACTGTGTTATTGCACGAGATTTTTAATAGATTTTGGTAGCATTCCCATACCAGTTTTGAATCAAAGCGCGTAGATTTTAGTGCCAAGAGTGCTGCTTGGCTGTCAGAGATAATATATATTTCAATATTTTGGTATTTTCTTTCAGCGCATAGCAAAGCGCAACTGCTAATGGCAAAAATTTCGGCTTGAAATATGGTTGTTGTGGTGCCTAAAGCAACCGTTTGTTTTGTTCTAGGACCAAACACTCCTGCTCCCGTTCCCATGTTGGTTCGAGAACCATCTGTGTACCAGATGCTGGCGTTATGTGGCAGTGACCGTATGTAGTTTTTAATAAGATCTCTGGCCAATATCTTGACATCAAAGTGCCTGTCTAAATCTATTGTTTTTGGCATACAATCCGAAATATGGTATGTATGCAGTTCAGCTTGTAATTCAGGAAGGATTTTAAGGTGTCCTGTTAGATTACCCGGCTTAAACCCTTCTGTGAGCTGCAGTCTATGAACGCTCAACACCGCTACAGATTTAACATCTAGGTGCAATGGAGAAAGCTTTAGAAGAATCTCCATTGCTGACGTTGGCGTGGTTTTGAAAGCACCTGTGGCACTAAGACACACAAGCCTTTGTATTTTTGTAAACATATTTTGAGCAGTTATTTGGCGCGTTTTAGGCCACCAAACTAAAGCTGCATATGTTAGAATTGGTTTTATAATACTTTGGTGCAACCAAAGTATCATTTTTGGGCTAAGACCCCATGTTTTCCCAAACAGGTTTCTGCATGTGAAGAAAACTTTGTTAGCCTTATCAGAGATATATTTCAGGTGTGGGTTCCAAGTTAGTTTGCTATCCAGGATCACACCTAAATATCTAACCTCTTTTGATGTTTGTATTGGATCGCCGTTTAGAACAGGAGAAACGAAATTGAAGTTTCTCCTGTTTGTGAAAACGACAATGCTTGTTTTTTGTGGGTTGATCGACAGTCCTAATCTGTTGCACCACTTTGCTACAATATTAAGAGCTGTCTGGGTTTGACCAGCGATAATGGAGTCATGTTTCCCTCTAACCATGACTGCCAAGTCGTTGGCATATTCTACAGTGTTGAAGCCGGAATCATTTAGCTTGGTGAGGAGATCATCAGCCACCATTAGCCAAAGCAGCAGAGAGAGCACGCCCCATTGCGGGCAGCCTCTAGATGCAGTAACAGTCACTGAATAATCACCTAGTGTTATCTTCCGACTCTGTAGCATCTTGATAATCCACGCAATGATAAGCGGGTTTATATTTTTCTTTGTGGCCATTTCAATGATAGCATTGAAGTGGACATTGTCAAAGGCTCCTTGTATGTCCATAAATGTACAAACAAGTGCCTCCTTATAGTTTAGGGTGCTCTCAATTTCTTTCACCATTTTGTGCAACGCCGTTTCAGTAGATTTCCCAGTCTGATAGGCGTGCTGGCTAGAGTTGAGAGGGTTTTGTTTCAGACATACATGATGAATGTGATAATCCAACATCTTTTCCATTGTTTTTAATAGAAAAGATGTAAGACTTATGGGTCTGTATGATTTGGCTTCATTTGGTTTTTTTCCTGGCTTAGGTATAAAAACAACTCTGGTTTCTCGCCATATCTGAGGAATGTAAGCAAGGCGAAAGCTTGCTTTGAACAAACGCATGAGGTATGGAAGAATGATTGTTAGACCCTTTTGCAGAAATACCGGAAAAATTCCATCACCTCCTGGAGATTTATACGGACCGAAGGATTCTATAGCCCATCTCGCTTTGTTGGGGGTGAAAATTGTGTTGACTAAATGATCTGCATTACTTTTAATTGCAGGATCTAGAAGACGTACGTCTTCGTTGGCATTATCTTCCGTGCTCCATTTTATTGAGCCCGGAAAGTGGGTTTGAAGTAAAGTATCTAGTGTCTCAATACAGCTGGTGGTATACGTACCACTTGGTTTGCAGATTGAGCCTAGAGGGTTTGTGTGATCAGACGACATCAATTTTTGGAGTCGAGCTGCAGCAGGAAGATTATCTATCGTATTGCAGAGCTCTTTCCAGCTATTTCTTTTTGATTGTCTGAGTTCTTTATTATAATTGGTTAGAGCTACTCGGTACTCTGTCCAATTATTTGTTGTTTTTGCTCTGTTAAAGAGCTTGCGAACTTTATTCCTTTTCCTCTCCAAGTTACCATTCCACCAAGGTACATCTCTGCATCTTTTGGATTGAGTTATTGGAGTATTAAGGTTGTATGCTTCAGTGATAATTTCTTGTAAATTATTTGCTGCAGAGTCAAGCTCAAATGTAGAGTTGATACTGCTGCAACTATTTACATTATCATGAAGATATGTTGTGTAAAGCTCCCAGTTGGTTTTTCTTGGGTTTCTAAAGTACTGGATGCTCTTCGGGTAGTGTTCTATGTTGAAACATATATAAGCATGATCAGACATAGAAGCTTCCTTCGAAACATGCCAGTTCTTAATATGGTTAGTAGCGTTTATGTTAGTTAAAGTAAGGTCAAGGACCTCGCCTCTGATTGCGTTTCTAAAGGTAGGCTCACTACCTTTGTTTGCAATAAACATATTGTTTGTATACAAAAATTGAAGCAGACGCTCGCCTTTTGTGTTGATGTTGCTACTTCCCCACACGGTGTGATGAGCGTTAGCATCACACGCTATTATGAGGTGATAGTGGTTATTGTTGCAATACTTGATGAGTTTCTCTACCACTTCTGGTGGTGTCTCGTCCTCATCCCCCGGGAAGTATGCAGAAGCTAAAATGAATTTACGAAATCCACCTTGAGGAAGATGAATTTCTATCTGGACCGTTGTAAGATCTCTACAGATAAATTCATTCAACGGAAATATTTTCAGATGTTTGTTGAAGAGAATCGCGGTTCGCGGTCTTTCCACATCTGAGAAATAGATCAGTTTTGTATTTTTGTTTGACGATAGACCTTTTATTCTTTTGCTGTCTGCCCACGGCTCCTGTATAAATGCAAGATCGTGAGCATCCTGTTCAATTAACCGGTTCAAATTAACTGAGGCCATTTCTGATCTGTGCAGATTAATCTGAACGCAACTTAATTTAGGTACTAGAGATTTTTGTCTATATCGTACAGGTCTTCTGTCTAACTTAGAGTAAGCTGGTGAATCAGACATTACCATAGAGTCAGACATGGTGTGTGTACTATCCGAATTAGGATAAGCTGATAAATCAGGCATGATCCTAGAGTCAGACATGGCATGTGTGCTGTCTGGTTTAGAATAAGCTGATAAATCAGGCATGATCCTAGAGTAGGACATGGTGCACAGTTTTGTTGTTGGTTTATGTGATGCGTTTGGAGAAGCATCGCTCTCATCTAAAACTTTATAGTTTTCCATACAATATTTATGGAGAAAGTAGGGAGGTACATTGGTCAGCCACAACAGAGCCCTGTGCTGTGGTAAGGCTATTGAAACTGGAGGGCGCCCGGTATCCAGAGTTCCGTACTAATAATCAAGCACCCCCTTGACCATGCTAAGCTTTCGGCGTACGTGTCTCACCTTAGCTTTGGGTTTTGGACTTGATCTTGGCTTCGATTCTCACCGAGGACCTAACGGCATGGGTGACCCTACCGTTGTAGCTCCTAAGATCACTGAGTCTACTGAGCCCCATCACTGCGTCAAAGTGCCAAGTCCATTAGATGGGGTTTGTTTGATTAGTGGAAGATGCTAACAAAGGGTTTTTGTACTTGAATCATATATAAAAAATGTTCAATATTAGAATATTTTGTACATTTTAAAATCTAAAGCAAAACAGTTTTAGTGGAAATAACTATCAATGTGATAATTAAACACTATAGAAATATCCCTAGTAAAAATTGTTCACCAGTTAACTAATACAATTTTAAAAAAAAATATTAAACAACTACAGTTAAGCAAAAAATATTGAAGTATTGATGATATTTTCATTGTATTTCTTAAAAGAAATAAATAAGTGATCCTGCGATGAATATTTTGATGAAGTTCTTAATTACTTTCATGATAATTATCAGCAACTAACATTTTTCACTCCCTCTCTTTACTCTCATTGCATTTTATGATTCTTTTTGATATATCTTGTAAACATAGTCAACAAATTTTTTCTAGTTTTGTTTTTACGTTTAGAGGTGCAACTTTGTGATTTTTGTCAGTTTTTGGTTAAAAGTGAAATATTGTGTTGAAAAACAATATACAAATCAGTGATTAACGGTACAGAAAATCGAAGAAGCTGCAGAAAAATAATTTTTTGTTATAATGGTTTTTAATTTCAGGAAAAAACGGACGTGACTAAATCATAGAAGAAGAAGGAAGAACCATCTCTTTAAAAAATATTAATGCTTTATTAAATTAATTTTAATGCCTCCAAAAATTTATAATTAATAAAATTCTATAGTTTAAAACATGAAAATGGCTTTTACAATACCACATTTTTCATTTGTTCTATATTTTATTCTGTGTTCTATACTATTTTTATTCTAAATATTCTGTACGGGTTTTACGCTCTATGTTCACATTGATTTCACTAACTCCATAATTGATTTCGATTATAATAAATAAGTAATCAATGAGTTCGACTATTCTATAGTAGTGAAGTGCCTGCTGAAATTTGCAAATGAACTCTATCATTTCATCAGTGATGAATCTTTTATGAAAATTCACTAATTATTTCGTCGGTTTGTTGGTAGTGAAATCCCTGATGTGGTTCATTGATCATTCATGAACTCACTGTTTTATCATTCATGAGTTTCCGATAGATATTCATCAATAACTTCATGCGTTCCATAATACTGATATTCATCAATAACTTCATACGTTCCATAATACTGATATTCATCAATAACTTCGTGAGTTCCATAATACTGATATTCATCAATAACTTCATGAGTTCCATAATACTGATATTCATCAATAACTTCATGAGTTCCATAATACTGATATTCATCAATAACTTCATGAGTTCCATAATACTGATATTCATAATGAAGTTCAGCATGGTTTTCATTGAAACATTCATTAGAAGAGAAGAGCATATACAGAAGTAAATAAGTGAATTCACATCACAAGCTCATATACGTTTCATGGAATAGGTAATGATGATTTTCATGATGAACTATTGTATGAATTCACTAATTCTCTGTTACTAGGGATATACATGAAAAGAGAAACTAGAAAAAAAAATATTTATGTGTTTGTGTTATCTATTACATTCTAATTAATTAAGATTACTATGTTTAGATACTTTGGTGATGGTAAGTAGTTTTAAGTATAAATGCTAAATCTAAATCAAATAAAAATATATAACTATATCGAAATATAACTGAAATTGAAATATATATATATATATATATATATATATATATATATATATATATATATATATATATATATATATATAGATATATATATATATATATATATATATATATATATATATATATATATATATATATATATATATATATATATTTATATATATATATATATATATATATATATATATATATATATATATATATATATATATATATATATATATATACATATATATATATATATATATATATATATATATATATATATATATATATATATATATATATATATATATATATATATATATATATATATATATATATATATATATGTATTGGTCTCTTATTTATTTTGTTCGATTTTTTTTCTTTTAAATTCCTTTTGACCTTTAAATTCATATTTCTTGAATATGGGCTAAATCTCATTTGTCTTGTGGGGTGAGGAGGAAAGGAGGGAGATGACGGTATGAATTCTTGAAGTGCGGTGACCAATCCAATGAACTTCTTGGGACCAATGACCATTTCCCATCAAAATTTTTTTGTTTATCAAATTTTTTTTTCTTTCTCTGCTGTCTATAATTTTTATTTCCGCTTAGCAGGATCCACAAAACTCTCCAGTAATCCCGCCTCCCTATACCCTGATTCTTTAGCCGGGATCAATAGCGGTCTGGTATAGAGTTTGTGGATAAATATTTCTGATCATGCTTTCAATGATATACACTCTTCTGTTGTTATTAAGAAGACTGGATAACATTGAGGATCACTACAAGGTTTTAGCCTTAGCTAAGAGAAAAGTCTTTTCTATGACTATTTTTACATCTGTGAGGGTATGTCAAAATCAGCCTGTAAAAGAAAAAAAAAATTCGTTTTTAATGATTTGTATCTCACTCAAATATTAGTTATAGAAATATCATCCGCAAAAGTGGACAAAATTAAATTTTCTACTAAAAAAAAATTGATTTTTCATTTGATTAATTTCTGTAATGAATGAAAAAGCACCTTATTCATGTTTACTGAGTTTTATTATTTTTTTATGTTTACTATATACGCATTTCGCAAGCTATACTTTCATCATCTGCAGTATATAAAAACTAAATTTTACAGTAAGACACATTTCATTATATACATATCGGTGGTTTAATAAAAACCCATTTTTAAAATTAATAACACTAGTTTACAAATTTTGAACTTTTTTTGTCTCCCTGAATAAAACCCAACTTTTCTTAGAGATTTGGACCTCCTGAACACGAATATCATATTCATCTTTTTCGGTTAGCTCTTGTTTTTGAGATATTCACGAAAAACCAATTTTTTCGGTGATCAAAAATGTTGTTTCGGCTTTCGGGTCTCATATTTTATATAACAAACAAATTTAATATATTAATGAAACATGTGCATAGTAAGTATGCCAACAAACATGTTGAGCTATATTTTGTAAAAATCCATTGAGGATTCTGGAAGTTACAGTCGAAAAAAGTTGAAAAAATACGAAAACTTCACGTTTTTTTCTAAATTTTTCCATTTTCAACACCATAAATATTGAACAAATAAAGACACTAATTTTTTTTAATTTCTTGGAGCCTATAGTAGTTTCAATTTTCTTTCTTTTAAGCTAAAAGACACGAATATTGGTGCAGTTTGATATTCAACCAAGATATTCTAGTTTTCCTAAAGAAAGTCAAAACTCAAAATTTGGAACTATAACAATAATTTAAATTCTGCAACATAATTGATTTACATATAAGTTGTTTTCGTGATATATCTAGCTCCTCCCACCTCGGACTTATTTTAAGATTTAGAAAATATCAGTTAGTTGATTATGAAATGTCTTTTTTTGACAAAAGTTGTATTTTATTTGTGTATGATTTTTCTTGAAATTGAGATTTTTTTGTGAAGTTTTTTGACATATTCTGGCTCCTCCTACCACGGACTTATTTCAGGAGTTGGAAAATATCAGTTAGTGATTATGAAATGTATTTTTTGACAAAAGTTGCATTTTCTTTGTATTTGATTTTTCTCGAAATTAAGATTTTTTTTGTGAAGTTTTTTGACCTGATCTAGCTCCTCCCACCTCGGATTTATTTTAGGAGTTGGAAAATATCAGTTAGTAATGAAGAAAGGCAGTTTTTATAAATCGGGTGATTCTTTTAGCAGTATATATTATGTAACTTCAACAAATAAAACAAAACGAATTTGGGCTATTTTTACACTTGAAACTTCTTGACGACGCCATTTAAATAAACTTGATTTTACACTTTGCTAACAATTTATTTTGCTTTAAAAGGCAGCTAACACTATTGATTTATTGACTTTTAAAAACAATACAATATTTAAAATTTATATTTGTAATATTTTTTCTTTTTGAATTAATATTTTCACTTGAATGTTTGGAATAAAATTTATCCTCAGAGAGACTATATTTGCAACTAATCATACGACAATTATCTACTTAAAAAGAAACCTCATTAAACTAATTAAACAAAAGTTGGGAAAACCGAAAAACTATTAAAAAGGAGAAGTAATTGTGTAAGGAGGTCGGTATACTGCCATTATTTTTACTTTAAGTTTGTCGGAAGATAACGATTATTTCATTTTCACAAATAATGTATTTTTTTAATAATGAGAAGTTTAGATCGATCTTTGTAAAAATTGTAATACCTCCGCCAGTTCTTGTATCTCTTATTTGATGAAAAACTGTAAAATTTTGTAAGTTCATATACTTTTCCTCACCTGCGTTCAAGAAAGTTTCAGTTAGTATTATTATTCCAACATTAGCATCTAACTGATGCAAAAAATGTTCTAGTTTTTCAAGCTTATTTTTTAATCTATTTATGTTAAGATAGAGTATATTTAAATTAAGTGTTCTATGAAAACATATTGATTTTTTTAGATCACTTAAATCCAAAAAATATTCACAATCACAAGGACAAGAATTCATATTACCCGTGAGAAATTTATACGTTTTCAAAGTGTTAAAATTATTTTTTAAAAGGAGTGGAAACCTGTGTGTCCGATCAAATGAAAAATATAATTTTCGTACTAGAGATCGTTGTATTATCCAAAAGTTAAATACTGAACATTTCCGTAAATTTTATCTACACACTGGTCCCACACTATTTAATTGTCTACCGGTTGAACTAAAAAATGCCTCTCCTCTTAACAAATTTCTGAAAGATTTAAAAGCCTGGTTGTTTAAAATAATAGACTGCGAGAAGCTTCTTTGTTGTTGTGAGATAAAAAAGAATAGAATGTAAGTAAAAATAATAAAAACAATAATAATGTTTTCGCTAATTTTATTTTAAATTTTCCTCGAATAAGTAACAAGTAAAAAATATACAAAAAAATATACAACATTTTATACAAATTCACTTGAGTAACAATTAGTATATTAACAGAGTAATATTTAATAAAAAATAAAAAAAAAAAAAAAAAAAAAAGGTTCTTGATTCTATTAACTCTATTTGCTTTTTTAGTTCATTTATTATTTTTCGGATCGGTCGGTACATAAGCTTTCTTATCTTTTATAGCTTCGTTGTATACCTCTAAATTTTCGTTTAATTTTTACTTCAACTGGGTTAATTCTTCATCATTCATGTATGTAATATTTTTTTTTTGTTTTTAAATTTTTATCAGTATTTAAATTTATTTGAATTTATCTGAATGTATTTGAATTTATTTGAATTTTTTGGAATTTATTTGAATGTATGTATTTGATTTTATTTCTAGACGGATAATGTTGATACATATCGTTTTTTCAATCCTCTTCTATGTCTTTAATATAATTTTATTAGTAGTTCGATTATACCAATTGCACAAAGTACTGCTAATAAAATAATTATTTTGGTATTGTGTACGTTAACTTTGTCTTTTATTTCCAATATCAAGTTGTTATTTACTTAGGGTGACCAGATATTTCAAATCAAAAAAGAGTATAGGAACTGAAATAGTACCTCATAATCATTTACCCCATGTGGAAGCACACTAGAAGAGGTCGACTTAATTTTTATATTAAAAATCAAAAATAAAACAGTGAGTTTTAAATTTTGGCTTGTAGTTCAATCTTTGTTGCATCAATAACATTGGTTACATTTATTGAAACTAAAATAATTTCTTTTGGTTTATCACATTAAATACAGAAAATTCATACTCTGTATCAATTAGAAATATATTTTTTTTTTTTTTTTTTAATAAGAAGTGTTGTGTAGTAGGAATTACAAAATGTGCCACAACAACACATAGATACCTTTTAAGACGTAGGTCCCACAACAACATGCGTCTTGAGGTATAGGTGGACGCTTTTTTTAAATCTTTGTGGATTGAAGGCACTCGAGACTATTGATTCGGGCAAAGCATTCCATGTGTACGATGTACGCACAAAGAAATCCCTTTGCATTCTATTACTATGACAGTGAGTAATCTCGACAGTCCGACCGCCCGCACAAACCGATTGACGAGTAAAACGGGGAAAAACATATGTCTGAGGCATTATGGACCTGATTTCATCCGAGCACTGCTGGTGACAATATTTATAAAAAAACAACGAGATCAGCAACAGTGCGACGATGTTGTAGGGAATCAAGATCTAATGTTAAATCTCGATCACCAACAATTCGTATAGCTCGCTTTTGAACAGAATCCAAAAGAGCCAGGATAGTAACAGATGCAGCGCCCCAAACTTGACAACAATACTCTATACAGGGACGAATATAGGACTTATAAATGTGGAGTAATTGATGCGAAGTAAAATATTTTTTACATCTATTGAGGAGGCCGAGTTTTCTTGACGCGCTCTTTGCCATGGCCGTTATATGATCATTCCAGAGTAAGTCATTGGATATTGTGACTCCCAATAAACGAATGCTTTCACATTCGCCTATTTGGTCATCGCACATATTAGTTGAAATATCGTTGGGAAACTCGGTCTTTGATCTGGAAACAATCAATAGCTGTGTTTTGGTGGAATTAAAATTGACCAAATTTTTGTCACCCCAATCGGCGACTTTTTTTTAGGTCCTCGTTTACATTTATGGCAGCGTCTCTCCGGGCGGGATTTATTCGTTCATGCATTTTACCTTTTGAAGATAGGGGGACAAATGACTTGTGCAGTGTAATATCATCTGCAAAACTATTTATTGGGTTACTGGTGATTTGCGACAGTTCGTTGATATAGATTAAAAATAATGTGGGAGATAAAACTGAGCCTTGTGGTACACCAGCGGTTATTAATTTAGACTCAGAAGAAAAGCCATCTATAGATACCGAGATGAATCAGTTAGACAGAAAATTTTGAACCAACTTCACGACTGCGGGATGAAAACCGTACGCAACGAGCTTGTTGATCAAGTTGGCATGCCAAATTCGATCAAATGCTTTTGAGATGTCTAATGCGATCACGTACGTTTCACCACCTTTTTCAAGTATGCTATTCCAAAGATGTGCCACATAGTTCAATAGATCGATTGTTGATCTTTTGATTCTAAAACAATGGTTGACAACAAATGGTTGTCTTCAAAAATTTGGATATGTGTGAATTAATATAGTGCTCGTATATTTTAGACATGACTGGGAGTAAGGCTATTGGTCTATAATTTGAAATATCACAGTTCGTTCCTTTTTTTGGGACAGGCTGGACATTGGCCAACTTCCAGCAGGATGGATAAATACCAGATTTATAGGATTTATAAAATATTTTGGTGAGGGTTGGTGCAAGTTCTTTTGAAAATGTTTTTAGAATAACAGGAGGAATGTTGTCCAGACCAGAAGCTTTGTTGTTGTTTGACCCCCTTAAAAGTTTTTCGACAATTTTGGGTTTAAAATGTAATTGTTTCATTTTAACTGCTGAAGACTCGATATGGGGTATTTCTTTAGGAGTTTCTAAAACTGTTGAATTTGAAGCAAAGCGTTCCGCGAACAATGTAGCTTTCCTTGCATGATCAGTAATGATTGAGTCACCATCAATGATAGGAGGGATAGAAGATTTAGTACCACAATTTAAAGAATTAATGACACTGTAAAAACTTTTGTCAGAAATTGACATACTCGAAAGTTTTGCCGCTTTCGCTCTGTCAATCTCTGCTTTTTCGTTTTCAATTATCTGGTTTGATATTTTATTAGACTTTAAATATTGTGATCAGAGTTCTTTTTATGAATCCAAATATTAAATAATCTACGTTTGTTTCTAAGAGCCAATTTGGTTGCTTTCGAAAACAAATATTTTTGTTGGGGTTTCATTATTGAAAAGGGAACGAATTTGTTAATACCGAATTGAATGGTTTCAGTAAAGTTTTGAGCAGAAACATTTACATCGTCAGTATAAAAACAACGACGATCAATATTCAATAAAAAATACTATAAAATGGTAAATTAATATTATAATTGCGTTTTAATAATAATTAAAGGTATTTTTCTCTGCTGGCACTTTTTGCTAGCAATTCGGTCTCTAATTTGATTGCTTCCACAAATTCATTGCAAGACATTTTTATATTATTCTTGATAATCATAACGTTCTCTAGGGATTTGACTGTTAATTGACTTTTCTCTTTCGTCCAATAGCCATTTATGGAGCTGTGTGAACTTGGAACCCGAACATAGGAGAAAAAAAAAAGAAAACTATTTTTGGAAACTACAAACGACGTAGATGATTGTAGTAAAATTTGTTGGTTTGTAGTTGTAATAAATTTCCTTCAAATTATAAAAATGGTTATTCCCCTATACACAGTGTTAATTTTGATAAGCTAAGTATACAAGATTGTTCGAAATCGTTTGTAGTTGTTTGTAGTAATGATAAATATTTTTGGAAAATTTTTGTATAGAAAGGAAAATTTCAAAATTTACAGCTGAGCAAAAATCTGAAATATTCTATTGATCCCAGAAACTACAAACGACGTTGATGATTGTAGTAAAAAACTTTTGTTTGTAGTTGTAATAATTTTCTTCCCAATCATAAAAATGTGTGATTCCCCTATACACAGTGATAATTTTGATAAGTCAGAAGTATGCAAGCTTGTTCGAAATCGTTTTAGTAATGATAAATATTTTAGAATTATCTGTAGACAAAAAATGCTTGTAGTTGCCTGTAGTTGCTCAAGGCTCAGTTGGAGCCTGTAGTTGCTCAACCTTTTGCTCAAACAAACATATTTTACTACAATCATCTTCGTCGTTTGTAGTTTCGGCGATCAGAAGAATATTTCAGATTTTTGTACAACTGTACATTTAAAATTTTTTTTTGGCTACCAAAAACATTTACAAAAATATTTATCATTGCTACAAAAAACTAGAAACGATTTCGAACAATCTTGTATACTTGGGTTATCAAAATTATCACTGTATATAGGGGAATCACATATTTTTATGATTTGGAAGAAAATTATTACAACTACAAGCAAAATTTTTTTTACTACAATCATCAACGTCGTTTGTTGTTTCTGGGATCATCAGAATATTTCAGATTTTTGCTCAGCTGTAAATTTTGAAATTTTCCTTTCTATACAAAAATTTTCCAAAAATATTTATCATTACTACAAACAACTACAAACGATTTCGAACAATCTTGTTTACTTGGCTTATCAAAATTAACACTGTATCGGGGAATAACCTTTTTTATGATTTGAACTGTAAATTTCAACTGTAAATTTTAAAATTTTCATTTCTGTATAAAAATTTTCCAAAAATATTTATCATTACTACAAACAACTACAAATGATTTCGAACAATCTTGTATACTTGGCTTATCAAAATTATCACTGTGTATAGGGGAATCACATATTTTTATGATTTGGAAGAAAATTATTACAACTACAAACAAAATTTTTTTACTACAATCATCAACGTCGTTTGTAGTTTCTGGGATCAATAGAATATTTCAGATTTTTGCTCAACTGTAAATTTTGAAAATTTCATTTCTATACAAAAATTTTCCAAAAATATTTATCATTACTACAAACAACTACAAACGATTTCGAACAATCTTGTATACTTGGCTTATCAAAATTAACACTGTGTATCGGGAAATAACCTTTTTTATGATTTGAAGGTAATTTATTACAACTACAAACAAAATTTTTTTACTACAATCATCAACGTCGTTTGTAGTTTCTGGGTTCAATAGAATATTTCAGATTTTTGCTCAACTGTAAATTTTGAAAGTTTCATTTCTATACAAAAATTTTCCAAATATATTTATCATTACTACAAACAACTACAAACGATTTCGAACAATCTTGTATACTTGGCTTATCAAAATTAACACTGTATCGGGGAATAACCCTTTTTATGATTTGAAGGAAATTTATTACAACTACAAACAAACAAATTTTATTACAATCATCAACGTCGTTTGTAGTTTCTGGGATCAATAGAATATTTCAGATTTTTGCTCAGCTGTAAATTTTGAAATTTTCCTTTCTATACAAAAATTTTCCAAAAATATTTATCATTACTACAAACAACTACAAACGATTTCGAACAATCTTGTATACTTGGCTTATCAAAATTATCACTGTGTATAGGGGAATAACCATTTTTATGATTTGAAGGAAATTTATTACATCTACAAACAAAAAAATTTTACTACATCATCTACGTCGTTTGTAGTTTCCAAAAATTTTTTTCTTTTTTTTTTCTCTTATGTTCGGATTCCAAGTTCACACAGCTCATTTATGGTACTAAAAATTCTTTCACAGTCAGAATTAGTGCCTGGGAGATACAAAAAAAATTCTATAATCTCCTCAATCCAAGCTTAATTAGATTGATTGATTCTAATTGTTTTGATGACAAAACTCCATTTCTGAAATATGGAAACGTTCAACGTATTTCATTCTGATTCCCTTTGATTTTGAATTACCCATATTTGTTAGTAATAAAATTTTTCAGTTTCAAGATAAAAACAGTTGTTAATAATCAGATTAAATTTTCACTCTTCACCAAATATTTCCCAAATGGTTGTCGTCTAAATAATTTTTTTTAGCACTTATTCTCCAACTAATCATCAAATAAAGAAATTTTTTCTTTAAATAATTTCCGAATAAAGATTTGTATCACTAACAGGCTGATTCTGAGTTAAGAGGTCTTAGCTATGATTATTTATGTTATGACAATTTTTTTAAGAGGAATATCTTAATTGCGATTCTGAGAACGTTGTCATAAAAAACCTCATAATAACTCTACAAATATATTTTGGAGATCTTTCAAACGGCTATGTTTATAAACAAAAGTATTATAAAATGTCATATTTTCTTTTTAAATAATTTAAATACAAATTAAAATACCATATAGATTATTATTAAGAATTATGGTATATTATATAATAATTTTTTATAAAAATCAAGTTTATGTTTTATAAAATTTTTTTAGGTATCAATAAATTTTTGTTTGTAAAAATACCAAACGCCATTTTCAATAATCAAAAGTGTATTTTATTTTATAATAATTTATATACAATTAATATAAAATTATACCATATATTAATTATTTTGCAATAAATTTGTTAGAAAAGAATTATTGTTTTTCCTTAAAGTTTATATAAAATTTGCAAAATTTTCATAAACAACATGAGACGTAAAAGTTTGATATTCCAAATATGAAATTTTCAATCGCCATTTTATTTAAAATCAATATATATCAATATATATTTTGTTTTATATTTTTGATTCAAACTTAAATAAAATATAGATAATTATTATAAATTTTATAATAATTACATAAATAATTCATAATTAATATTTTATCCTTTATTAATATAATTTTTCATACAAGATTTCAAATAAAAAATATGAAACTTTAAGTTATGATGCTTAAGATGATCATGTTTGATGGTCTTACGTTAAGAGGTATTTTTTTGACATCTCACAGTTGTGACTACATACAGAATCGCATTTAAGAGGTTTTAGTCTTAGCTAAGAGAAAAGTCTTTGCTATGACTATTTTTACATCTGTGAGGGTATGTCAGAATCAGCCTGTTAATTCCCAATTTCTTTGAAATTTATTTTAATAATAAGGAAAAGAAAAATTTGTTTTATATTTTTTTTTCATTTGTTTTATTTGTGTGTATGGAAATGTTGACATCTACTCGATTCACTATATAAATTGAATTCAATTTTTTTTGTTTTTTTTTAAATGCCATCTCTGTACGGATAGATGAAGTATGCGCGAGCTTTCTTATTTTTATTTTGTTTGTATGATACAATTTACTACGTAATATTTGCAAGAAAATATTACTTCGGTCTGAAAGACCTAAGTATTACATTCATGAGCCAAAAGTGAAATTCTTACCCCCACTTTTTTGGAATTTGTCGACGTTTTAGGACCTACTGATTCTAAAAAAGCAAAAAAAAAAATTGTATGTCTGTCTGCCGGCCGTCATTACCTACGCTGCATGCAGGGAAAACCGCTGGAGGGATTTCAAAATGTTTTTTTCTAAAAATAGGTATACTCAAGGGACAGGTCCGAAAGGACGCTGTGTTCGATAACTGTACCGGAAGTGTGTCAAAAAAATCATTACGTGTGTAAAAAACAGCAAATTTTCATATTTTTTGCTTAAAAAACGTTCATTTTAAGTGATTACGAGTGGGAACACTAAATTTGGAGAAATCTTGATGGTAGGGATTGGTATGTGAGATCGAAAACTAGATTATTGCATTATAAGTTTGTCAAAAAAATGTTGTCAAGTGTGTCAAAAGAAAGATTTTTATTTATTTTTTGACCCAATTTTTTGGAAAAAATAAAATTGTTGTTTGAAATCAAGTTTTATTATTATTATTGAGAATTATAGCATTATAACTTTGTCAAAAAAATGTTGTCAAGTGTGTCAAAAAATAATTTCATTTATTTTTAGCCAATTTTTTGGAAAAACAAATGTAGCTGTTTTTATGACGTAAATGTAATTGAAAATGAAATTGAACATGGAAATTTTTGAATTTGTTATAGTTTTTGAAATATTTTTGGAATTTTGAAAAAGTTTGTATTTTTGATTTTGTGATAATTTTTGAAATATTTTTAGAATTTCGGAAAAAGTTTTAAATTTTGATTTCGTAAGAATTTTTGGAATATATTTAGAATTTTGAAAAATTTTTAATTTTTGATTTTTTTATAATTTTTGGAATTTTGAAAAAATTTTCAATTTTTGATTTTGTAATAATTTTTGCAATATTTTTAGAATTTTGGAAAAAGTTTGAATTTTTAAGAATTTTTGGATTATTATTGGAATTTAGATAAAGTTTCAATATTTGATTTCATTCTAATTTTTGGAATATTTTTGGAATTTTGAAAAAGGTTTCAATTTCTGATTTTGTTATAATTTTTGCAATATTTTTAGAATTTTGAAAAAAATAGAATTTTTGAATTTTATATATATATATATATTTAGAATTTTGAAAAAAGTTTCATTTTTTGATTTTGTAAGAATTTTTGGAATATTCTTAGAATTTTGAAAAACTATAAATTTTTGATTTTATTATAATTTTGAAAAAAGTTTTAATTTTTGATTTTGTAATAATTTTTGCAAGATTTGTAGAATTTTGGAAAAGTTTGAATTTTTAAAATTTTTTGGCATAATATCGGAATTTAGAAAAGGTTTAAATATTTCATTCTAGTTTTTGGAATATTTTTGGAATTTTGAAAAAGTTTGATTTTATTTAATTTAACAATATTTTTGGAATTTCGATTATAATTTTCCGGCAACGTATTGATGTTTCGTGTTTGTTTTGTAATAATTTTTTAATCAGAGATAAAAAATACTTGTACTTTAACAAAGAGTTATATTTGATATACATCGCTGCCCAAAACTAAAAACCATGTCCTCGTGAAAGTTTTTTGCCGAAAACTTTATCAAAATCCTTTACCCAGACCGAAGTCTTGATATCTCAGAGCTGTGAGATTTCAGCCCCTCCATATTCATTTTATTGTGATATAAATATTAAAATTGTGATTATTTTGCATATATTTATATTTTTATTTTTACTAATTTGTTATGAATTGGAATATGATATTTTGTAGAAATATTTTAACATTATAATAATTCAAATTTTACTTATCTTGTGTGTTGATTTATTAATTTTGATGTTGTTGAGCACCCGTGGGCTATTCCACCAAACTTTCAATTAGATTTTTAATTTTTAGTGCATAATTTTCACTCTTTTCTTTTTGTTTTCACTGTTCAGTTATTACGTGTTAAACAAAATCACTTATTTACAGTCTAGAATCACTTTATTACTTTTGAAAATTACGGTCAAAAATCACTTTATTACGGTTTAAAATCACGGCTAAAAATTTTTTTTTGTATGAGTAAACCGTAAAATTCACTTTTGGGATTCAAAAATTGTACATATAGCAGGCTTTTTTTTCCTATTGAAATAACAATGCTAAAAGTGAAATAACAATGCCTAGAGTTATTATATTACTATTATTTCGAAAAACTACTTTGATAAAATAATTTTCGAAAAAATATTTTACTATTTTTTGTAAATATATGTATTATTTATGCAAATAATACAGAATCTTACTCGTACAAAAAATTTTGTTTGCAATTCAGGCATAAAGTATCTTTTTTTGCCTCTCAAGCGGAAAAGACATACTTTTTGCCCTTAATACATAAATAGCTATTACTTTATTGCAGAAATTACCGAAATTACTTTATTGCGGTTGAAAATCACGTTCAGAATAGTAGTTTGTGCTACAAGTTTTGAAATGAAGATTTTTTCAGCACTAGTCCTAAGTTGTCAATACGAGCGAAGCGAGTATTGTAAATTAGGACGTATGCTGAAAAAAAAACATTTCAAAACTAGTTGCACACAACGTTTTCTGCACTTGAGTAATAGACAAAAAATTAAAAAAAATTGCAAAAATTCACTACAAAAAAAACTACGCGAAGTATTGATCGATCAACAATGCCTTGACAATATGCAAGTTGGATTATATGCAAGAAAAAAACGTCATTTGTTCTTGATTGTTCCCACACTACAAATATGTTTTCATTTCGCGTGTATTTTATTGAGAAACTGCAAAAATTGAGCTCAAGGGAGGATTCCGATTTGGAAGGAGCAGCGGAAAGAGCTTTGCAAGGTTTATTGCCGGTAATATCCAAAGAAAAATACGAAAAAACGTATCGAGCGTTCAAATCAAGCGGGCTATACGAATTGTGGGTGATCGAACTTTGACATCAAAACTTGATTCCCTACAACATCGTCGCACTGTTACTGACTTCGTTGTTTTTTACAAATATCGTCATCAGCAGTGCTCAGATGAAATCAGCGGCATCATGCCTCAAACTTATTCTTACCCCAGTTCCACTCGGCAATCGGCTGCCGCAACCGGTAAAACGGTAAAGATCCCGCGCTGTCATACTGGCAGATCGCAGAGAGACTTCTTTGTACGAACTGCGTACAAATGGAATAATTTGACGGAACACTTAGTCTCGGGTGGCTTCAACCCGCAGATGTTTAAAAAAAGCGTTAATCTACACCTTAGAACGCCAGTTGTTGTGGGACCCAGGTCTAGACCTAGGTCTTAAAAGGTATTTATGTGTTGTTGTGACCCATATTCTAAGCCCTATTACACAATACATTTTATTTAAAAAAAAAAAAAAAAAACAATGGTGCAGTGAAAAAAAAATCAAAGTGATTGACGAAAATAAGTTGCTTGCTTATTTCGATACCGAGATGAAAATATTCCAATCGTCAACTACATGGAGCATTTACTCAATGTTAAAATCCACGTTGAACGTGAAGGACAACATCGATATCTCAAAATTCAACAATTTGCGAGCTCTTTTGAAGCGTAAAAATGATAATTATTTTGCGAAAAAATCAAGAATCTTCACCATTGAAGAAATATACAAATTCCTGAAGGACGCTACCGACGATTATTTGGCCACGAAGGTAAACTTTGCTGATAATTTTTTTGTTTCATTTTCCTAACCTCACAATTTTAAGGTGGCCCTTATTGTCGGTGTCTATGGTGCTTGTCGACGAAGCGAATTGTTGAATTTGAACGTAAAGGATGTCGAATACATGGACAATGGCATTAAAATTACCGTACCGAAAACGAAAACCAAAATCATTCGACAATTTGTCATCAACGAAGGAAGTGATCGGGACGTAAATTTGGTTTATATTTTCAATATGTATTCAGAACTACGTCCTCATGGCATTATCACCGACAAATTCTTTTTGGGTTTTCGAAAAGGCAAATGCATCAAACAGCCGATCGGCATTAACACAATTGGAGGCTATCCGAAAACAATTGCAATTTTCTTGAATCTTTCGTCACCGGGTGAGTACACTGGTCATTGCTTCCGTCAATCGTCTGCATCCTTGTTGGCAGATTTGGGTGTGAATTTAACTGCAATTAAGCAACGTGGTGGTTGGGAGTCTGATAAGGTTACAGAAAAAAACATTCAACATTCGCTCAACAATAAACGTAAAATTGCTGACAGCATCATGGGTTCGAAAATTGTTAGAGCTGATATCGTTTCAATGACCTCATCAACCACCGCTCAATCCAGTGAATCAATTATTGAAAATGGCAATGTTTCAGCCGGTACAACTGTTACAATAATTTCGAGTCAAACAAGCCGAACCAACTTGAAAGTGGTGGGAGAGCCTTTGCCACAACCACCGATTCCTGGAGGATATTCATTCAATAACTTCCATAATTGCTCTTTCTTCTTTGGTCAAAAGTAATGTTTTCATTCATTTCTACTTTATTAATAAAAATGTTTACCAACACGAACGCACCGTTTCGTCTTTTAAATTGGCAGCAGTGCGGAAATGAAAAAGCTTTGCTGAAATGAAAAATCAGTGCGGAAATAACTCACTTTTCCGCACTCAAACGAGTTTCGATATATGTTTTTGTTTAGGACTGTTTAGTTTTTAGTTTAGGAATGTTTAGAACTTTAAACTAAAATTATGTAAATTGATTTAAAAAGTGAACATTGTTCGCATATTCCTAATAAAAAAATTGTATGTTCATATAAAATTTATTAAATTAATTTATTGTTGAAATTGGTGTTTTTTTAAATTAATTTATTGTTGAAATTGGTGTCCTTATTTTAAAAAGTTTTCGTTCCTGTCAAAAAATTTATTGTGCTAAAGTAAAAATAATATATAAGAAACAAAAAAATTAAATGTTTCAAACGATATAGCAGTGGTTCGAGAAAGGCCAGATGACAAAATTTAAAAAGGGCCCAACCTATATGGATGTGACTATTGGATCATTTGTTTGCACAAGGTGTTCCGGAATTATATTGTTGTAGCGTTTTAAAGCAGAAGCGTGCACCGGATGGTCAAGCGACGATGATTTGGGGGTGAGTTTATTCCATAATATGTTATATTTTTTTGATTGATATACGGTGTTGGAAATGGTTGCTTATAAAATCTTTATTCGTGTGGAGATCATTAAGTGGTATCATAATTAAACCACTAGACGAATATTTCGAAATATTGCGAAAGTGGCACATTGGTGTTGCCTTGTATTTGCTGAGGATCTTTACGTCCACTATAATATCGTTATGTTAAACAGCGTTTTTGGAATAAATATAATTGTTGGCTGAAGTAAATAACAAAAAATTAAACCTGGCGTATAATCCATATTGATTGGAAGTTGACACCAAGGAACACTACAATCAACAATATTGTCTTTTTATCACTTCTCTCAATGTTAATTTTAGTTTTGCATGTTAGATTAATAAATTATTTTTGTTTGTTTTAAAAGTCGTAATAAAATGTCATAGACAAATAATCTTTGTAAATATGAGATTTTTTCCGTGTTATAGTCCGCGTCTTATCCGTACATTCGTTTATAGTTCAAATTTTAAAACCCTTGGATAATAGATACCTTGGATAACTATACTATTCGTGAAAAGTCCTACGTCTCAATCCTTGCTGTACTAAGCGTATCTCTTGAACGTCATTTGGCATTTTAATTAGACTGTCCAAGGGAAGCGATAATCCTCGATGCCTTACGTACCAAAAGACAATCTGTGCCTACCGTAAAGTCTAATCCAATAAATAAAATACAAACAAATATAAATAAAACTCTCCAAAAGATGGTTGATGATAACCTAATCACAAAATCGTTACATCTCCAACTCAAAGTTAAAAATCCAAACCTACCGAGAGCATATGGATTACCTAAATTACATAAACCAGGAATACCTTTACGACCAATTATTTCCACCATAAACTCTCCAAGCTACAATATATCAAGATACTTGAGCAATGTTCTGAAAGAAATAAATAGCTACAGTCCGTACATTGTTAAGAATTCAATGGAACTTAAAAATCTACTGAAGAATATAAGTCTTAAAGATGATGACATCTTGGTCTCATTTGATGTGACATCATTATTTACTAATATACCAAGAGATCTTGCAATCAAAGAGGTTGAAGATAGATGGGAAGAACTGACATCTTATACACAGCTAGATTTACTTGAATTTGTCAAATTACTCAAACAATGTATAGAACTAGATAATGTTTTTTCGTTCGATAGCAACTACTACAAGCAAAAAAGCGACTTAGCAATGGGTAGATCAGTTTCACCAGCTCTATCAGATATCGTCCTAGATAGATTATTCGAAGTCTGTCTAAAAAAACTAAACACAAAGCCTACGTTCATCATTCAATATGTTGATGATATTCTGATGGCTATACCTGAGAATAAAATAACAGAAACTCTAAATATTTTTGAATCTTTCGATCCAAACATCAGATTCACTGTTGAAAAAGAAACAAACCGAACAATTAACTTTCTTGATATGACCCTATATAGAAGTGAATGTAATAAACAAATATATACTAATTGGCATATAAAAGAAATAAATTCAGGTCGTATGTTAAATTATTTATCACGTCATCCATTGCAAATGAAAAGGAATGTAGCAAAGTCGTTCATAAACAGAGTTTTGTCACTTAGTGATCCACAATTTAAAAATAACAACATCGAAAAAATCACATCTATCTTAAATAACAATAACTATCCATTAAATCTTGTTCACCAACTAATAAAACAATCACTTCACAAAAACACAATAATAAATAATGTTCAACAAAACAACTAAGAAAACACTGACAAAATTTACGGCGTCCTTACCTATGTTCCTGTTTTAACCGAAAAAATAAAAAAAGTGTTAACAGAGTCAACTGTATTGAAAGTAGCCACCAAAATTATTAACAAATCATACAATTTGATTTTTACTAATCTTAAAGATAAAATTTCCAAGTGGAAAAAGTCCAATGTGGTCTATAAAATCCCGTGTGAATGTGACAAAATATATATTGGCCAAACTAGCCAACGCCTAGAGGATAGATTGTATAGCCATAAGAGCAACATAAAATTAAAACAAAACAACACAGCTCTCTCCCAACACTCTATTGATAATAACCATCGTTGGAATTTCGAAGATGTTGAAATCATAGACACCGAAAAATACAAGAAAAATAGAGAAATTATAGAATCGGCTCACATATATATAAATAAACAATCAACAGTTAATTTTAAAACGGACACATACAATTTAAAAACACCGTACATACATCTGTTGAATACTTTTAAATTTAAAAAATTAAAGAGATTGCCGTAATTTTTTTTTTTTTTTTTTTTATAAAAGATATTCTCCTTCAAAATTAATTTACTCAAAACATTTTTAGAATTAATCATTATTGTGTGTGTACTCTAGACCAATTGTTAATTTATTTAACTTATTCGTTTTTTCTTTTTTATCAAACATTTTGTATTATAATTAATTCTGTGATATAGTTTTTAATTTTTAATATGTGATTTCAATTTTTTGTGTTACATTATTTTTTAAAAATCGTTTTTTCTACTATGTAAGTTTTTACAGATATTTGTTGTGTGTTTTTTTAGACAATAATTTTTAATTCATATTAGTTATATTTACATATATTTTTGAAAAAAACCTAACCATAATCCCTATATTTTTAGATTCAACTTGATAATGCCTATGTGGCGAAATATTGTTGTTAAAATAAAATAATAAAAATAATAAAAAAAGAAAGAAAAATTAAAATATTTAAGATTTAAATGATTTTTTAATTTAAAAAAATTTTTTTACTGGCTGAAAAAAGGTGTATAAATAAATTATCTCTACTCAAAAAACAAAAACAGCCGAAATAAAAACTTTTATAACTACCGAAACACCACTAAGGTCCCCACTAGAGCGTAAGAAATTACCAGTGACATAAATCCGTAGAGTGAGCAGCAGTTGACTGATGGGTGATAAAGCTCTAGTCCTACAGATTTCGATTCAAATTGTTTATATATAAATATAATTGAGTACCGTAACAGTACGTAGTAATAATTTTACCTATTGTAATTGACAAATAACTGTTCCTCTATTCTGCCAAACAATAACATAAAAGTACCTTTGGTTAAGCGGAACCTAGTGAAAAATTCGAGATCACTCCATGCCTTAAAGTGATTTTGTTGATACCTCATCACGTACGGTCTAGGAGACATCACTATTTCCGTGACAAATACATCCTCCTTTTCGTCGGAAAAAATATTTACATACATTATTGCTTCCATATTTTAGTTTACTTCTGTGATCGTTGCCTACAATACAAATGTATGTTGAAACACAAATAAACACAGTCAGGCAATACATAACTTATGTTGCATAATTACCTCTATTTTTATTTTATTTTCAATTATATTTATTTTATTTTCAATCATAACGTATAACGTATATATAACAATACACAAAATTTATTATAACGGAAACAAACTCTTTATTTTAAATATTTCAAGATTTGACGTACATATATATTCTTTAAAAACACGCCACAATGGGAGTCATGGTAGAAATAACCGCAGTTTAATATTTAACTGATCAAATGACTAGTTAAATTTAAATTTCGCTTAAATTTAACTCGGGAGTTTTTGTTGCGAAGAAACCCAATTTCTTAATTAATCTTAGTTTAAACTCGAGTTAGATTTAACCAAGGTTTAACTTTGTGTGAAGAAATTGGGCATAAGCCGACGATATGAGATAATCAGTTTTCTGAAATTAATTTTTATTGATTTTAATTCATTAAAATGAACTTAAATGAATGCTGTTTGAACAAATTGATAATCTCATGTAATGTTACTTTCGCCGTAAAAATATGAAATTTACTTTACTGTAGTTGTAAAAATAAAAAAGGCGTTACTGTACAGCCGTATCATACGTCAAAAAGTAAGACTTTAACCGTCTCCCTAGCTGCAGTAAAGTTAAACTTTACAGCCGTTTGCCAAAAAAACGTAGTTCAACGCAACAATTTATAGTTATTTAGGTTTCAAGGGCATTATATGGATGTTAATTGCCGAGGGAAACGTTTACTAAACGAGGGCCTCTGGCCCGAGGGTTAGTAAGTTTCACAAGGTAATTGACATCTAATATTTTAATATAAATTAAAAACTAATAACACTTGTAAACAAAACTAATAACACTTGTTATCTAATAATTCACGTGATACATAAATAATTTTATGTTTTACTACCTAAAACATTTTTTAAACTAAAACATTTATTTTTATCAAGTATTTGATAGCATGATTTATCGTTTTAATTGATCAAGCTAGTTACTTTTCATTTCAAATTGTATTGCTGGGTTTAGTGATTGCAAATTTGGGGTGATATTTGAAAATCGGGTTTTTGGTTTTTCCTACAAAACCCGGGTTCCGGTTTCAAACCGGATTTTTTAAAACAAAATATATTAATTTATACAAAATGTTTACCCAGAGTTTAAAAAACAACAATTTAAACAAAATCTATATAAGTTTATTTCACGTTTGTTTCAAATGCAAATAATAAATAATTCAGTCAAAAATAAAATAATAAAACAAAATAATAAGCAAAACAAAAATATTTGTATAAAAAATAATAGCTATTTATGTATTAAGGGCGTAAAGTATGTCTTTTCCGGCTAACGCCTCGAGCAACAATCACTCGAAAGCAAACAAAACTACTTTATGCCCGAATTCCATACAAGATTTTTTGAACGACTAAGATTCTGTATTATTTGCATAAATAAAAATACATACATATATTTACACAAAATAGTAAAATATATTTTTAGAAAATTATTTTATCCAAGAAGTTTTTCGAAATAATAGTAATAATAATAATTTTAGGCATTTTTATTTCAATTGTAGGTATCGTTATTTCAATAGGAAAAAGACCTGCTTAACGCACATCTTCTGAATCGTAAAAGTGCATTTTACGGTTTACTCTTACAAAAATAATAAATATAATTATTTTTTTTCTGTATTAAAAAGTGTTATCGCATTAAACACAACATGTCTATTGTGTTATCAGCTAGACATGATCGAATTTTTGTGCATATTACTCCGGATGCCGAAAATCCTCTTTCTGCTTCCACGCTTGTCGGTGGAATCGAAAACACAAAATTGTACATCTGTACTTCGAGTTTCAGACCCCTAATCCCATTTAGATTCAAACTGGGTCAACTCACGACGAACCTTCGTGTTTAGACTAATATCATTTTCGTCTTTTTTCTGTGGTTGAACCGGTTTTATTTTCATCTTATTTTTATGTGAATACGTGATGTAAAATTACTAATTATGCAAATTTTTTGTTCATAATAAAACCAGTTTTTAAAGGTAATAAAACCCGGTGATGGTTTTTCGGTGATGTACAATAACACAAAAACCGGGTTTTTGGGTACCGGAAAAACCGGGTTGCATTCACCAGCTGGGGTATTGTTATTCGTTACTATGGCTTTATGTAAATAATGTTGTTTATAAATAAACAAAACAAAAATTTATAATGAAACCTAGGTCTATTATGAATCCACAACTCCCTTTTATAATTCCCTTGGGAATTAAGAATGTCATTATTATTTCGGTAACTAAGGTCTACACAACTTATAATAAATCAGTAAAACATAAAATTATAAATAGTAATAGTTTACGACAGTCGACAGTTATCTTTTTAACTGTTAAGAGTTTTCCTATCAACTCCAGTATTTTTAGTTTTTGTTAAAAATATATTCTAGTTGTTGTTTATAACTCGTGTGACTACAACAGTGCTATAGAGTATAGGAGTATAGAGTATTTATTTAAAAGAAATGTATTATAAGAAAATAATTTTATTTTTGTTGACGCTTTATATGCAAACCGTATGTAGTGTTAATATATTGTGTATTATGTCAGTGATGTCTCACAGCCATCATATATGGTTAGTAAGTTGTATTATATTTGTTTGTTTAAATAAATCATGTTTTGTTTTCACAGGAATCGAGTTATTATAAATGCTTTAGCAGCAAAAGGTCACAATATGACAATTTTATCGCATGACATAGACCATAATACTCCACCAAACATAAGTTATATTCATTTGGAAAAATCATACGAAATGGGTTCAAAAACGGAAGCATTAAATTTTTTTTCAATGACTAAACAAAGCAAAATGTCATTAATAATGGTATATCATGAGTTTAGCATATTGGCATGTCGTTGGGCGTTTGCTTCTGACGGTTTTAAGAAGTTAGAAGACTATCCAGATAGCTTTAAATTTGATTTAGTTTTATTTGACTATGCAACCGGACCATGTTTATTAGGATTTTTAGAGAAATTTAACTACCCTCCTTTAGTTGGGTTTTCAGCATTTAATAACCCACCCGAAATAATACAAGTGATTGGTGGGCATAAATATACTGCATATATTCCACATTATTTAATGCCATATTCAACCACTATGAATTTCTACCAAAGAAGTTATAATACGTTGGTACAGTGGACGGATGAAATGTAAGTGAAAACTAAAATTTAATTTACTGATTTAATAAGTTATTGTTTCATTGACTTTTTCCGTTGATATAATTTGTTTTGTGTGTCATATTTTTTGGTATTCATATTAATTCAAGATAACTTAATATTTATCGGTTACTTTCTTTCAAGTGTATGGTTAAGATAAGCGAGTTACTTACGCACTTAAAAAAACTTATGCTCAAAAAATATTTGGGTTAGATATAAAACGAAGTGTTTTGCTTATTTTATCATGATACATGTTTGAATTTCAAGCTTATCAAAATGATGCCGAGATTTTAACAATATTGTGTACATGGACTACCATTTGGCTTTCTTTGAATCGGCCTACGAACACATATATTTAAAAAAAAATTGCCAGCCCTTGACCAAAAATAAAAACACTTCTATTTGGTAGAAAAACCATCGAAAGGTTTAAAATGAACAGATTAGCCACGAATATTTTTGTCGAGCTTCGGTTTATTTTCGGGATGTTTTACGAATGTTATCGAATTCATTTTTCAAGAATTTTCTCAAAGCCTTTATATAAAATCATAAACCATAAAGAAAATTAATTAATTAATTTTTTTCCCTAGATATCGTAAATATCTTTATTTACCAAGATTAGATAAATTATCAAGACCGAATTATAAAAATCAAAACTTTCCTTATATTGGAGATCTGGAAAAGCTCGCAAAAGTTTTGTTAGTTAATACAAATCCAGCATTTGATTTTCCTGAACCATTACCTCCAAACGTGATTCAAGTTGGATGCTTGCAAATTGAATCACCAAAACCACTGCCTAGTGAACTACAAAAATTCATAGAATCATCAAAGCAAGGAACTGTTTTATTTACACTGGGTAGTAATATACGAAGTGATCTTTTACCGATCGAGAAACAACAGATTTTGATTGAAGCATTTCGACAATTACCACAATACAATTTTTTATGGAAATTCGAGTCTATGTCCAGAATAGAGCTTCCAAAAAATGTGTTCATAAGCTCTTGGCTGCCCCAGACGAGTATTTTAGCTCATCCAAATCTTAAAGCTTTTATGTCTCACGCTGGGCTTTTGGGTGTACATGAATCATTTTGGTTTGGTGTGCCAATTATTGCAATGCCTATATACATTGATCAAATGAGAAATGCTCAACGTGCTGTAGATTTAGGAGCTGCTGAAATACTGTCGATTGAAAGTATAACAATCGACCAAGTAAAAAATATAATTTTAAAAGTTTTAAAAACATCAAGGTAAGCTAGTTGAACTCAAAAACCATTTTTCCTTAACTTATGGTTTTTTTTAACTTTTAGTTATACTGAAAGAGCAAAACAATTATCTAAACAACTTCAAGATACTCCAGAAAAACCGCTTGATTTAGCTATTTGGTGGATTGAGTGGGTCTTACGAAATCCAAATTCAACAAGCTTACAATCTCCAACAATGAAACTTGGATGGTTTTGTTCGAACTCCCACGATCTTACTTTATTATTATTTTTAGTAACATTTTTAGTATGTTACATAATCAAAATGCTATTTTCTGTGTGTAACAGGCGCCAATCTATACGTGAAAAAAACAAATTAAGCTAAAATAAATATCTAAGACTTCTTCAATCATCACTAGTAGTGCGGAACTAAGGACGGCTTTACACTTCCGCTAATTGATATAGCTTAGTTATAATTTTCACTTTAACTTAATTCCACTATACATTTCAGTTTTACTGTACATTTCACCCAACTTATATCACAAAAAATAAAACGCAAGTACAAAGTTGTTTAGTGTTTTGTCAAATAATATTTTGTTTGTATTTCACTTAAATTTTCGAAACGGCAAAAGGTAATTTTAATCATTCAAATATTTTGACAGAATCATGCGGCCTTAAATTTGGCATAGTGTTAGTTTTTTTATATTGAACCTCAATGTATGTGTGAACTAAATTAGTTGACGTTGTAATTTGTAAAATATGGAGGGGCTTAAATCTCAAGGCTCTGAGATATCAAGTCTGGGTTAAGGATTTTGATATAGTTTTCGGCAAAAAACTTTTGTGAGGACATGGTTTTTAGTTTTGGGCGACGATGTATATCAAACATAACTCTTTGTTAAAGTACATATATTTTTTTATCTCTGTTTAGATATGTATTAAAAAACTAACACGAAACATGGCTACGTTGTCGGAAAATTATAACAGATCATAAATTAACATTATTCAGTGAAAAGATTATACAGAAAACTAGTCAAAAACCTCTCCATTTAGCGTTTCGAGAAAATATTACAAAATCACAAATTCATATTTCTTTCAAAATTCCACAAGTGTTGTAAAAATTAAATAAAATCAAAAATTCAAACATTTTTCAAAATTCTAAAAATATTCCAAAATTTGTAAAAAAATTAAAGATTAAAACTTTTTTCAAAAATTCTAAAAATATTGCAAAAATTATAAAAAAATCAAAAATTGAAACTTTTTTCAAAATTCCAAAAATTAGAATAAAATCAAAAATTTCAAATTTTTTAATATTCTAAAAATATTTCAAAAATTTTTAAAAAATTAAAGATATTCAACATTCAAAAATTTCCATGTCCAATTTCATGTTCAATTACATTTACGTCATAGTTTGTATTGCTAAATTTTTTTTTCCAAAAAATCTGCTAAAAAAATAAATGAAATCATTTTTCGAACACACATAACAATATTTTTTTGACAAGCTTATAATGCAATAAAATTCTTAATAATAATAGTACTTATCTTGTTCATTACATTTCATTTCATACAAATAACTAATTTTATTTCTTTCTAAAAACATAAATGAAAATCATTCTTTTGACACACTTGACATTAGTTTTTTGACAAACTTATAATGCCATAATTCTCTATAGTAAAACTAAAATTTCATGTCATACAAATAATTAATTTTATTTTTGCCAAAAAATTGGATAAAAAAATAAATAAAAATCTGTCTTTTGACACACTTGACAACATTTTTCGACAGACTTCTAATGCAATAATCTAGTTTTTAATCTCACATACAAATCCCGACCATCAAGATTTCTCCACATTCTTTGTTCCTACTCATTATCACTTAAAATGAAGGTTTTTTAAGCAAAAAATATGCATATTTCCCTGTTTGACACACTTGACGATTTTTTGACACACTTCCGGGACTGTTAGGGAACTTATCGTCTTTTCGGCTTTTATCATTGAGTGTACCTATTTTAGAAAAAAAAATTTAAAATCCGTCCAGCGGTTTTCTAGATTTCGTATGTAATGACGGACGTACGGCCGGCCGGTCAGCCGGCAGACAGACATACATTTTTTTCTTTGCTTTTTTAGAATCAGTAGGTCCTAAAACGTCAAGAATTGCAAAAAAAGCGGGGGTAAGAATTACACTTTTTGCTCGAGAATTCAATACTTTGGTCTTTCAGACTAAAGTACATAATTGTATATAACATGAATTCATTTAGTTCGCATAGTTGTAAAAATATGGCTGAGCTTAGCTCAAATTTTGATTGTTTTATTTTTAAAAAACATAGCTCACATAGTTGACTTAGCTTAACAGGAACGAATAACGGAACTAAAATTTTGCGATGGTGTTTCTTTTCACCAAATTGGAAGAGAAGACCAATTTAGTAACTAAAGTACAAAACGTATGTCTAGCCGCACCACTTCCAAGCAAAAAGGAACCACATACAGGGCTCTACTATATGTCATAACTAACACATAATCAAATACAACAAATCATAACAATTTATCAATATAATTCTCATAAATCGTATGTAAATTTCTAAAATAGTTCTATAATATTCGACAAGTGCGGTGACGAAGTGATCACTTAAACAGAAAAACGCTATTGTTTGGTTTCGATATCAATTAATTTCATCAAATTGATTTCGACGCTATCTACTATCTGACAGAAAAGTTAAAATATGTATCTTTTTATTTTTTTGTTTTTAGATCAATTTCCGAACACATTTCGTTTTTTTAATAATAGCAAATAAGAAAATGGCATACATATGAGATTAAAAAATGGCATACTTGCTTTTTTTTCAAGTACATTTAATTTTTCAATGCTTGTGAATCATATATGAGCGAAATAGCTTCGTGGGACAATGTGTCAAAAATTAAGTCAAAATTTGGATGCATTTTGTTCGTAATAAGTTAATAAGTGTAATAAAGTGTGTTTTTAGTGTAATAATATTATAATAGTTTTTTTTTTACTTCGTTTTATAATACTTAAGATAAATTCTTTAGAGTTAGGCCTTAGATTTAAGTAATTTAAAGAGTGGCAAGAAGTGTTGTCTGTATACGGGTAATTCTTTTATAAACCGAACAGATTTGGACAAAATCTGACCGACCCATTTTTGATTTGGCTGAAATTTTTTTTAGGGGTTTTCTATCGAAAAAAAAGATATACGTGTTCGAGGATTTTTTTTTTGTTTTTTTTTTTTGGAAAATAGAGCTGTTCTAAATTTCGAGAATTTCGTGATTTTCGGCTTGAAGACTTATTTTCAAAAATTCATAACTTCGGTTTTATAGAAGATAGAAGGTTTTTCTTTTCTTTATTTGAAAGTTAAAAGATGGAATTTTTTAAAAATAAATATTTTCAACTAAACTTATTAACAAATTCCTATTGTTATAAGCAAATAGAATGTTAAAATTAGATTTTAACCATTGCCCCACCCATGAAATTAGTTTTTAATATTATCATGGTATTCATCGTTCAATTTTCTATAAAAAAAGTATTTTTTTTTAATGGAGAAACGATATTTACTGTTAGAAATAAATTAATTTATCGAGCGCGGGACGACAAAAAATTCCATATATGGGTCATTCTTTTACATACCGAACAAAATAGGACAAAATGTGACTAAGACATTTTTGATTCAGCTGAAAATTTTTTTGAGGGTTCTATATAAACATTACAATATACTTGTTTTCGGATTTTTTGTTTTTTTTGTTATTTAGTGGAAATAGAGCGGTTCTAAATTCCGAGAATTTTGTGATTTTTGGCTTGAAGACTTGTTTTCAAAGATTTATAACTTCGGTTCTGGTAGAGATAGACACTTTTTGTTTGTTTTACTTTAAAGAATAGAGATGCAATTTAAAAAAAAATTATTAATTATAAAAATTATTAACAAATACCTATTGTTATAAACAAATAAAATTTTAAAATCAGTTTTTAGTAATTATATAAAAAAAATAAAGAGTGTTTAATGTAATCATCGTGTTCTACGTTCGATTTTCAATAAGAAACGTATATTTAATTAGTAGAGAAATGAGTTTTATTGTTAGAAATGAACTAATTTATCGAGCGCGATACGATAACAAATTTTATAAATTTTTGTCGTCCAGCGCTGGAAAAATTAACTTATTTGTAACAGTAAAACTCATTTTTTCATTAATTAAATATACGTTTCTTATTGAAAATTGAACGTAGAACACGATGATTACACTAAACACTCTTTATTTTTTTTATATAATTACTAAAAACTGATTTTAAAATTTTATTTGTTTATAACAATAGGTATTTGTAAATAATTTTTATAATTAATAATTTTTTTTTAAATTGCATCTCTATTCTTTAAAATAAAACAAACAAAAAGTGTCTATCTCTACCAGAACCGAAGTTATAAATCTTTGAAAACAAGTCTTCAAGCCAAAAATCACAAAATTTTCGGAATTTAGAACCGCTCTATTTCCCCTAAAAAACAAAATAAAAAAAAATCCGAAAACAGGTATATTGTAATGTTTATATAGAACCCTCAAAAAAATTTTCAGCTGAATCAAAAATGTCTTAGTCACATTTTGTCCTATTTTGTTCGGTATGTAAAAGAATGACCCATATATGGAATTTTTTGTCGTCCCGCGCTCGATAAATTAATTTATTTCTAACAGTAAATATCATTTCTCCATTAAAAAAAAATACTTTTTTTATAGAAAATTGAACGATGAATACCATGATAATATTAAAAACTAATTTCATGGGTGGGGCAATGGTTAAAATTTAATTTTAACATTTTATTTGTTTATAACAATAGGAATTTGTTAATAAGTTTAGTTGAAAATATTTATTTTTAAAAAATTCCATCTTTTAACTTTCAAATAAAGAAAAGAAAAACCTTCTATCTTCTATAAAACCGAAGTTATGAATTTTTGAAAATAAGTCTTCAAGCCGAAAATCACGAAATTCTCGAAATTTAGAACAGCTCTATTTTCCAAAAAAAAAAAACAAAAAAAAAATCCTCGAACACGTATATCTTTTTTTTCGATAGAAAACCCCTAAAAAAAATTTCAGGCAAATCAAAAATGAGTCGGTCAGAAAGGAGTTCGGTTTATAAAAGAATTACCCATACATGAATAATGAGAAAGAACAATTTACTATAACGCATATCAGTAAAATTGAAGCTTCACATATAAGTAATAATGAAAACGCCCAAGCTTTAAAATACAAAAATCTTACATATGCCTGTAAATATGGCTTAGCACGGAGATCAGAAGGAACTGGGCAAAGACAGACCAGCAGCCAAATTCTGTAATTGTGAAGCGGTGAAGTGAAAAGTTTTTTAATGAAAAGAAACGAAGAAATTTTTATCACTTCACCGCTTCACAGTTACAGAATTTGGCTGCAGGTAAGTTATCTTTAATATTTCAATATTAAGTTTTTTTTAATTAAAACATGGGTGTAGCGCATTTATAAAACTAAATTTAAATAACCAGAAGGATGAATTTAATATTTTCAAGTTGAATTTAAATCATACAAAACATCCGGATAATTATAAAGTGAGTATATTGTCAAAATTAAACTAACCAAACCGTCAACAAAATAATTTTTTCGAAATCAACAAAATATGTCTCCTATACATCGTGTCCGACAAGAGTTTCAATTGTAATTACAATTTATGTTTTCTAGGATTTTTTTTCGCTCTGCCTAGTGCCTGAACAGAAACATTTATCTCCAAAAACGAAAAACGACGTCATTGATATGCTTACCTAGCTTAGATGGAAGCAATAAGCTAATTAAAAATAAACTAATGGTCGACAAGAAAAAATATTTAAGTTATAAAGATATTTAAAATCTAAAAGCGCAGTCGAGAGATATGGATGGTAATGATTTGCAGTCCCTCATCTGTTTCTTACAAGAAGAATGTGGTACGTATATATTTTTTATTTAAGTTATTTAGCAGTGTTGCTGAAATAAACGGTTTTTAATATTTATCACGGCTACTTGTTTGTGTAGTATAATTTTAACGGCATATCATTTTTAGGTCGTTCAATACGCTTAAGTCTCATGGAGGTTGTGCTTTACATTGGCTCTTGCATTACATTCGGTTCTTTACAATTGAAAAAACTGAAGGATCTGAAATCTCAAAGCTAAGATATCTAGACTTCGGTCTGTATTATAGGTTTAGCCTAGTCAAGGGTTTAGCCTAGGGTTTAGCCTAGCCCAGAAAATTTCTTAGAAAGCCTCTCGATTTGGCGTAATAATTACGTTTTTTTTTATTGCAGAGCCTTGATATTTATAATTTAAGTAGCACTGTGACCTGAAGGTATATTGTGCTACTCTGCTCTTGGGCGGTACCACAAATCTTCTTTCGTAAGGTCGGTTGGTTTCTCTAGACAATTGAATAGGTGGCGTGCTTTCACATGCGGGACACTTGTCGACAATTCTTTGTCATTTCTACTCATGTTATTTAAGATGCATGACCAACCGGATCTTAACTGCGCTAGGATGGCCCTGGTGATGCGTGGTGTTGGAAACCAACTTATCAACCCCTCTATCATATTCACTTAAACATTAAATTAAGAAAACAAATATAGGAAACGTTTAGCGACTTCCTCAAGTTCAACACTTCTTGAAAATAATATTTATTTTTATATTACAAAATGCAAGAAGCAAAGTTTTTGTTTTGTTTCATTTTTGTTTTATAAAATTAAAAGAAAATTGTTAAGTCGAAATGAATTTATTTGTTAAATATTGTTAAACAAATAACATTTCTAATAACAATTTTTCTATATAAATTAAAGTAAATTTTAATATTAAGTTGAGTTGAATTTAGATAGCAAAGATTATATAGTAGAGTTGAATTAAGATAGTGAAGCAAAATCATTAAAGTTAAATTTTAGAATTTTATTTATTCGTACGTTAACACAAAAATAATAAACACAAACTCAAAGTAATAATAACTACAACAAAAAAAAAATAAAAGAAAAAAAAAGAAAAGCAAAATAATTTAAATACAATTTTTTAAGCTCACTGTCAAAAATTTATTATAAGCATAAATTGCATTATTGCAATTTTTTTCTTTCAATGTCACAATGTTTATGTGCAGTAAAGAAAAAAAAATATTTTATATTATTAATTTAAGTATCATTCAGGCGAAATTATTATTATACAGTTTAGGTACGATAACAATCTAAAAACATATTTTATTGGAACACTAGTTCAGGTCAATAATATTTATCAATTTTATTATTAGTTAAAAAATGCAAACGATATCAAATGATAACAGTATTAAATGTTAAATGCTCCACGAAAAATGTAATTTTTTTTTTCTTTTTTCTTCTTCTCAAGTTCAAGCTCGGTTTTATTATTCAATTCAATATTTAAATTTACAGAAAAATCTTTAGTTTTAACAAAATAAACATTTTTCTTTTTCGTTGGGTGGTCAGATGTTGGAAACCAACTTATCAACCCCTCTATCATATTCACTTAAACATTAAATTAAGAAAACAAATATAGGAAACGTTTAGCGACTTCCTCAAGTTCAACACTTCTTGAAAATAATATTTATTTTTATATTACAAAATGCAAGAAGCAAAGTTTTTGTTTTGTTTCATTTTTGTTTTATAAAATTAAAAGAAAATTGTTAAGTCGAAATGAATTTATTTGTTAAATATTGTTAAACAAATAACATTTCTAATAACAATTTTTCTATATAAATTAAAGTAAATTTTAATATTAAGTTGAGTTGAATTTAGATAGCAAAGATTATATAGTAGAGTTGAATTAAGATAGTGAAGCAAAATCATTAAAGTTAAATTTTAGAATTTTATTTATTCGTACGTTAACACAAAAATAATAAACACAAACTCAAAGTAATAATAACTACAACAAAAAAAAAATAAAAGAAAAAAAAAGAAAAGCAAAATAATTTAAATACAATTTTTTAAGCTCACTGTCAAAAATTTATTATAAGCATAAATTGCATTATTGCAATTTTTTTCTTTCAATGTCACAATGTTTATGTGCAGTAAAGAAAAAAAAATATTTTATATTATTAATTTAAGTATCATTCAGGCGAAATTATTATTATACAGTTTAGGTACGATAACAATCTAAAAACATATTTTATTGGAACACTAGTTCAGGTCAATAATATTTATCAATTTTATTATTAGTTAAAAAATGCAAACGATATCAAATGATAACAGTATTAAATGTTAAATGCTCCACGAAAAATGTAATTTTTTTTTTCTTTTTTCTTCTTCTCAAGTTCAAGCTCGGTTTTATTATTCAATTCAATATTTAAATTTACAGAAAAATCTTTAGTTTTAACAAAATAAACATTTTTCTTTTTCGTTGGGTGGTCAGATGTTGGAAACCAACTTATCAACCCCTCTATCATATTCACTTAAACATTAAATTAAGAAAACAAATATAGGAAACGTTTAGCGACTTCCTCAAGTTCAACACTTCTTGAAAATAATATTTATTTTTATATTACAAAATGCAAGAAGCAAAGTTTTTGTTTTGTTTCATTTTTGTTTTATAAAATTAAAAGAAAATTGTTAAGTCGAAATGAATTTATTTGTTAAATATTGTTAAACAAATAACATTTCTAATAACAATTTTTCTATATAAATTAAAGTAAATTTTAATATTAAGTTGAGTTGAATTTAGATAGCAAAGATTATATAGTAGAGTTGAATTAAGATAGTGAAGCAAAATCATTAAAGTTAAATTTTAGAAAAAGTTGAATTAAGATAGTGAAGTCAAACCACTAAAGTTAAAGTTGATTTCAGAAAAAGTTAAATTAAGATAGTGAAGCCAAATCATTAAAGTTAAGTTGATTATTAGATAATAGTGATTAGAATTAAATAAAGAAATCATTAGTGTTGAATTAGTTAAGCGGTGAATATTTGGATAAGTTGGAAATATACCACAGATCAAGGAAAAAATAAAACAAATGAAAATAGATATTGAGTGAATTTTAATGAAATACACTATTTATACTAAAGTGAATTAAAACTATAAATATTACAGTGAAAAAATATATGCGTTTTATTTCAATTCCACAAACATTTTTGATTATGTTGACCCCTACAATCTTGGCCACAACAGTGGTACTGTGACTTCTTCTGGAGCGATTTATGGTGATTTGGTATTAAAAGCTCGATTCGGGACGTAGTTCTTTATTGTGTCTTCAACAACTTTGGTGTGTTTGTAGGGTTTTTTTTTGTGAGCAATTAAGCTTAAGTACATATTGGAAGTCACTTGATTTTTGCAATTTGAAATAATTTTTCGTTTTCTTTAAAATTCCTTAAGACAAATTTTTTGTGTTTCGTGCCAGGATCACTCACACTCATCAGAGACTATTTGGTGCTACGAGGCAGTTGGACCTCTTCGGCAGCAACTTTTGGTGGCTTTCTACATAGAACTCGATTTGTAACGTAGTTCCTTAAAACGTCCTTAACAGCGTTAGTATGAAGTGCTCTTAAGCTTGTTCTATAAGTAACCTCGTCGATGTTGCCTCTTACTTGGTGGTCCTCATACAGAAAGCATCTTGCTGATTTCTTTATGTCTCTAGGTGGTTCAATTTTCGATAAGGTATCATTACAATGATGTTGCTCTTAGTGGCAGGCCAATAGATATTGTTTAGTTAGCATTTCATTATGTTCACGGACTAGCAGTATGTTACATTCCTCGTGCAGTTGATCTCGATGGACCATCAAATGATATCCGGTCGCGGTTCGCAAACCTGCGTTTTGTGTTGTTTGTAACTTCTTTCAGTGCGTGTCTGTAACTTGGGGTGTCTACATGGGGGCAGCATAGCTTATAATAGGTCGACTTTTTGTTTTATACGTTGTAATTATTGGTTTTTTATCCTTGCCCGCTAGTGCTTTCAGCGCATTATTCCGGGTCTTCAGTCTGGAGTTCACTTGTTGTGTATGAGTATTAAATTTAAGCAGTGGGTCGAATGTTACCCTCAAAAATATCGGATTTTCCACGTTAAGAATGAGTATGTTGTCTATGCAGATGCTTAGTGTTGTGTTTGCCTCCTTCATCCATGTGGTGAAAAGTGTAGAAGTGGATTTTTCTGTAGAAAGTTTTAATTTCCACGTTTTAAAATTTAAACCAAACATTGAGGATGTTAAGGTAACTGTTTAGGATATTGGTGAGTTGTTCTAGGTTTGTGCGTGTTGCAAGCACCGTGCATATGATGTGATGGTTTTTCCTTTTGGCGGGGCAGTTAAGCTGCTTACGTAACAATGAAGGTGGGAGAACTCCTCCTTGTCGTAGTACTGTCATCTTGGACTTACAGTTCCGCAACTTGACGTATGTTTGGTGACCTCTAAGATAGTTACACAGCCAGCGCTTTATAAGACCTGGCAAATTGGTCTTTAGGAGGTCATCTAGTAGTGCGGCGTGCGACACTGTGTCGAACGCTTTTAAAAGGTCGAGTGCAACTAAAATTGTTCTAGCACATGGTTATTTTTGGTTCAGACCATCTCTGATCTGGTTTTGTATTCTGTGAAGAGCGGTGGTTGTACTATATGCTGTCCTAAAGCCAAGTTGGTGTGCCGCCAAATTATAAGATCCGGTTAACTGAGATAATAGAAGCGCTTTAATCAGTTTTGCGATCAATTCTTCAGGTTTTCCAGACTTCAAGATGGGGTTTATTCATGCCGTTTTCCAGATATTTGGTATCTGTATAGGGTATTTAGCGATGTGTTGAGTGTGGTAGTGAGATATTTCAGTCCTTTGGGTCCAATATGTTTTAGCATGATAGCTGAGATGCCATCGGGTCCAATAGCTTTGGATGGCTTGACCTTCTTTATGGTATTCTCAACATATTCTTCAGAAAATGTGACTTCCTCTAAATGTTCAGTATTAAGTTTGCACAGATGTCTCAATACTGACCTAGTTTACTGTTCATATTTACGTGGTATTTCTGTAAACCGTGTGTTGAATTTTGTTGCGCATTTTCTGTGGTTTTCAGTTGAAATATTATCGAAGGAGATCATGCAATTGTTACCTGGTTGTCGAGGATAGGTTAAGCCTTGTATGACCTTCCAGAGACTTTTACTTGTGTCAAAGCTTGAATCACTCACTCCAGCTTTCTCCATTTATCACGTTTGTGTTATGCAACTAACTTATTAATTTTATTATTAAGGTCTGAAATTCTAGTATCGTTCTAGTTCTCCATTCAGCAATTGGCATTAGTGACATGCTGGCAAGGGAAATACCTGGAGAATAATATGAATTATTTGTAACCCTTGTTGGATGTGATTCGTTGAGGATTCCAAAATTGGAGCCGTCAATTTGATCAGCAATGTTTTCACCTCGTGAATCAGTGTTTAGGTGTGAGTGCTATAGATCATGATGAGCAATCACATCGCCGAGAATCATACAGTCTTTTGTATAAAATAAATGTCCTATGGACGGTTCATAACCTGCATCACAGCTGCTTACTGGTGGAATATAGATATTGACTAGAGTTATTTCCGTGTTGCCGGATTTTATTATAATACCCAGTTGTTCTAGGTCCTTATCAGCTCCCAGTACTGCAGGCAGTGCAGTTGTATGGTAGATAACGGTTTTGTGAATGATAAAGGTAAGGTAAGGCCTTTGTCCTTCCCTCTAGCCAGCCTTATAATTTTGTAATCACAGTAATTATCACTAATCTTAGATCTAACATTTAATTTGGTTTCTTGAAGAACCGTGACTAGAATATTGTTATTGTACATATAATTTTTTATAATCAAATCAATGCACATATAAGTTTTTTAATATTAATTTTTATGTCGGATATCTAATATCAAAATGTAAATATTTCAGATTGTGCAGTTTCATTATTACAAGACACCGACAGCAAATTTAAAGCCTTATATTTTTCTAATAATCGCATGCGAAATTGAATGGCTACATGGCCTCAAATGTTTTTTATAGATAGCACATACAAATTATTTAATTTGGTAATAAAACATTTTGTGCAAGCAAACGGTAAGGCTTGTCTAAAAATTAAATGCATGATGTCAGATAAAAATATTGTAGCACGAAATGTTTTCAAAAAATTTCTACCTCATGTCGCTTAATATTTATCCACTTTTCATACAGCAAAAACTTTTTCTCGTACAATAAAATCTAGGAAGATAAGTACGGCGAAAAAAAAGATGCTTGGAACTATTAGAAAAATTAATTTATAGTAATAGTGAACAAGAGTATAATGTCAATTACTGTTTACTAAAAACGGAGGCACCAGAAGTTGTAACTACATATTTCCATACTAATTGGCATGAAATAAAAACAGAATGGACAGTTTTTAATATGATTGGAAATTTAGGAAACCGAACAAATAATTTGGTTGCAAGCAACAACAGACACATTAAAAGTGTTTGTACCAAAAACAGTACATTGATGGGCTTTGCAAAAAAGGTTTTTCGAATTTTTGACCTCTCAAAGTCAAGAAATAACTTTGAAAAGACACGACGGTTTTCTAAAAAAACCACACTCTGGCTCATTCTACAGTAAATGGGAATAGTTGTATTTTAATTACCTGACGGACTACGGTTTTAAAAAAATAAAAAAAGAAATTAGTTCGTAAGCAAGATTGTATTGCGGGGTGATGGTTCACTACGCAAACCTGCCAAATCATGTATAAAAATGGAGTATATATAAAAGCTACTCCAACAGCTTGCAGTTGTTTATTTTTTATTGAAAACGAACTACCATGTCATCATATATTTGCCACTCGCGAGCATTATCAATTACCCATTTTTGAAAAAACGTGGGATAGATTAAAACAAATCCATCGACCAATAATATGGTAAACAAAAACATACACTTATCCAATCATAACACCACAACAAAAAGCCAAGAACTAAATTTGAGCCAATTATCAATTTCTACCACTCCAAACCCAACACTGAACAATATACAAACAAGAACGAAACTTTTACAAAATGTTACAAATGATATTGTAAATATTGTCAGACTTTCAACAAGCGAAAATTTTGACCAGAAGCTTAATTTATTAGAAAGCTTTGTTTCATCTTGGCGTGATGGATCAAATCCGCAATTAACAATAGTTAAAGGAAATGCAACAAACATATCTGCTGAAGAAGACAACTGTAGTAGAAATTTGTCTCAAAACAAAGCTCTACCACCACCAATTAAAATGAGAGGTCGTTGTCGCGGAGCTTTAGAAACAACAAACTGGCATTCAAAACAATATAAAAAATAAGTGAACGACCAATAATAATTTAAGAATTTAGTCCTATCATATGTAATTGAAATTTAACATTTTGGTGTAGAACTCCTCAATTGCGCATTCGTTCACAGGGGTTTTAAGTTAGTGAAAGCAGCCAAGGTCTTTATTATTTATGCTATTGAGAATTACAAGTATATGGTAAATTTGAAATGTATAAAATTTAACCAAATCTAAATAATCAATTGCATTACTTCATTTCCCTCAGATATTTAAAAATAACCTCTTGCACATCCTCCACAACCATACACAGCGTTAACTTCAATGGATTCAGGTATAAATAAGGATGATATTACTATATGGTACTCTATGGTGCTTTTTGCATATTTATATATGCCGTAGCTCCTGCCTGGCATGAACTTAACAATTTTGGTAGTAGAAATTACAGAAAAGCAGTGAGGTTGTTTGGGTTAAGGCAATGAAGTATCGTGGTCGACGTAAAGGTTTTGTTCATCGAACGATTGAACGCTGTAATAGAAGAAACAAAATTTTAATACGGCTCCTGTTTGTTGTTCTATATACTTAATTTTGATGCTACATAAATTTTCTTTTTTTTAATTTAGAATATTTAATATTAAAATTAATAAATTACACAAATTTTGTTAAAGATTGATATTTTATTTTTTCAAACTATTGTTTCAAATTTTAAATTATCTAAAGACTAACTTTAAATAATCTAAAGATGTACAAACAATTATATATTATTATAATGAGTCTTGAGGACTACATTTAATCCAAATTATATGTCTTGCATTTGGGCCATTCCGCAGTAATCGATACCAGAAAGAAAAAAATAACTTGCTAATATGTATACTTACATAAAAAATTAACAGGCTTTATATTTTAATTTATCATTATTTAAAAGAATTTCTATAATATTTTTGCCGATTTTCGTAATATTTTGATCAAGCCAAGTGAACGGAGCGAAAAAAAATTGACAGCAATCAGGTAAGTAGAAATCATTTTACTGATGAAATTGTAACGCAGGAATTTCTGTAACGACCGTCACAAAATACATAGAAAAGTTCATCCTACATGAGGTTGACTAGCTTTTATTTTGTATTGACCTTACAAAAGTAAGGTTGTAGGATTGAACAATACTTGAAAAATATTTGTGTGCCTTAAAATAGAGCTTGCGTTAAAGTATAGGCTGATTTATATGTGCCTCACGTTGGGCGCCAATTTGTAATGAAGCGCTTCTTCGTTGCCTAGCAACGAAGTGGCGTAGCAGGTCGCGTACCTAGCGAGATTATTTTTTGCCCCTGACTAGTTGCAGCCCATGGGATCGAGAGAAAAATACCTGCTACTCCAGCACAAATAACTATAATGTACGCGTAACATGAGATAATAACGGATATAAGAATAAGCAAGTGAAAGACTGAGACACTGGCGACCCCCGTACGCGAAAGAACCACGATCACCACGGCCAACCCCATATCCACTCGCACATTCCCTAGCTTTCGCACTTCATCCACTCACTCAAACACACATAACCATGAAAATATTATCATGACTAGAGTCATTTTCTTCTTCCCCTTTTGAATGTAGGAAGTACAGTAACGTTTTTATACAAAATTGTGATGAGGCAATAATATAGTATTAAGGTGAATGTTTTATTTAATAAGTTCATAACGAGATACAAATGTATTTAGTTCAGCAGATCGATAATTCTTCAATGGATGGGCATCCTTTACTGACCTCAACATCTCAATATTTTTATTGTTAATCAGATTTCCAAAAAATTTGTTGACACTCAGAAAAAAAACAAACAACAAAAAAAAGCAAAATAATGATTATATATTTTTTTTTGTGTTTATGACTTCGTGCGTACAGAATTGTGATAATCTTTATACCTCGATAGCACTCGCAAGCAATTAACCATCACTATCACGTTTCCCATAAACTACAACTAAGAAAATAAGGTTGGCTTACAGTTTGAAATTCGAGTTCATAATCGTTGGTGAAATATTGCATTAAACCTTGTATTGCTTCATTCTACTATCAAATTATTCACTGGTTTTATCCAAAAACAATCGAGACTCTAGTTGCTAGCTCATTCACCCATTCATACATTCATACACACTCATTCATATATATACGGTTAAAGTAACTCACCCCATGATTGATGATCCGGATCCCATGCCGTGGTCGTTTATCTGCCACCCGTTACAATTTTCTTTACTAATGTTATAATTTTTTAAGTGCACAGTAGGAATCTTAAACGTTCCTCTATGTGTGTCTATGAGTTCCACCTATCCAATATCCCTGTGTGAAAAAATTGATAGCTTTTTCAGACGGATACCCAGTTCAAAAACAAATTTACTATTTCCAGTGTCTATTACAGTGAGAGACGGAAGGGTGGGCTTTCTTCACCACTAGTTATGGTAAGGGTGCTGTCGACGGCTGTGTGCAACTGCGACGGATAGACTTTGGCGGGCAATAAAGTCTCGGTGAACTTTTATCAACATGTTCTGGTATTATTATGAATATTTGTCTTCAAATTCAAAGGGAGCGCGTTAAATATCATTTCGTCAATTAAAAAGGCCATTCGTGATCTTTAGTAAGTAGAGTACCGATTAGAGAAGTACCGAAGTAGAGTACACGAGTAAAAGAACCGATAAAATAATGGAATACTTTAAAGATTCTACCTCAACTGCAAAAACAGCACTATTTCAAATACTTGACTGGAAATTCTATTTCATATGGTCTTACAGGGAGCTCAAACTCCCAAAAGCGTCTTATGTTTAGAGACAAAAATAATCATAGAAATCCAAAATAATAAAGAAAGTCTCAAAATTTACTTAAGAATTTGTTTAATTTACACTCGTAACACCCGTCACAAATCTTTTAACACCCGTCACAAGCTTTTTTTGTAAAAGTAGAAAGTAATATATAAACAGAAATATAGAAAGTAATATATAAACAAAATACTTAGATTATAGGAATGGACGATTCTTTAACTCACAACTTAGCTATTAATTTTGCGACAAAAATTTCTAGTTTAGCTAAACTCTAATGATTGGTCAACAAGATATCATATTTCGTAAGAGTACTCGTAACACCCGTCACAGGGCTTAAATCTATTATTACATGTAAACGCTTGAATAATTCTAAATGTGTTTTTGTTTTACTTTAAGAAATCATTGAAATGAATTGAATTATATTCAAAACACAGATATTTTTGTTCTAATTTGGAAATTATATCAGTTTAAATGAGTACAAATGTAACACCCGTCACTGCGGAATGGCCGATTTGTAACAAAATGTTTAATAATCGATTTTAAATAACAAAATATTTATGCTGTAATAAGACTAATAAGACTAATAAAAATCTGAAGTGACTGAAATCTCAAGGTGCTGAGATGTCAAGACTTGGTACAATACTATCAAGACTTGGACTTTGGTTTAAGGATTTTTATAAAAGTACAAGAAAAAAAATTATTACAAAATCAAAAATTGAATTTTTTTTAAATTCTTAAAATATTGCAAAAACTATAACAGAATAAATTCAAACATTTTCCAAAATTCTAAAAATATTGAAAAAAATTATAACAAAATCAAAAATTCAAACCACCAAATTTATAAAAATGTTACAAAAATTATAACAAAACCAGAAATACAAACTTTTTCAAAATTCTTAAAATATTGCAAAAATTATCACAAAATAAAATATTGCAAAATTTATAATAAAATTAAAAATTCAAACTTATTTTCCAACTGTTCCTGTGATTCAGAAGTCGTGAAATCCGGAATAACACAAAAATTACTCTTTTGTTAAAAAATGACATTTAATCTGCAACAATTTTTTGATAAACTTATAATACAAAAATCAAGGTCCTGGTCTCACCATTGTCAACCATCAAGATTTCTCCACTTTCAATTCTACTACTCGTAATCAATTAAAATGAACGTTTTTTAAGGGAAAAATATGCAAATTTTCTTGTTTTGACACACTTATAGCGTTTTCGATTCTACAAAAAAATGTGACTTTTTTTGCACTTTTTTTTCAGGTCACATTTTTTCTGTTCGATTCTCGAAAAAATGTTGAAAAAATTTGCGTTTTCTTTTCTCGATTTGGATGCAAGTTTCGAACTTTTTGAGGGCAATATTTTTGCATTTTTTGACTTTTTCTCAGAAGAAAAAAAAATGGCAAAAATGTTGCCTTGTATAATATATTAATATAAAATACAAAATAAGAAAAAAAATATTTTTAATGATGTAATTTTCTTAAATAGAAATATTTAAATATTTTAAAATTAATAATTTACATTAAAAAATTTAATTCCTTTATTTCGTTAAACAAATTTGACAGATCTAAAAAATGTGACTTTTTTCTGTTCGATTCTCAAGTATTTTAAGGGCAAAACTGAAACTTCAAAACTACAAAAAAAATGCAAAACTGAAAGAGTTTTACCCGCTCTGAGGTCAAAATTTAAATCGAGAAACGAAAACGCTATTACAGTACAGTTATCGAACACATCGTCCGTTTAGCTCGCCCCATTAAGTTAACCTATTTTTAGGGCCGGCAGACATTCATTTTTTTTTGTTTTTAGAATCATACCTAAATCGTCGAGAATATCCAAAAAAGTGGTAATAAAAATTTCACTATTGGATCCAGAATGTAATACCGAAGCAATTCATAATACCCACTATTTCTAACCGTAGTCCAATAACTCAAAAAACATTTGAACTTTTTGAAAATAAATTCTTAATCTTTATTTACCCATATTGAAGCATAGAACTTGGATGTTCTTGTCCATCTATAGCAATTGCGGAGGTCCACTCCAAAACATGAAATTTCATAGGTTGAGTTAATTTATTTTTTAATAGGTTGCATAGAAAAAAAGTTGTATTCGTGCACATTTTATAGGTTGCTTAGAAAAAAAAGTTGTGTTTGCAGCTCGGTTCCAATTGCTGAACTATATAGAAAATTCGACTGAAGATGCAACAAAACGTATCAAATTTCGTAAACTATATACTGCTATGATTGCACCAAAAAGTAACAATTTTACTGGTTATAATAATTTCTACCATATTTTTACTTACTTTGTCATTATCTGTGACAACAAAACGTAGACATTTTTATTTTAGTTCCAAACGCAAATATAATCATTTTTAAAAAAATCTTTTTTAATATCCTACTAATATTATTTAAGAAGTTAAGTTTTTATACAATGTGTGTGATGTAACCGCAAATGATACTAAAGAACCAACGTTTTACCAGTTGAATTGTAATGAAGTGTCTTCATTGGCGAACCAATGAAGCGCATAGCAGGTTGCGCACCTTGGAGATTTATAACGCCGATCGACTAGCTTTCAGTCTTCGTGGATTTGATAAGAATAATCCTGCTTCTTCAACACAAATACAGAAATGTACGCAAATTACGTGATAAGGCAGAAGTCGAAAGAATACAAATGGAAAAGAAAATGAGACTCTGGCGACCCCTTTTGCGGAAGAACTGCGATCACCTCGTTCAACCCCCACATTCACTCCCATATGCCCACACTCTCATACTTCATACACGCTCACATCCTCCCACACACCCACATCTACATACATACCCACGTAGCAAAGCAAGACAATTAAGTTCAAAGAATTTTGGTAATTATAGTAAGTATAGTAATAATTATTCTGGTCCGAATAATTTTTATAACTGACTTTTGACCATTCTGATTAAATACACCAAATATGTCGGAGAGAATAAAAATAATCTTTCATGGATTTAGGAATATACGTACAGAATCGGGCAACAGCATTTATAATATGACCAATAATACTATTAATGGTAAACTGACAACCAAATCGTAGGTTACGTGAAAACCTCACACCCTGTATTTATATGCAGCACAGTATTTATATGCAGCATAACCAGACTCAATTGCCACTAAGAATTTTAAGACAAACTAATAATTATTCCCCTGTAATCGTTTAGCAATTAAATAATAACCAAAAGGACAATTCGAGTCACACAGTAATAACGTCGTGTTTTGCGGTGAAATTGCATTCGGTCCGGATTCTGAGCATATTCACAATATTGGCTTAGTTATTTAAATTAAATTGAATAAATGAATGCACATCACCAAATCCGATCATAATCCCAATTGAATAGTAGTTGTTGTTCGGATTGATACATAGAAGTTCTAGGCTAATTCTTTTACCGCGGGTTATCAGTGCTAAGTTATGTCGGTTACAATTACAACGGCATGAATGATTTCCTTATAAGTTACAGGTAGCATAAAAATTATTAGGAATTGAGCAATAATTCCAAAAAAAATAAATTAGGAAAAAGTATATCATTTATAATCATTTTTAATTTAATTTGTAGTGTCCCACACATACACTCCCATGCATTCACGCACACGCATCGACAATCACGCCCACATTCATCCATACGTACACTCATTCACGCGCATTCATACATTTAATTTTAAAGAAATTAACTAAAGAACACTCACCCCATGGTTATATCCTGACCGGCATCAATGTCTTCTTGTTCAGCACACCATTATCGGTGTATTCTCCAGCATATAACTTATGATGAGATGAGTAGTAAGCATAAGCATAGGTTGCGCCACAAAATAAAGCAATTGTTGACAAATTGTACTGATAATATGTAAATTAATGCAGCAATGTTGCACCACAAATGCTAGGTGATTAATGATAAATTGTATTGATAAGTTGTATAAATAATATCAAAATGTTGCGCCACCAAAACTAGGCGTTTGCAGATAATTTGTATAACAATATAAAAATGTTGCGCCACAAAGTAAAGCGATTGTTGACAAATTGTGCTGATTAGATATACAAAAATGTTGCGCCACAAATACTAGGCGATTGTTGATAAATTGTAGTAATAACTTGTATAAATAACAATAAAATTTGCGTCACCAAAAATCGAGGCAATTATGGATAAGCTGATTAATAATAATGTTGCGTTACAAAAATTAAGGCGAATACTAGCAAGGTGACTAAACACAATATAAAAATGTTGTACCACAAATACTAGGCGATTACTGATAAATTGTATATTAATACAAAAATGTGGCACCACAAATGTTAGGTGATTACTGATAAACATAAAAATGTTGCACCACTTTATTTGTAATCTTCAGCTTGACAAGATCCCCCTCACAAAATGCCAAAAATTAAATATCAAAAGACAATGGATTTTCCGCTTTGTAGCTCTATCACTCAAATTTTTTTGTACTTTTGTTTCATCCGGTTACAGATGATGACTCACGGATTATCATGCGAATATAACCAGGTCAAACGGTTAATGCAGTTCACTGGTTGAATTCTACTTTTGGTCATATACCGTAATCACACAATTAACACGCATGAACATATGTAATTCTTTTCTTTTGGCTTTTCTTTTTATTTTTAACATGCAAAGTTTACTTACGGTAAAACAAGTTTTTTATTTAGATTAATGTAACACAACTGTTCTAAACTATGACTATGAATTTCATCTTTATTTATATTTTATTATCATTCCTTAATTTCTTAATTAAATTCGAACTAATATTCACAGTAAATAAATATTTAAAAAAAAAAGAACTTTGGTTTAATTTAGAATATCACAACAATTTTTCTATTTTAATTCTAATTGACTGGGACAATTATCACCGTGAAGACCAAAACAAACATTTTATCAAAACAAAACACTTAATTAATTTTTTTATATGGTACTAAACAAAATTGCATTTATAAATGGTGGATTTTTATAATAATATTCGCGGAACTTGTAATGAAGAGCTTTCTCATTGGCGAACCAATGAGAATGGCATAGCAGGATGCGTACCTAGAGTAATTTAACGCCGTAACGACTAAGGCTCAGTCATCGTGGATCTGATAGATTAATACCTGCTGCTTCAACACAAATGCAGAAATGTACGCAATTTACGAAAATATATAGAAATGGAAAAAAAATACAAGTGGAAAAGGAGACTCTGGCGACCCCTCGTGCGAAAGAACCACTATCAGCGCGTCCAACCCCCACAATCATTCCCATACGCCCACACACTCATGCTTCATACATGCTAACATTCACCCACACACTCAGACTGCGAAGCAAGACAATTAAGCTCTAAGACCCGCAGCAAGTACCGCAAGTGGTAGTAATCAAAATTAAGTTGTATTGCTGTCATCTGATCCATAAGATACAGCTCGTAAACCACTGCCATTGCTGGTAAACCGTGAATCAAATCTTAGAGCACTGGAGAACGTCACACGCTATATTGAAAGTCCTTATTGTTTATTTTCCTTTTTCTTTATTAATATCATTTTTAAAAATTTATAAAACCGTACGTAATTCCCCAAAAAAAAATATTTACAGCTCAAAAAAAAATTATCATTTGATTTGTAAGTTGAAAAAAAACATGTCCAAACCAGTTTGTTTCAATACCTGTAGTTTACAGTTGGTTAATGTATTATAGAATTAATAAACCTAAAACATGACAAGAAGTTGTCTTTTTTTTTTGTAATACAGGTTATTTGAGAAAGATTTTTGATTTACTTAAAAATATAAATTCATAAATTTAGGTAATATAATAAAAGAAAAGGTATTTGGAAAACGAGACGTTACCTCGGAGCAAAAAAAAATATTTTGATTAGAATCATTTCCAATTCAGACTACATGCATCTCGCTACACGCATCGCCAGCTCACACACACACACGCATCGACAGTCAAGCCCCCATTCAATCACTTGTACACCCTTTCACACGCATTCACACCTCTATGAAAAAAAAGTAAATAAAATAAATCAAGTTCGCTCACCCCATGTTTAAATCATCCCGGCTTCCAAGACTTACGGCCTTAGCCCTCCATCAGCGATGAATAATCCAACAGGTAAAGTACTACGGCTGAAATTGCATAAATTGCTGAGTTGCAATTCGGTTGTAATAACACAAGAAAATTGTATATCAATGTTGAGTTGAACTTCAGTTGTAATCACACCAAAATTGGATATCACTGTTGCGTTGAAATACGATAGTACTCGTCAAAGTTTTTTTATAAAATGATGTGTTGAAATAAATCAGACAATGATTGTAACCAATAACATAAATTTTGTATAAATATTGCGTTGAAACACGGTAGAATATACGGTAGTAACAGCAAAAATGTTATATAAATGTTGAGTTGAAATATATAAAATATACGATAGCAACAGCAAAAATTTGATATAAATGTTGAGTTGAAATAGGTAAAATATACGATAACAACAGCAAAAATTTGATATAAATGTTGAGTTGCAATAATATACGGTAGTAACAGCAGTACTTTGATACAAATGTTGCGTTGAAATCTGTTTGAGACACAGTACTAACCGCCATTATTTATGTAAAATTTTTGCGGTTAGTACTGAAATATGAAATATGTATATGTAATATGTATAATAAATATGTATAATATACGTTGAAATATGTATAATATACGGTAGTAATAGTAAAACTTGGATACAAATGTTGCGTTGAAATAATATGCAGTAGTAACAGCAAAACTTTGATACAAATGATGCGTTGAAATAATATACGGTAGTAACAGCAGTACTTTGATACAAATGTTGCGTTGAAATCTGTTTGAAATACAGTACTAACCGCAAAAATTTTACATAAATGTTGCGTTGAAATATGTATAATATACGGTAGTAATAGTAAAACTTGGATACAAATGTTGCGTTGAAATAATATGCAGTAGTAACAGCAAAACTTTGATACAAATGATGCGTTGAAATAATATACGGTAGTAATAGCACCAATTTTATATTAATGTTGCGTTGAAATACTGTTGTAATACGGTAGTAATAGCATAAAAATTTTACATTAATGTTACGTTGAAATACTGTTGTAATACGGTAGTAATAGCATAAAAATTTTGTAGAAAGGATGCGTTGAAATTAAACAGGCAATGGTTGTAACCAATAACCTATTAAGTGCAGTAATTTAAAAAATTAATAATTGTATTTATTATAATTAAATCCTATCCTTTTCGCAAATTTTATTTATAAAATGTTGAGCCCGTCAACGATGGAATGTAATACGAACCAACAAACAAATTGTATCACTCAACACAAACACTATCAACCAACATTAATTTTTTTGTATATTAATGAAATTGCATTATTCAAATTGCATAAGAACAATTAATTAATTTGAAATATATATAAATATTACTTTTCTTTATTAAACTTTAAATTAACTTCTTGCACAGACAACGAAAAAATAAATACATATATTAAAATTCAAAACACAATAAATATTAGTTAGGAAATATATCACCGAGAAATTAACAAATTTAAGTATTTGAGAAAACAGAATTGGACGGAATCATAATAATTTTACCAATACACTAAAAATATTTTCTATTTAATATAAAATAACAAGAAACAAGCAATGATATTTACTAACATGTACCGACAACCTTTCTACTAACACGTTTTTTAAATTAGACTAAAAGACCAAAAGATTGTATAGACATCTCTTTTATAGCAATTTTAATATCGAAAAATTCGACAAAGTGTTTCTGTTGAAAGGAAATTATGTTAATTTATGTTATGTTAATAAATGTTAGTACATTTTCCGTTTCACAAAAAAAACTGTTTGTTATTTTGCAATACATAATATTGTAAGATGATTTCACGAAATAAGTTATTTCCAGCGCATTTGGAAGAAACATTAAAATGGATTAAACGTAAGTTTAACCGATTTTATGATGTTTGTGTATTATGAAATAATAGATTACAACAGTGTTACAATAAAATTGAGATTCATAACGGAAAGTGAAATTGTTAGCATCAACCATATAAGAAATATAATATCTTTTCAAAGACAATGACAAAACTGATGGTAGAATAATAGTTTTTAAAATATTGAGACGCTTGGACAAATATGCACAGCTGTTCGAGGTTTGTAAACATTTATGGCAATTACGGTTAGTGTCCAGAGAATTCAAATTTATGCAGGATGGCAAAGTAATGCTAGTGAAAACGTATTGTGAGTCAATAATAGGGGATTGTAAAGGAAATATTATTGTTAATTGTTTTGTGCGAAGAACAAATTTATGTAACGGAAACTATATAAAAATATGTCTATAGATTGTGGATGAATGAGAAACTATTATGAACTACGTATGGTAAGCAAAATTGTGAATTATGAGAAAACAGACATTATATAAATCTGAAACCCTACCGCTCTACGTTATCATACTCCAGTCTACATAACAAACTCCCGAATAAAAACGCTACAATCATTTTACGTTCACTCATTTAAAAAAAATATTAATTGCCAATTCATGCAAGTTGACATGTCAATCGTCCAAATCTGAATCCAATCAGAAAATTTGCAATTGACTAAGAGCCATTTTATGTTTGTAATTTCAACTAACACGGCACACACATATAAATTTTTTCTAATTGCGACTAATTGAATTGCACTAATAAAATATTTTATTTACTTGAACTAACTACATTTAAATTGAAAAACTAATTAAAATTTCACTACTTATATTTAATGAAAAATGCGTGAATCCAAAAAATGATCCATATTTTCTGAGATTTACGAATGAAAAATTGCAAAGACATAAGAGGCCGCTATAAGAAAATACAGCGCTTTTATACAAACGAATTCAAAGATTTTTTTTATTGACATCTCGAATTCATCTTTAACAATCGATTTCAATCATGAATCGAGACATCTCACATAAAAAATGATTTTTGGGAAATATATTGACCAATGTATTTGAAAAATAAAAACTATCGAACAATACCCAGGTTCCAAATTGTAGGATGACTATGGACATCAACCTAAAATATCAACCGGTTGGGAGGGGGGGACATCTACAGGTGAATAGTTGTAATCGAATGAATTGAACTGCAAAGCTCGAATGTATATTTAAAATATCGGTTTATGACGTTTTACAACCAATGTTAAAATATCAAAATACAAGTGCGAGACTTCCATACACATAAATATATATAGCTATATAGAAAGTAAAATCGATAAAAATAGATATAACGGCTCTAGAATAATTACAATACCGATTCACGGATACAGTTTTAAGTTAGAAAATCAAATGGTTAAATATACACAATTATCTCCGGTTTTTGCTACATTAATATACCATAGTGTTTATGGTTTGAGTTTAAGAATAAATTAACTAGATTAGCGAAATTATGCTTGTGCGACGTATAATAACTCAAAATCAGCGTACTCCACATAAAAAGAATTGTAAATCATTTGTTGGAAAACAGATACATAAGTTCTTTAGGCTTTTATTTAAATTTTAATCTGTGTACTGTTGAATGTGGTGTACCCAGGCAAGAAACTGTAATAGAAATCGTTTTGTAATCGATAGTTTCGAATTGGAGAAAAAGTGGCATACCTATAATGTATATTGTCATCTCACTCTAATTAAAAAATATGGCGTTTTGACATTTAAAATTGCACATATATCTTTCATAGACATTCGCGCGTAACATGTATTTGTTGATTAATTAAACAAATACGAAGTAAAAATATTGTGAATATAATATATTTATATTTCAACAGTAAGTACATTTTTAATGTTATGTATATATAAGAAAATATGTATTCTGTCTATAATTATTTTAATTTTATTTTCATCATATAACATAACCTATAATTTGAAGTTGCAGCATTTATTGATTGATTTCTATAAAATATTTCTTTTAATGATATTTTTCTCATTTCAGGTTCACATTTTGATATACATATATAATTATAATTCTAAATACTATTTCTTTTAATGGCATTTTTTCTCATTTCAGGTTCACATTCACATTTATATACTTTTTTTTTAAGTTTTTGTAATTAGATTTAATTTAACAAAAATATGTAAAATGCTTTTTATATTATAATAAATAAGTATATTAATAAAAATTATTACAAATATTTTAAATTAACACAAACAAAAATAACTCTAAACTTTCGATAACATTGCCACTAGTAGTTTCGATTTTGTATCGAAACAGCGGTGACATGTTGTAACATCGAAGTTTTCGATGTTCGATAAAGTATCGAAATTTTCGATAAATCGGCATGTTGTAACATTTTCAACCATCGCTTTTATCGATTCTCCTATTTTTCGATTCTTCGCACAAATGCTGCCAACGTAAAACATTTACTATCGAACGAAAAAGTTGTAACGTACCAATTATATTTATTTTCGCTTCGATGATCACTATCGAAGCGAACGCAAGTGATGTTACAACATGTCACCGCAGGTTTCGATTAAGTTTCGTTAACATGTTTCGATTTGGTATCGATTACAGTTTCAATTTTGGTATCGATCACATATTCGCTTACTTGGGCGAACACGTTGTTCTAAATGTAATCGATACAGTATCGAAACTAAATCGAAACATGTTTCGACTACATGATTACATGTAATCGATACCGTATTTATTACAAATTGATTACGTACTAGCTGAGTAGTCATGATTAGTGTCAATCTAAGGTTAGAAAATAAACCGGGCGAAGAAACAATAGCTAATAATCACCAAGTTCTTGATAGACCAACTGATCTATACGATAAGAAACAAAAGAAATTTTTGGTAATTAATTTACATAACCAATCCTGAATGGTTGCATTCCAGGCACGATAACATTCGTTTAATGAGTTACTTATAATATAACATTCGGTAATCGAACATACGGCAACTTCCATACTGATTCCCGGGTATAATCTCAAGGTAGGAACTGTCAAACACACACAACAATAATAATAACCGGCTGCCATGGTTGCAGCTGCCGAAGAAATAGATTTATAGTGAAATTATGCTTTATAAGAAAAAACAAACGCAGAGGGACTCCAAAGTTGGTGTATTACACACAAAAAAAATTTATATGAGATGAATAATTTTATGTAGCGGAGAACTAAATTAACGGATGACTAAAATTGAAGTGCAATAAAAAAAATGGATACGAAAGTCGCAGGTAAGGAAACTTATGGTGTATGTGATGAAGCAACAAAACTATAGAACAAGGAATCAGCCCACTGCATATTTTACCTCGTTACAGAATATGTAGAAACATTGAGATGGGTTAGAACAAAAATCAAAATTTACCTAACAGCTTGATGTTTTGATCTCTGCACAGAGCAATATCATCCCTGCCCAGTTAGAGGACATAATTGTTTATCAACTGATCGAGTCCTTGCACGCATCGAAAAAGGCTTAAGAAAAGTAGCAAGTATTATAAAAAATTTATTCCAAACATGGCAATTGGCCATAAAGAGTTTGTTTCAAATGAGAAAAAAACAGATATATCTAATTTAATACTGAAACAGTATGGTGAGGCATGGAGGTTTGGGATTCTTTAAAACTCTGTTGGACAGAGAGCGGCCATATCATACTGAACAGTTCCACGGTCATCAACTTGTGGAAATGTCAAAACGCGGCATTTGTGATAATTAAAAAGAAACTTATTTGTCATAATCAAAAAGGACCATTTCCACAACGGTCCCAGCAAAACGCTACTTTATCAATTAGTTGCACCTAAAGCAAAATTTTCAAACAATATTTGACTTGATTTATCGTTGCTTACACAAGAACGGTTTTCCATTTTCAGTTGGCTTTAGACATTAATAATGGTATCACATTTTCTCAAATTGTGTAAAATCAGTTATGATTGAAATGTAACGTTTTGGTGTAGAACTCCTCAATTGTGTATTCGTTCACAGGGTTTTTAACTTAGTGAAAACAGCCAAGGGCTTAATTATTTATGCTATTGAGAATTACAAGTATATGGTAAGTTTGAAATGTATAAAATTTAACCAAATCCAAATCATCAATTGCATCACTTCATTTCGCTCAGAAATTTATTTAGAAACAACCTCATACACATCCTCTACAACCAGATACAGCGTCATCTTTAACTGCTTAGTCACAAGGATGCTAACAAGTCACAAGGTTGATATTACTATGATAGATGATGATAATTGTGTATATTAAATGCCATGGCGCCTGACATGACCTTAACAACGTTGGCAGTACGGAGCACCAACTACAGAACTTAAAGCCAAATGCTTGATAATATTTAGCCAAATGTTTGATGATATTTAAAGAATCTAAAAATGGAAAACAAATTATTTATTATCTTATTGACTAAATTTAGTCCAAATTCACTGTCTTACGCATATAAAAAAAAGTTTAAATAATAAAAAATATATGCTATAATAGGTCTTATATTTAAAATTCCCAAAAATTTTTCGAACTATTTCAAAACCCCTGATATACAAGCCTTCTTCATTTTTTAGCACAGAAAAAATCGTGAACTTGTAACGCCATTTTGAAATTAAAACCCAATATAAAAAAATTCAAAAAATCACTTTAACGCCAATAACGCCATCTAGAAAAATAAAACTCCATATAAAAAAAATTCAAAAAATTTAATTTAATTAATATTAATATGGCTTGTAGAATTCCGGAGGTTTTGACTATTTGAAAACAAATTCTTAATCTAAATTTACACATATTATCCTTACACTGTCAAAACACATTGGTGAATTTTATATGTCATTTAATGTAATCTGGTGAATCATGACAGGGGAGAATATAATCTTACTCAAATTTTATTTCAAATAATAAACACTAGGACATAAAAATGAAAATAAAAAAGTGGGTCTGCGTCGTACCAGACAGTGAAAGTTTTCTTTGGCCATTCGCTCGCACACAGACAGACAGACATGATATGAAAATAACTAAAAAAAAATATTATTCAAAAAAAAAAAAATATTGGGCCCTATTCAATAAAAATCTTCTATATTCTATTCTTCAACTCAAAAATAAATAGCAGAATTGTAAAATAGAAGACTGTTCGAAATTGGTATTCAATTTGCGGAGGGGAAATTTTCTGTTATTTTATTATCAATTTATGTTTTCGAACACAAAATCTTCTATTTTAATCTCAGTTTTGACAGTAAGTTTTGTTGGAAATTAAATTAGTTTTACATATTTAATTTTTAGTTATTTTTTAATTAAAAATTAAGTTGATAAATTACAAAACATGTTTGTAAATATATTATATTTCGTGTGCAAATTAAAGTATTTATATGTTTTTTATATTAAATTTTGTTTTAAAAAAAACAATAATTTACAGATTATGACATCAGTATTTTTTTTAAACGTTTTCAATATCAAAACAATAGAAAATTGAACAGGAACTACAAAATGTAAGAAACGGCAAGTTTTATGTTTTTAAATTTCTTGCAAAATTGTTGTTTAAAATTTATGTAACTTGTAATCAATGTTTTTAATTTTTGAATGAAAAATGTAAAATGTTTAATATAATTTTATTAGTCCCCTGGGCTCACGTCGATATAATGTGATGATAACCACATATTTTATACTTCGTGAGGCGCCTGTCCTTGACGAGCCCGAAAATTTTTGTTCTGTGATTTTCCTCAAATTGGCCGCTCTTTTGTTCGGCAAGCTCCAAAAAATGGCGATTACCCGCGATCTTGTAAATTTGCTACCACATTTTTTTTTAACTGTGGGAATTGTAAATTTGTTTTAGAACACGAGAGTAAGCTTGTCTGACCAAAATGTGTCTGCTATTGTCGAGTCCGTCAACTGACATTTTGGTATGTTTGGGTTGTCGGACTAGATAATAGCAGACAAATGTTTGTCGGACAAGGGTACACTCGTGTTCTAAATCCAATTTCCTACCCCCATAGTTAAAAAAACAAAAAGTTTACAAAATTGCTGGCAATCGGCTTTTTTGGAACTTGCCGAACGAAAAAGCTTCCGATTTGAGGAAAATCGCAGAACAAAAGTTTTCAGGCTCGTCAAGGACAGGCGCTTCACGAAGTACAGAATATGTGCTAATCATCACATAAAATCGACGTTGGCTGAGGGACTATATGTGTACGTATACATATATCTTAAAATAAAATTATGTATTTTTCATTGTATTATGGTTTTGAAAATAATGAAAGGTCATGTTTTGATTTGAATCCAGAAAGCAAAGTTTGGATATAAGAAGTAGTACTGACAAAGCGAAAAGTAATTATTAAACAGAAAATAGCAAATACTCAGTAGTATATATTAAATAGCAGAAATTAAACAAAATTCAGGAATTAGAGGATATAAATTGTATTTTCAGAGTGTGTACATCGTACAAGATGTACATCGATTTTTCCGACTATTTTTTAAAAATCTGAAATGTGGGCATGATATTATAGTTTTAACAAAAGGAAAAACTGAATTCAGGATTTCTTATTTTAATTGCTCTGAAATGTAGTTATGAATTTTGGTCAGTTTTACGCGTTTTTGGTATGACGTCGGTGTTTTGATAATAACTCTCACAAATTTCATTGAATTGATATACATTTTTTCAAGTGAGTGTAAAAATAGTTATGTTTATTCAAAAACGCTTATTTCAAACTACTAATTTATTTCAAGTCCACTGTGTTATGCGTTGAAACCCTTTTTTTTACTGAAAAGCTCATATCTAGAAGTAGCACTTTTTTCACAAATTTTACAGACTTGTGAAAAAATTTCTGAAATTTCCCAGTTATGTCATGGTTTAAGGTTTTTCGGTGTGGTGTTTTACTAATAACTCTCAGAAATTTGATTGCATTGAAACACATTTTTGCAAGTGAGTAGCTAGTTTTTTATCAAAAAATGCCAGTTGAACATTTGATAATTTATTCGATTTTCGCCACACAGCGCGCGGTGGTGCGCTTGAACTATTTTACCCAAAAGCTGATATCTTATATTTTATAACTTTTTTCACAAATCTTACAGACAATACATGCAACTTTAAATTCGAAAAAAACTTAAAAATTCATATATGAATTGATTTTACCAAATTTTTAAAGAGTGCTTCATATATGTTTACATATTTTTAAATTTTCAAAAAATCTATATATGGATCCTTAAATTTACTCTTCAAAATTTTTTGGTAGCTGCATGTTTTATAAGACTTGTTAAAAATGTTACAAAATAAAACTAATATTTTGATTTATGAGCGTTTTTTAGAAAGCAGGAATCCAAAAAATTATAAATTTTCAAATAGCACTTTTCGATACAACTATTTCTCCTCTCACTTGTAAACATTTATAACGACTCAATGAAATTTGTGAAAGGTGCTAGCAAAACACAGACTCCATACGGAAAAACCGTAAAAAAGGACCAATAATTCATAACTCCATTTCAGAAACAAAAAAATCCTTAACTAAGGTTTTTTCCTTTCGTCTATTAGTATAAAACGCTTAATAGCGCTTTTCCGTTATTAAACTTACAACACTTATATAAAACCAATATATATTTATTTATCATTGCTGGTTCATTTCAATTTTACTGATAGAACGCTAAGTTTTGGAGTTACATATTTGCGAACATGTATGATTTCAATCGCGAATAACTCGAAAAATATCGGTATAATACACCAATCGGTCATGCTTCAAAGAATTCCGAGCAGAACACCTTAAGTTTTTTTGTAAATAAAATAAGGCAAGTTTAGTGTTAATTATAATAAATTATAAATTAGCGTCTCAGAATATCCGAAGAAACCATGCCAACTAGGGACTAGGATTTTGTTTAAATAAAGTATAGGTTTCTTTAAGAAACTATGAACGCTAACTTTAAATTTTTGAGGATTAAAGCTATCGGGGAAAATCCATGAAAGTAAGGCATTTCAGAGATGAGAGGCTCTGTTGAAAAAGTTACGCTGAAAAGCAACAGTTCTGCATTTTTATTTGAACCGTAAAAAGATTGGCAGTAGCTCTGGTGAAACGCGAGAAGTTTTCAGTTCAGGTAAAATTTAAGGAATCAGGCTCATTTCTAAGAGTGGAGTTGCCAATCAATTTAACAGCTCTGCGCTGAACAGAATCAAGGCCCTTCAAACTACTATAATAAGCTCCACTCCATATGTGAGAACAATGCTCCGTGCGAGGACGTATTATTAACAGAAGCTATTCGCTTTTGCGATTTATATATTAATAGAAGCTATTCGCTATTGAAAAACTTACGGCTTCGTCCCAAAAAACCCAATTTCTGAACAGTGTAGCGAGGTTAAAAATATGAGAATTTCATTTCATATTATTTCCAACTTCTATTAGAGTCGATCTTTAATTGAAACGGATTTAATGTGGATAATCTAGGAAAATAACCAACCTGTGCTTTATTCGTATTGAATGCAACGCAATTAGCAAACCCCAAACACAATTAGCAAACCCCCAAAGGTCATTGTTTAATGAATCTATCATATTTAATCTACAGTTATTAAGCGCTAATGGTGAATATAATTTAGGGTTTTCATGAGACGCATGAAGAGTGCTATCATCAGCAAAACCACGAATAGTACTAACTGGTAGAATCCAACAAACAAACCAAACATAAATAAGAAAGAGAGTTGGTGAAACCGTGAGGAACTACTGTATTAGTTGAGAATATTTCCGAAGAGACACCATTAACGTTGACCCGAAATTTTCGCTCGAAAATAAAGATTTGTATTCAAGTAACATTGTATTCTTTGTAAACCATAAAATTTTAATTTGCGAATAAGATTGTTGTGCCAAACTTTGTCAAATGCTTTGGGTATATCAAGGGCAACGCCAAAGGTTTCACCATTATTTTCAAGCGATTTGTTCCAGACATGAGTGAAAAAGGAAAGTGATTCTCCCGTCGCTTTTCCTTTTCGAAAGCTATATTGTAGTTTTGAGTATTGAGTAGTTTTGAGGACTCTAAGAAACTCATTAGATTAAAATTAATGTATTTCTCAAAATTTTTAGAAACAACCGATAAAATTGAAATGGGTCTGTATTTTGTAGGATCAGTTTTACAACCTTTTTTAGGAACTGTTTGTACGCTTGCCATTTTCCACGAAAAACTATACGTCCCATTAAGAATAAAACTCTATGAACCAAGCTTCGCAAAGAAATTGGTATCATTTTTAGAGAAATAACTACCCAGAACTTTCTCTATCTCTATCAATAAGGGAGGTAGAGAACAGTCTTAACCGCTTAGCCTTCCTTGAACCGCTTTAGAGAAATTACGTGAACCAGTAGCGTACTCAGCAAATTTGACAGCTTTTTTCCTATTAAAGAGATTTTGTTCTGCATCTATTAATTTCCTGCATATATATCTTTTAATTCGGTATTGTCTATGGTTTTCATTGGTTTTGTTTAGATTAAACTTTTGAAATGCCTTTTTCTTAATTTTAATCACCTTTTTGTATTTATTTGAAAACCACAGATCAGCCTTTAAAACGACTAATTTATTAGGAATAAATCTCCGCATGCCCTCAAGAATAGCCTCCGAAAAATATAACGAAGCTAGATTAGGGTCATGGACGGTAAGACAATTACGTTTCCAAGGAAGCCGCTTAAAAATACCTCTAAGACCCTCACAATACGCAGCTTTATAATCCCAAATAACACGAGGATTAGCTTTAAATTAATTTGGAATTTATAAATCTAACTGTGTAGAAATCCAATTACGATCTGAACCACCTAAAGGCTCAAATACTTTAAATTGTACCAGATAAGGATTATTTGTTAAAAACAAATAGTTACTGTACTAAATACTAAACATATACCAAATTTTTATGCATTTTAAGAAAAATTAATAAAACATGTGCATTTTCAAAAGAACAGTCCTATAATAATATTCAAAAAATCTGTTTGGGATCCTAAAACTTTTTCTTCAGAATATAATAGCACTGTGTATTGTATCTGTAAAACTTGTGAAAAAAGTGCTATTTTGAGAAATAAGCTTTTTCAGTAAAAGAATTTCAACATAGCGGATATATGAGATAAATTAGTATTTTGTAATATTTTTCGATAATATAACTATTTCTAAACTCACTTACAAAAATGAATATCAATTCAATGAAAAATGGTGAGATTTATTAGAAAACACCGATACCATAATGGAAAACCATTAAAAATTATCATAAATTCATACCCGCAAAACTCCATTTCAAAGCTATAAAATAAAAAATCCTTAATTTGGTTATTTTAATTCGTCAACAACAATAACATACCAAGTTTTCAGATTTAAAAAAAAAGTCAAAAAAATCGACAAATAATTGTACATTTCAAAAGAATATCCCAAAAACATATTTCTTCTAACCATAAAAGCAACTTTTTACTTACTTCTATAAAATATCTAAATCTTCTAGAAATAAAAGACTTTGAGAAGAAAAGTATTGCGATTGAATACCAATTCTTCTATTTTTTTCTTCTATTTTGATGTTTATAAAATTTCATACAAAAAATAAAAGAATAGCAGAAATTTTGAATAGAAGATTTTTACTGAATAGACCCCATTATCAAAAAAAAAAATAAAAAATATTAATCAAAAAAAAATATTATTAAAAAAAAATATTATTCCAAAAAAAAAATATTAAATAAATAGAACAAAATATCATTCAAAAAACTAATAATTATTCATTACTACCCACATCCATTTCTCTAACGCTAGACTAGCGTTAGATATAGCGGTTGATCTAGCGTTAGAGTAGCGTTAGATTTGTATGAAGAATGTCTAAATAGTCTACCTCTATACCATTTAGAATGGAGTGAATCTTTAATAAAACTAACATTTAGCCGTCTATGAGATTAACATGAACTACAAAATTATTAAATTGAGACCTCTGGTGGGAAGAAATCGGAAAATAATAAACATAATATATGTATCTAGTATTCATTTAGACAAAAATAAAATGTGTGACGAAGGAGATCCCAAGCACAACCTTTTCGTGCCCATTTCTTCATTTTTACTTTCCTCCATCACAAGGTGCCCGACTTCAGAAATCGGAAAATAGTAAACATGATATATGTATCTAGTATTCATTTAGACAAAAATAAAATGTGTGACGTGACGAAGGAGATCCCAAGCACAACCTTTGTGTGCACATTTCTTTATTTTTACTTTCCTCCGTCACAGATTTGAATCCACAATTTTTTTATGTCTCATGACATTAGAACCCATTTCTCAGAACCAAGTTTCAGTTTTGCTATTAATTAAAAAGTCATTAATTTAAACTACAACCATTTCCATGTTGCACTTTTACAATTTTGCAAAACATTTTTATTAAATTAGATTAAATTTAAACGGTCTGAATATTCTCCAATTTCGTTTAGTTGTTTTTACATTAAAACTAACACTCAGTTTTAATGTTTGTTTTTGCTAAATTCTATGTTTTTTTTTATGAAACTTGATAAATTCTTTAATTTTAACACGGTGCGCCTTAACTAAAATTATATAAAAAGGTCTTACACCTAGAAAATTAGTAGATGAGAAAAATCAAAAAACTAAAATAATCTGTGGAGAGATTTTTAAATAAATCCACATTGAATATTTTTGCGCACGAAGTACGATATTTTGGAAAATGTGGCATTGTTTTATATGAATAGAAAGGTAAAAATGATATAATATTAATTTTTAAGTGGTAATTCTATTAAACTTTTATTATTTCAACATTTTAGTACTAATAAAATATAAAAATGTAACATAATTTAATTATAATTACATCAATATAAACATTAGGCATGACCAGATATGTATGAACAATTTTCAAACCATCTTTTTCTTCGCTCCCACCGGCTAATTATGTTCCATTTGACTCGAATATGAACTATATCAAGTTTTATTGAAATCGGAAAATAATTACCCACCGCGCAGTAGCGTCGAAGATAAGAAAATTAGCAGAATAATAGGATTTTTTATTTTTATCAGATATAATTATCTTAAAACATAACATATCTCATAATTTTGATTTTTTTTTATTAAAAGCTAATTAATTAACGATTCTAACGAGCCTAAGTATGTAGAAATCGATCTTAGAAAAGCGATTTATCTTAATTTTTCTTCTTACATATACGAAAATTCACTAATTCATTATAATCTTTTTTCAAAGAAAAAAATTAATTTTTATGGTTAAATTTATAATAATTTTTCATTCAAAAGCAACATTTTCCCAAAAGAAATCAATAAATTAAATTAGATTTATTGTATGATGGGTATTTGCATCTGTAGTTTTCGACCACCTGAATGGTGTATTGTGTACGTTCCTCGTCTTTAGTTAGAATGCTGTTGTATTCCGTGTCATCAACTTAACAACGAGTTCGGCAGTAGCATCAACAACATGCAAACTTTGGCAAAACATCGTAGCTTTGACGAAATCCTCATTCCGATGGGTCATGTAGCAGAAAATCAATACAAATTCTAAATCGATTAAAAAAACTCTGAGTTTTTTCTGTGACAAAATCACTAATATTCTTATTAGCAAAAAGTTGCATATGTTTGACTGCGTCAAAATCTTTTTTGCGAGTTTGGGGTGCGATGGGGATGTCTCGTGCTGCGACCTCAAGGTTTTAAACCATTTTTCGTTTTTCATCAGACGAAATCTCTGGGTCGAAAAAAGCCAAGCCAATATTTGCTTCCGTTAAATAGTGAAGATGATAACAAATTTTGTTCAACATTTCTTCTGAAACTCTTTGGTCAATTTTGATGAAATCCAAATCCTGATATGCGGCTGTTGTTCCATCTATGCATTTGAACCAAATTTTTACATACAACATAATCAGAAAAATGCAAACGTCTCGACAAAATGCAAACGGCGTGACTTGTCGGACCTGGGCGTTTGAATTTGTAATTCTCAATGGTTTCGCCAAGAAAAATCAATGTAACTTCCAAAAATTCTTTATATTCGCTGCGAAGGGTATGATTTTTCCAACTCTTCATGACAAAAAATTACTAGAGCTTCTCATTTCCATTTTTGAACATTGTTGGATTAATTTTACCATCGTCCCATGCCTTCTGAAATTTGTTGAACAGATAAACATCGGGTGCTGTGGTCTTTCCAAATTTGAGATCATAAACAGCCCGTAGTTTAATCTCCTGTATGTGATGACGACATGGGAATCGAATCAAGTTGTGGCCAATCTTTTTTCCACCTTTTTCTGGTCCAGCGTGACTTGATGTCGTGTCGTAAAACATGGCTTCGACTTTATCAGTAAGATCCCATTCTTCAAGACATTCATATATCGCATTCGCAATCGATAAGCCGCTCTGTTCTTTGCATTATGGAACTGTTAATAACTTCTCAATATTACCAAATGTTGCTATGGTTGGCAAACGATCTACTTTACCATGTCCAGTTAATTCTGCTAGCAATGTATCCAAAAATAAAAATTTGTGTTACTCAAACAAAGTCTAAATCTAACATAAAAATTTATTTTTTCTGAATTTTCGCAGAATTTTTTTTTTTTGGATTTAAGAAGAAGAAATTCGATAAAAACGCTTTCCTAAGATCAATTTCTACATACTTAGGCTCGTTGGAATCGTAAAGTAATTAGCTTTTAATAAAAAATAAAAATTATGAGATATATTATATTTTAAGATGATTATATCTGATAAACATAAAAAATCCTATTATTCTGCTAATTTTCTTATCTTCGACGCCACTGCGCGGTGGGTAATTATTTTCCGATTTCAGTAAAACTGCATACACTTCATTTTCGAGTCAAAAGGAACATAATTAGTCGGTGGGAGACATGAAAATTACAACTTCATAAGTTAGGTCATGTCTAATAAACATGTGAAGCATTATATCTACTAATAGCGCTGAAGAGGTGTTTAGGATAATCCGCGTGATTCGCAGCAACCTTATTCATTTCCCAGGAAAACTTTAAGAAATCGAAATGTACGGACTCCATCGCCTGCTCCCCCAAAAATGCTAATCCTTCACCGTTTTTTTTTCACAGAACTGTTCTATGTGAAAAAAAACTGCATGAACCTTTGGTGTAACGCTGACACCTAAGTCCATGTAGCTCTTTTTGAAAGCTTCTATACATGCTTTGTAATTTTGGTCAAGATTATTTCCGAAGCAAGCAGAAACTACTTTTTTGAAGTCGTAAAATACTTTAACATACTTAGGTATGTAGTAACATACTTAGGTATGTTAACATACTTATAGCTTACATGGTATTTCGCGTGCAATTTCACAAATTTCGCATTCGCATTCGCCAAGTGGCTCTCGAGATATGCTATTTTGAATATAGATGAAATCCGTGGCTTAAAAAACTATCCCTAACTCTTAAGAACCACTTGACGGATTTAAAAAAATATGTCGTTTGGAAGAGAAAAATGAGTTAAAATAATTATATGTTGGACCGAAATACCTAAATGACACCGAAAACAGGCCGAAAGTTGAATAATTATGAGTCTAAACAACGTCGATATAACGTAAGAATATTGAAAAAAAGGCCTAAACAAAAAAGAAACAAAGCAGAAACACAGCTGAAAGAACCCTTAGTTACACAGAAATGAAACCGGGTTGGTTTCATTTCGATCTTATCATTCATGTGGTTCATTTTCGGTTCCTTTTACAATGCATCTTTTTAGACTAAAACTCGCCGAAATTTTTTATTTGTCGGCGTGTTATTTTCACTCGGGGAACCACAATTTTTTTTTTTTTTTTTTTACATGAATCTGGGCCCTCACATTATCAAATGCCGCTCTAAAATCAACAAAAAGCAAGTAGACTTTAGTTTCTTGTTAACTGTTTAAATTTTAATAATGCTGCCTAAGGAAAATATAAAATCCTATGTTGAGTGAGAATGACGGTCACAAAGAACACACCGCGGTAGCTGGCAGGTTGGTTTATATCACGTTCCTTAAAATGTGGGAAAATAATACTTTTCTTTAAAACATTGTGGGCATTAGCATTTTCATATATCTAATTGAATGTAACTACTATTTTATCTAAAAGTATCTGTTGTGCGTTTTTTAAAAATTCATAACAAATTCGATCTTCACCTGTGCCCTGTCATTTTTTCCTTTTTGAGAGCTTTAACGACTTTATCTACTAGAAAAGGTTTATAAGTATTTGAATTTTTGGTTCTGCGTACAGCGTTATCCTATGTTGAGTAGTTCTAAAAATCCTCAATATAAATATTATTACCACACGTTAATTTCTTATGCCGTAGTTTACGTAGTGCAGAACTCCATTCTCTGGGGTTTTCTTTATTCTCAAAAGATGTGAAAAGTAGGTAGCTCTACCTCAATTGCTTCATATATATAACCAAATATTCGACCCTGTGTTTAGTGATTTGTCAAGGTTGGGACGGTTGAGTTTTCTGAGTCTTCCATTCCATTTCCTTCTGAGTCTTTTGTACTCTATTAAACAGCGTGCTGTCAGATTTGATGGTGATTGAAATTTAACCTTAAATTTTCATTCCGCACAGCACCACCGCAACGTTTCTGATTTCGTTTAAAATAGTGTGCTAGTGCTTAGATAAAATACAATGCATCATGCCTCAAACATATTATTTACTCCATTTTACTCATCAGTTTGTGTGACAAAATACAGTGAAACTTTTCTGTCCAACCAAATAGTGAAAAAATGAAATGATTTTAAGGAATCCGTCTCATGTGGCTTCAATCCACTTTTAATCAGTTAAAAAAGAGCGTCATCCTTAGAACGCATTTCATTGCCTTTGGTCTTAAAAACGGGTTATACGTCTTTTATATGGTACACTTCCCCATCTAATGGACTTGGCACTTTGACGCAGTGATGGGGCTCAGTAGACTCAGTGATCTTAGGAGCTACAACGGTAGGGTCACCCATGCCGTTAGGTCCTCGGTGAGAATCGAAGCCAAGATCAAGTCCAAAACGCCGAAAGCTTAGCATGGTCAAGGGGGTGCTTGATTACTAGTACGGAACTCAGGATACCGGGCGCCCACCAGTTTCAATAGCCTTACCACAGCACAGGGCTCTGTCGTGGTTGACCAACGTACCTCCCTATTTTCTCCATAAATATTGTATGGAAAACAATAAAGTTTTATATGAGAGCGATGCTTCTCCAAACGCATCACATAAACTAACAACAAAACTGTGCAACTGTCCTACTCTAGGATCATGCCTGATTTATCAGCATATCCTAAACCAGACAGCGCACATGCCATGTCTGACTCTAGGACCATGCCTGATTTATCAGCTTATCCTAATTCGGATAGTACACACACCATGTTGACTCTAGGGTAATGTATGATTCACCAGCTTACTCTAAGTCAGACAGAAAGCCTGTACGATATAGAAAAAAATCTCTAGTACTTAAATTAAGTTGCGTTTAGATTAATCTGCACAGATCAGAAATGGCCTCAGTTAATTTGAACCGGTTAATTGAACAGGATGCTCACGATCTAGCGTTCATACAGGAGCCGTGGGCAGACAGTAAAAGAATAAAAGGTCTATCGTCAAACAAAAATATAAAACTGATCTATTTCTCAGATGTGGAAAGACCGCGAACCGCGATTCTTTTCAACAAACATCTGAAAATATTTCCATTGAATGAATTTATCTGTAGAGATCTTACAACGGTCCAGATAGAAATTCATCTTCCTCAAGGTGGATTTCATAAATTCATTTTAGCTTCTGCATGCTTCCCGGGGGATGAGGACGAGACACCACCAGAAATGGTAGAGAAACTCATCAAGTATTGCAACAATAACCACTACAACCTCATAATAGCGTGTGATGCTAACGCTCATCACACCGTGTGGGGAAGCAGTAACATTAACACAAAAGGCGAGCGTCTGCTTCAATTTTTGTATACAAACAATATGTTTATTGCAAACAAAGGTAGTGAGCCTACCTTTAGAAACGCAATCAGAGGTGAGGTCCTTGACCTTACTTTAACTAACATAAACGCTAGTAACCATATTAAGAACTGGCATGTTTCGAAGGAAGCTTCTATGTCTGATCATGCTTATATATGTTTCAACATAGAACACTACCCAAAGAGCATCCAGTACTTTAGAAACCCGAGGAAAACCAACCTGGAACTTTACACAACGTATCTTCATGATAATGTAAATAGTTGCGGCAGTATCAACTCTACATTTGAGCTCGACTCTGCAGCAAATAATTTGCAAGAAATTATCACTGAGGCACACAACCTTAATACTCCAATAACTCAATCCAAAAGATGCAGAGATGTACCTTGGTAGAATGGTAACTTGGAGAGGAAAAGGAATAAAGTTCGTAAGCTCTTTAACAGAGTAAAAACAACAAATAATTGGATAGAGTACCGAGTAGCTCTAACTAATTATAATAAAGAACTCAGACAATCAAAAAGAAATAGTTGGAAAGAGCTCTGCAATACGATAGATAATCTGCCTGCTGCAGCTCGACTCCAAAAATTGATGTCGTCTGATCACACAAACCCTCTAGGCTCAATCTGCAAACCAGATGGTACGTATACCACCAGCTGCATTGAGACACTAGATACTTTACTTCAAACCCACTTTCCGGGCTCAATAGAATGGAGTACGGAAGATAATGCCAACGAAGACGTACATCTTCTAGATCCTGCAACTAGAAGTACTGCAGATCATTTAGTCAACACAATTTTCACCCCCAACAAAGCGAGATGGGCTATAGAATCCTTCGGTCCGTATAAATCTCCAGGAGGTGATGGAATTTTTTCCGGTATTTCTGCAAAATGGTCTAACAATCATTCTTCCATATCTCATGCGTTTGTTCAAAGCAAGCTTTCACCTTGCTTACATTCCTCAGATATGGCGAGAAACCAGAGTTGTTTTTATACCTAAGCCAGGAAAAAAACCAAATGAAGCCAAATCATACAGACCCATAAGTCTTACATCTTTTCTATTAAAAACAATGGAAAAGATGTTGGACTATCACATCCGTCATGTATGTCTTAAACAAAACCCTCTCAACTCTAGCCAGCACGCCTATCAGACTGGGAAATCCTCTGAAACGGCGTTACACAAAATGGTGAAAGAAATTGAGAGCACCTTAAACTATAAGGAGGCACTTGCATGTACATTTATGGACATACAAGGAGCCTTTTACAATGTCCACTTCAATGCTATCATCGAAATGGCCACAAAGAAAAATATAAATCCTCTTATCATTGCGTGGATTATCAAGATGCTACAGAGTCGGAAGATAACGGCTACACTAGGTGATTATTCAGTGACTGTTACTGCATCTAGAGGCTGCCCGCAAGGGTGCGTGCTCTCTCCGCTGCTTTGGCTAATGGTGGCTGATGATCTCCTCACTAAGCTAAATGATTCCGGCTTCAACACTGTAGGCTATGCCGACGACTTGGCAGTCATGGTTAGAGGAAAACATGACTCCATTGTCGCTGGTCGAACCCAGACAGCTCTTAATATTGTATCAAAGTGGTGCAACAGATTGGGACTGTCGATCAATCCCCAAAAAACAAGCATTGTCGTTTTCACAAACAGGAGAAACTTCAATTTCGTTTCTCCTGTTTTAAACGGCGATCCTATACAAACATCAAAAGAGGATAGATATTTAGGTGTGATCCTGGATAGCAAACTAACTTGGAACCCACACCTGAAATATATCTCTGATAGAGGCGAACAAAGTTTTCTTCACATGCAGAAACCTGTTTGGGAAAAAATGGGGTCTTAGCCCAAAAATGATACTTTGGTTGCACCAAAGTATTATAAAACCAATTCTAACATATGCAGCTTTAGTTTGGTGGCCTAAAACGCGCCAAATAACTGCTCAAAATATGTTTACAAAAATACAAAGGCTTGTGTGTCTTAGTGCCGCAGGTGCTTTCAAAACCACGCCAACGTCAGCAATGGAGATTCTTCTAAAGCTTTCTCCATTGCACCTACATGTTAAATCTGTAGCGGTGTTGAGCGTTCATAGACTGCAGCTCACAGAAGTGTTTAAGCCGGGTTATCTAACTGGACACCTTAAAATCCTTTCTGAATTACAAGCTGAACTGCATACATACCATATTTCGGATTGTATGCCAAAAACAATAGATTTAGACAGGCACTTTGATGTCAAGATATTGGCCAGAGATCTTATTAAAAATTACATACGGTCACTGCCACATAACGCCAGCATCTGGTACACAGATGGTTCTCGAACCAACATGGGCACGGGAGCAGGAGTGTTTGGTCCTAGAACAAAACAAACGGTTGCCTTAGGCACCACAACAACCATATTTCAAGCCGAAATTTTTGCCATTAGCAGTTGCGCTTTGCTATGCGCTGAAAAAAAATACCAAAATATTGAAATATATATTATCTCTGACAGCCAAGCAGCACTCTTGGCACTAAAATCTACGCGCTTTGATTCAAAACTGGTATGGGAATGCTACCAAAATCTATTAAAAATCTCTTGCAATAACATAGTAACACTTGTGTGGGCACCTAGCCACACAGGAATACAAGGAAATGTTATCGCTGACGCTTTAGCAAAGCAAGGTGCCAATAAAAAATTTGTTGGACCGGAACCATGCTTTGGAATGGCCAAGAGTTCGCTCAAAAGCACAATCCAAACAATGGAACAAGAACAAAATGCTAAATTATGGAGAAGCAGAGAGGGACTAGTACACTCCAAAAAGTTTCTAGGTAACCTCCCTGTTTCACCCTTAAAAACAATCGACTTAAACAGAGAGTCTCTAAGAATTTTAAAGTGGTGCGTTACTGGACATGGTCCTTTAAACCACCATCTTAACAAAATAGGCCTTGTTGTTTCCGACAGGTGCAGATTCTGCTACTCGGACGCGGAAACGATGGAACACGTCATCTGCAGCTGTCCTGAACTCTCTGGGCACGGATACAACCAACTTGGTCATAGAAGACTAACACTTCCATTACCACAAAACGTCACTCCAATTGAGCTAATTAATTTTATTAAAAGTCTCAACTTGGCTGACAGAATACAACCAGTAACGGCACAGACGACGACTGACTAATAACAAAATCAGGGTAAGCACAATAGACCTTCAGGTCGCAGTGCTACTTGAACTGTAAGTCTCAAGGCCCTCCAATAAAAAAAAAAAAAATATGGTACACTTAGTAATTTACAAAACACTTTCTTTATATTTATAAAAAAATTTAGCACAAGCATAGCATAACATACTGAAAACTTTTATTTTTTTGTAATAAATTTTAAAATCTCAAACTAGTTCGAAAGTTGCATATACGAGCAAAGATACGTAATATTACTCCTTTATAGTAAGCATTATCAATGATGCTGTTATGATTCTATAACATTACAATACGTTTTTTTAAAAGTTTATTATCACTTTGAATCTAGATTGAATTTATACCACTGTTAAGAATAATAAAACAGAATTCATTATGTTCGAATGGCAAGTAGGTACCAGATATTACTAGTTATTACTGTTATTAGACTGCTGCATTTAAGAAATTATATTCAATCATTTATTTTGTTTATTAAGATAACATTTGATCTTCTATAAACTAAATTAAATTCACATTAAACTTCGATACTTCGCGTTTTAAATACATTTCTCAAATAACGTGCAGAGCTTTTTTCAACTCTCGTAAAATTGGTGTTAGTCTTATCCACTGAAAACAGTCCAAAACATTCTCTAAATAAAAAAAAATTATTTAATGTATTGATCTAGATAAGAACCAATCTTATACAAATCTTACGTATAACCTTCTGTCCATTCAAAATTATCGATCAAACTCCACGAAGTGTAACCAGTTACATTACATCCAGAATCAATAGCATTCAAAACCTCATTCATATGTCCCTGAAATAAAAAATTATTTTCACACAATACACAAAATCTGTCATAAAATTAAAACTTTTACCTTTAAATATTTGATTCTATTCACATCATCGATTTCACAATAATCTGACCATCCATTTTCTGTGATAAATACATCAACATTTTGATATGTATCACGAATCCACTGTAGTATTGCGTATAAACCGTTTGGAGTTGAATAAAACCAGCTCGATGCAGCTTTACGCCATTTTGAATCATAATTGGTACTTATATATGAATCACGTTCTTTGGATGGATTTGGGAAACTGTTTGGATTCTCTGATGTAACAACATAGCTTGAATAAAAGTTCAATCCCAAGAAGTCTGATGTTCCTTTAACGTACTCAATCATTTCCGGTGTGAATTTCGGCAGTCTTGACCACGGTCGTCCTTCTTCGAAACTATTTTCATCAACGATTTCACGTACAATTTCGGGGTAATCCCCTTTTGATGTGAATAAAGGATTTGCAAACAATCCAAACTGGAGTAAAGATAAAACCATAAAAAAAGTTTATAGGAATTGCAAACATAATTTATACTAACATTAAACTGAAGATATCTTTCCGCCGCTTTTCGATCCTCTTCGTTAGAAGTATCGTTCGGAAAAGCATTTGCGACGAATAACGATATTCCCAATCTGCCCTTCTGTTTTTCAAAATATGTCGTTTTGTATAAATGATAGCAACGAGCATGCGATAGTATTACGTGGTGAGCACAAAGGTATTCTCCTACTCCATAAGCTTTTACTTTTGGTGGCCACATTCCTTGTCCATATCCTCTGGAACAAAATTCTAACGGTTCATTTATTGTTATCCATGTCTTGACTTTGGAACCATATTCAGAGAATAAAAAATTTGCAAACTGCTCAAAATAATCTATAATCAAAGGATTAGTCCATCCACCCAAATCTTGTAAATACTGTGGTAAATCCCAATGGTACATTGTTGGAATTGGTTCTATTTTATTTTTTACAAGTTCATCAATCAACCGATGATAGTATTCCACTCCAGCTTGATTTTTCGAGGATATGTCTCCTGTTGGCAAAATTCGAGACCAACTGATGGAAAATCTATAAAAATGAGCCTGAAATTAAATGAAAGGTGAAATCAAAAAGAAAAAAAAAGTAATCTAAATAAAAATAATTTTTTCTATCCACCCGAGAACGAAACACAATTAGGGAGAATTTTTCATAATCGAACAGAAAAATTCAAATTCCATTAGATGCAATTGAATCACATTGCTCACAAAAATCTTAATTAATATTCAAATCTATTTAAAATTTCAGTCTAGTGAATTATAATTATGGAAACAAATTTTTATTTAAAAAAAATGTCAAACTATGACAAGCTTACATTTATGCTTTTAACGGCAGCCACATCTTCTTTGTATAAATTATATGAATTCGATGCGACATCGCCAGTTGAACGATCAGCAATATCTTCCGGAGACTGATGGGTAAAAGTATCCCATATACTTGGTCCCTTACCTTTTTATTAAAATTTGTTTATTATTTTGTAGTAAAATCAATTTGTATTCATTACAAACACAATAAGTTCACTTTTCACGTAGTAAAATGTGGCATAAAATAAATTCACAAAAAAAAATTGATAATTGGATTGAATGTAAATGAATGTGACTGTTACATTTAAATTAAATTTTATTAAATCTACATCTACAATGCTAGTTATAAAAAAACACAATTTACCATCAGAATCCCATCCACCTTCAATTTGATATGCTGATGTTGCTACTCCCAGTTTAAACGCATCCGGAAATTTCCTCACTCTAACGTTATCAATTCCAATTTCTAGATTTGGACTATCTTTTGAAACAGTTCCATTTGTTGTTCTTTTTTTGAAAAAAACATGTACGAATACAATATTATCAGTCAGAAGTTATAAAAATATATTATACCTTAAACCAATGCAGATTATAACAACTGTTTTAATGCAGTTTGCTATAAAGTTGCTCATTTTTGTACCGCGAAGCTTTTTGATAGACTAACGAACGTATACTGACTAAATTTTGTTACGGCTTATCTTATAATATATATTTAGCACTGTCATTGATACATATGTTATTATATAATAAAAACAATAAAATAGATTATATATATTCTTTTGTTTTATTATTGAATGGAACAATAATTTTGTACATAACAAGTAAGGATGGTATAGATATGCATTTTTTGGTGAGTTGTTTAAGTTTTCTGCTAAAATTGATCAATCCAGTTATGTTTAAAGCCGCATTTACACAGTTCACTTTGGGTGATTCATCCGGATGATTCATCCAAAATGAACCGTGTAAACCACAAATCATCCATAGTGATCATCCAGGATGATGAATGATCAAAGTAGATGCATGTTCAACTTTTTGATCACTTTGGATGATAGTTCTGGATAAATCATCCTAAGTGAATCGTGGAAACAAAAAGTGAAGCAACTGTTTTTATTTTATTGAGTTTTGTTTTATACAAATTTTTCAGAATTATAAAAGAAATCATAAGCAAAACCATTGTCATGTTATGGTTATATTGCAGGTTACATTTTTTGAGGAATTGTTTTGTGTTTCAGAAAAATCATAATAATATTAAATTAGATATAAACATAAATATGAAAAAATATGATTATATGTGTATATATGTACAGTAATCCCTCCGACTGCGCGGGTTTTAACTGCGCGATTTCCACTGCGCGAGATGAGTTTTCAATACTAATTTTCGCACTGCGCGATTAAAATTTCACACTGCGCGACGTTTAAAATTCTTTTTAGAATATGTAGGTGAATTTCGTAAAATTAAAATGAAAAAAAAAATTAAATTTCCCACATGGGTCATTCTTTTACAAATCGAGCAGATTTGAACAAAATCTGACCGACGGATTTGTGATTTGACTTAAAAAATTTTTACTGGTATGATATCGAAAAAAATATACGTGTTCGAGGATTTTTTTTTGGAAAATAGCGATCTAAATTTTGTGATTTTTGGTTTGACGACTTATTTTCAAAAATTCATTACTTCGGTTCTATTAATGATAGTAAGCTTTTGTTTTATTTTATTTTAAAGTAAGAAGATGGAATTTTATTAAAAAGTATAGTCAATAAAAATTATTAGCAAATTCCTATTGTTATAAACAAATAAAATGTTAAAATCGATTTTTAGTGATTGCCCTACGTATTCTACGTTCAATTTTCAAGAAAAACGTGTTTTTAACTAAGGGAGAAATTAGTTTTACTGTTAGAAATATATTAATTTATACAGCGCGGGACAACAAAAATTTATGGAATTTTTATCTTTCCGCGCTCGATAAATTGATTTATTTCTAATGCTACTCGTACACGAGAGAGCAAAATTGCAGATGTCAGAGAGAAAGTGTCTGACTTATTGCTAAACTGTTTACACATAGGAATTTGTTAATAATTTTTGTAGATAACAATTTTTTTTTTAAGTTCATCTTTTAGCTTTAAAATAAAACAGACAAAAATGTCTATCATTACCAAAACCGAAGTTATGAATCTTTGAAAATAAGTCTTCAAGCCAAAAATCACGAAATCCTCGAAATTTAGAACCGCTTTATTTTCCAACTCAAAAAAATTCTCGAGCACGTATATCTTTCTTTTCTTGGGAAATGAGAATTTGGAAGTTTTTCTATATGAAAGCCTTAAAATTTCAGCCAAATCAAATATGTGTCGGTCAGAAAGATGTTCGGTTTGTAAAAGAATGACCCATATATGTAGCAATTTGCATTTCATATTCAGTTTATTTTTAACTGTGTGGCTGGAACGTTCAATATAGATCAAATTCAATTTCAAGCCAGTAAAGGTAGAATATTCTAAACAAATTCAGATTATTGATATGATTTTGTAAATTTAAGTTGTTTTTTGAAATGTTATTTAGGTTAATTTATCTGTTAACTTATGAAGTGTTTTCTTTTTTAAGAGTTGTTGAAGTAATACATGTTTTTCAGGCAGTATATATTCATTTTGGTTTAATTTTAACTTTAAATTAATTTTTTTTTCAATTTTTTTCAAAATTTGGAACCGAACCCCCCATTTTCATACAAAATAGAGTTCACATTGCGCGGTTTTGTACTGCGCGCTGTTTTCCTGGAACGGAACTACCGCGCAGTCGGAGGGATTACTGTATTAAGTATTTATATGTACCAATTTGGTTTGTTTTCGCAATTTCAAACAGTTTTCACAATTTTTCATATCTCAAGAGAACCAATAACAGTTGCAATTTTTTAATTCAATCTGTCAAAATATGTTACCGCCATATTAAGATGAAAATAAAAATTAATTTTGGATGATGCGTGTAAACGAAAAGTGATTTCACTTTTAGTTTCACTAAGAGGAAATCATCCAAAATGATCATCCAAAGTGAACCGTGTACATGCGGCTTTAATGTTCTTTCTGCTCTTAGTTGTCTTAATATTATTTTATAAATTCTTAAGGTATTGCTCTAAGAAGATGTCACTATCGGCGACGATTTACGAACGAACGAAGCAATGAAATAATTAACTATCTATTAACTTTGTATCAAAAGAAGGTGAAACTAAAGATGCAGCTAATATGGGCTCTATATGGTTTTTAAAAAGCTTAATAGCATTACAGACATTATAAAAATTTAACCTCAATTGTAGTAAAAATAGTGTAGTTATAAATATTTTATGTCATGAAGTGCTACTATCAGTGCTAAATAGCTAATCGTTTTACCAACAAAAATGTGTATCAGTTTTTGTAAAATCATGCGTTCTTCCTTAAACTCCTCTCAGTTCACCGAAACCGACGTTCAAAATTAAAAACTTTTAGAACTGTGTTTTCTCTTGTTGACTCCTATATTATCGCTGTGTTAACCCAGAAGACAAAATTATTTCAAACGTTTCTAAAATAAAAAAGATTATCGATTCTGCTACGTTTTAATCAAACAAACGACAAAGATTATTAGGGTCAAACTGTGTGACCCACAACGAACGCTATCTGTTTTATTAATGTTTTCACCGACATTTATTTTAAACATAGTTCAAGCATGATTTTTTCTGGTAAATGATTTATTCGATTGCCGAAAAACTGTTTTAAGTGCTATAGCACACATGGCCAAATTGCGGCTCTCGAGCTGCATGCGGCTCTTTGAAAGAACGAGTGCGGCTCTGGAAAAGAAATGAAAAAATTTAATAACGTTTAAAAATTTATAAAAATTGTAATAAAGTTGTAATTAAAGTACCAGTAAATTACCAGCTCTAAATCCAAAATATCGGAAAAAGGGATAACTTTCGTTAATTAAAAAAAGAAAAAAATTTACTATTTCTCCACCTATCAGCAAATTTTTCCAAAGAAAAACACTATCCGGAATTAAAGGATGATCAATGGATTAATAACTGTGTATTCTTAACTGATATAATGGAGAATCTGCGGTTCCCAACCGAACATTACAAGGAAAAAATAAAGTTGTTACTGATCTTATTCAAACGATTCTGAGTTTATTAAAAATTAAGATAAAAGAATAAAATTAAGATAAAAGATTCTCGAATTTATTAAAAAAATTTAGCTTTTTAACGCGATTTAACTACAAAAATGTTAAACCACTTTCCTCGTCTTGAAAATAAAATCTTTAAAATTTATGATAGAAAACTGAGTGAATACAACAGTAAAATATGAAGGGGTTGACATCTCAAAGCTCTGAAATATCAAAACTTTGGTCTGGGTTAAGGATATAGTTTTCGGCCAAAGCCTTTTATGAGTACTTGTTTTTAGTTGTGGACAGCGATGTTTATTCAACATAAAAAAAGTCAGACAAGTGCGAATAAAATTCGCTCGTCAAGGGTTCCGTGAATGTAAAGAAAATAATATCAAAATAATTAACATAAAGTTGTATTGTAAAGAGTTTATATTGCCAGACCATAGACACATAAAAAATAAATGGTTCATCCTAAATATCAATAGTAAATGTCATCTAAATTGATCGAAATGATATAAAAAATATTAGTTTAGGTTAAATGTTATCCATAGCTGTTTATGGTAGCTAAGGAACGACTAAATTCTGTTAATCAACGACGAAATTTAGAGTTTGGATGGTGTTAACACTAAAAATAGGACTTTTTTGACAATAATTCAAAAACGGTGCATCGCAAAATTCTAAAAAAAATTGTGGTTTTTCTTAATTTTGGTGTTTTTTTAAATGACACCCCACTCATGCGAGTCAAAAAACATATTTTTCACCCTTTTCCACTCCCATCCCCTAAACACATAGAAATAAAATCACTTGAGGCTTCTAAAATAAATTGTAATTTTTCTTAATTTTGGTGCTCTTTCAAATGACACCCCACTTGACCGGGTCAAAAACCTTTTTTTCACCCTTCTCCACTCCCATCCCCTAAACACATAGAAATAAAATCACTTGAGGCTTCTAAAATAAATTGTAATTTTTCTTAATTTTGGTGCTCTTTCAAATGACACCCCTCTTGACCGGGTCAAAAACCTTTTTTTCACCCTTCCCCACTCCTATCCCCTAAACACATAGAAATAAAATCGCTTGAGGCTTCGCTATATTTTTCGTTAAGGGTTTATTAAATTTCCTATCTCTATGATTTTTTTCAAATTTTTCTGTCCATCAACAAAGAAACGTATAGGAGGGGGACCAACTTTTTGTTGCTTTTTTTCGAGAATAATTTAACGGTGCATCGCAAAATTCTACAAAAAATTGTAATGTTTCTTAATTTTGGTGCTCTTTCAAATAACACCCCTACTTGACCGGGTCAAAAACCTTTTTTTCACCCTTCCCCACTCCCATCTAGGGTTTCTAAATATCCGACCTATTTTATTATCCAGATATCGAATACTTAAAAAATTAATTATCCGAATAATCCAGATATCCGGATAATTAAAACAAATAATAAGACAAGCTTTGTATTTTGCGGTATTTACCTAATTCATTTATGCATATTTTTCGTATATCTATATTAATTCATATTTATACATAGTCACAAAATAACAAAAATAGTAGCAAATCATAAAATAACAATAAAAAATAGAATTAATCATAAATTTAACGAAGTTGATTCATTTTTAAAAACGCATATGTTAGAAAAATTATTGCATTAAATGTTGTTCGAAGTTGAGTCGAGTTCTAATTTTTGTCCTGGTGAGACCAGCAATAGAAAATACGCGCTCTGTTGCAGTCCAGATAGGTTAATATATGTAAATAATGCGCGATATAGAATATTTAAATTGTGTCATTTTTTATTATAATTATTTAAATAAACAAAATCTTTTTTCAGCAATGTGGAACTTTCTTCATTCTGCTTCTCAACATGAGTATAATTGAAGGAATTGCATTCTCAAGTTGTTTCTGCAGTGACAATATCTTACAGACTTCACTACTTAGACTTTCCTAATTCTTACTTTCAGTAGTAATTTCTTCAGTGATTTCTTCAGTCATCATAATCACAGGTGGATGTATTCTTCTAAAAATTTCTACCGCCAATGCAATAGAGGCACCATTTGTAACATAATGAAAATATTTATTGGAATGTGGAATATTGCCTGTTTGTAAAAAGATTAACATAGTCATAAGGAATTTATCACGACGTTCATCCATTCGATTTTTTATCTGTTTAATTAACATTTTTGAAAAATTCGTTCTACATTCTTCTAACTTTTTGAAAACAACTTTGTGAACGCTTGCAACAGTCAAAAGCGTCGCTGAATTTTCGCATAATTCTTTTACAGCTTTTTCCAGTGGAAATAAGAGATCTAACAACTCTCTCTTTTTTATACCATAAAGTTTTAAAATACTTTTCGTTACAATAGAGAGATTTTTAGCCATGACAAAGCCTTTACTTCGGACATATCTATGATTCCACTATAGCATTCATTGAAAACTCATCTTCTGTCATACATCGAGACAAAATTTCATACGGGGTTTCATTTTTAAGAATTTTGTAATTCCACCATCACCGGAATTACTTTTAAGTTTTTTTGATGTAGATGATTCATGAATTTTATCGATTGAAGTTAAAGTTGAAGCTGAATTTATGATTATTTTATGAACTTTTAAATGATTTATCCTTTACATCCAATTTGTTTACTGCAATGCTAACAGAAAGCAACATCTCTTTTTTTAATTTTTTTTTAAATGATTCCAAACTTCAGAGCGTTTTGACGATGTATATATAGCTATGCTTTTAAAAATTTGAAATCTGTTTGTTGTTAAATAAATTTACTAATATAGTTATAATAAACTGTATTTATTGAAGCAGATGCAAAATATATAAATTATTAAAAAGAATTCTGTTCTAATAACCTTTAAAAAACTAGCGCATTTCAGATTTTATTGACGGGCTGCATGGTTTTAAAACATTACTTTTTTTAAATCAACATAGCATCAAATAAATATTTGTAACAACCCTTTACACTGCAGATTGACGAAATGTGTCATAAAATATTCAAAGATTACAGTTTTCATAACATTTAAGTTGTAAATAAATTTTTAACTAACAGTCACTTCACCGCACTAATAAACTTTGCAACGCAGTTTAAATATTTATTTTTAACTTTGAAACGCAATTTGATTATTTTTTCTACAAAATAAATTTTTTTTTAATATCCGGATAATTACAAAAAAGTATCCGGATAATCGAATAGTGAAAATTGGTCTAATAATCCGGATAGATTGATATCCGGATATCCGGATTAGAAACCCTACTCCCATCCCCTAAACACATAGAAATAAAATCACTTGAGGCTTCGCTATATTTTTCGTTAAGGGTTTATCAAATTTTCTACCTCTGTGATTTTTTTCAAATTTTTCTGTCAATCAACGAAGAAACGTATAGGGGGGGGGGGACCAACTTTTTGTTGCACTTTTTTGAGAATAATTCAAAAACGGTGCATCGCAAAATTCTAAAAAAAATTGTAATGTCTCTTAATTTTGGTGCTCTTTCAAATTACACCCCATTTGACAGGGTTTTAAATGATGTTTTTACTCCTTCTCATATCCACCCCCGTAATAAGTATAATTATTAGTATATGGTACTTCACTATATTTTTCTTTAAAAACTTACTAATTTTTCTATCATTCAAAATACTTTTTAAGATTTTCGATTATTTAGGCTCGGAGCTAATCAAGGAAAAAAAAACATACAGAAAACGCTATTATTTAAATTCCAGGTGTAAAATTCCAAAATATATTTTTTAGAAATACTGAAGTGAAGCCCTTTCATATGATACCCTACTTGACTCGATATAAAAATTTATTTTCTCAAAGGCCTCACATCGTAACCCTGTTAACCAATCGAAATCCATTTTGTTTTTTTTTCAACCCCTCATCTTGTGTGGACAGATTAGTTTTATACGCATGCCAAATTTCAAGTTCATTGGATTTATTTTAATTGAGATAGTCGAAATAATGTGAAAAACACGTTTTACTCTCACCAACAGTGTTCCGTATAAAAAACAGAACCCTAAAAATGTTTAATATACATTGGGCCCGATTCAATAAAATCTTTTATCGAAAATTTCTTTTATTCCTTTATTTTTTGTATAAAATTTTATTTTCCCGTTATAAAATTTCATTTTACCCATTGTTTAGAAATTTATAACAGAACTAACACATCAATACGTTACCGGAAAATTGTAAAAGATCATAGATTAACATAGTTTATATTGAAAAGATGATAACTCAACAAACTACTCAAAAACCTCTCCATTCAACGTGCAGCAATATCAACTTTTCAAATAAAAATAATCCATTATCTAACAATTTCATGTTCAATTACATTTTATGTCATACAAATAAATAATTTAATTTTTTTTTCATTTAATTTTTTTTTATAAAAGGGAATTGATTGAATTGATTTCAAAAATTATAACAATTAACAAAATCCAAAATTCAAACTTTTTCCAAGATTCTAAAAACTATAATAAAATCAAAAATTGCCTTCCTTCAGAATTCCTAAAATATTTCAGAGAATATTATAAAATGAAAAATTCCAAAAATATTCAATTAATTTAAACGTTTTTAAAAATTCTAAAAATATTGTAATATTTATTACAAAATCAAGGATTTGAACTTTTTTCAAAATTCTAAAAATATTGCAAAAATTATAACAAAATCAAAATTCAAACTTTTTCCAAGATGATTCATACCGCATTTACAGCGACATAGCAAATTAGTAGATAGTATATTAATTTTTGGGAAAAGTAGACGATGTAGAAATCAAAGATTTTTATTTGCAATGATGTTCACAGCGTGAAGTATTAAATTTAAAAAAATTTGATTTTTAGTAAGGCTAGATATCAAATTAGTTGCAAGCTTTTAAAATAAAAAGTGTTTACAACACAGATTTAAATTACATCTACTAATTTGCTATGCCGCTGTAAATGCGGTATCAATCAATCAAAATTAAATCTAGCAAGACGATATGTTAAGTTGATTCAATTACAAAACCGTTTTTTTTGTCATACAAATAATTAATTTTTTCTACACCTGTTCTATAATGATATTCGTTTCGATACAGATTTTATTACGATACAGATTTTTAATCAATAGAAAGAAACCCATAGTTTTTCAATCAATCATGCTATGCATTTAATGTTTGTTGAAATTTTTGTATGGGAAAAAAATGAACTTTGAAATTACTTCGGTCTGAAAGACCTAAGTATTACATTCATGAGCTTAAAGTGAAATTCGTACCCCCACTTTTTTTGGCATTTCTCGACGTTTTAGGACCTACTGATTCTAAAAAAGCAAAAAAAAAATGTATGTCTGTCTGTCGGCCGTCCGTCCATCACAACCATCCACCACAATCAAGAAAACGGCTGAAGGGATTTGAAAAATTTTGAATTCTAAAAATAGGTTTACTCAATGAGAAGAGCCGAAAGGACGATGTGTTCGATAACTGTGCCGGAAGTGTGTCAAAAAAACGTCAAGTGTGTCCAAACAAGGAAATTTGCATATTTTTTGCTTACAAAACGTTCATTTTAAGTGATTACGAGTAGGAACATTGAATTTGGAGAAATCTTGATGGTCGGGATTGGTATGTGAGATCAAAATCTAGATTATTTCATTATAAGTTTGTCAAAAAATGTTGTCAAGTGTGTCAAAAGGAAGATTTTTATTTATTATTTTACCTCATTTTTTGGAAAAACAAATAAAATTATTTGTTTGTTTGAAATGAAGTTTTATTATTATTTTTGAGAATTATGGCATTATAAGTTTGTCAAAAAAATGTTGTCAAGTGTGTCAAAAGAAAGATTTTTATTTATTTTTTTACCCAATTTTTTGGAAAAAAAATAAAATTGTTTGTTTGAAATGAAATTTTATTATTATTATTGAGAATTATGGCATTATAAGTTTGTCAAAAAATGTTGTCAAGTGTGTCAAAAGAAAGGTTTTTATTTATTTTTTACCCAATTTTTTTTAGAAAAAAATAAAATTAATAGTTTGTATGACATGATATTTTATTATTATTATAGAGAATTATGGCATTATAAGTAGAGCATGGTTAGATTAATCGATTGTTCGATTAATTGATCATTTCGCAAATTGTTCGATTAATCGAACAAAAAAATTATTAATCGATTAATCTAAATTTACGAAAATGTTTAAAATTTACAAATTTATTTAACGAATTTTGTACCGAATTGTGAAAAGGTTTAATGTCTAAAGATGTATTCTCTTTTTCTTACGAATTACTTTTTAGTTGTTATGGGTATAACACAAAGTACATTAATAACAAAATTTGATTCCAATGCAAAAATCTTTACTATGCCTTAAGTAATATTTTTATTATTAATCCAAACAGTAAACTATGTTTTGAAGTATATAGAACTCCATTACTTTCCATTTTGAAGGAAATAGCTTGTTTCTTATCATTTTCAATTAGTACAGTATATTTTCAAAAACAAAATTTTGTAAGGTCTGAAAACTTTAATGACAGAGAGGGAGATACACATCCTAGGCTAACGCTTAGAGAAACAATTTCACTCTTACGCAATAAAGATCTACTTTACGCCCTTAATACATAGATAGCTATTAAATTTTTGTTTATTCTTATGTCATTGTAAAAGTTGAACTTTTAAATATGATATAACATGCGTATTTGTTTAAAAAAATTAATAAAAATATTAGAATTAGTAAAAATTTTATTTAATCGATTAATCGATGTTAAAATGTTCATATTAATCGTTAATCGATATTTAGTCCCAATCGATTAATCGACCATGCCCTAATTATAAGTTTGGCAAAAAATAATGTCAAGTGTGTCAAAAAATGATTTCATTCATTTTTTTAGCCAATTTTTTGGAAAAAAAATGTAGCTGTTTTTATGACGTAAATGTAATTTAAAATGAAATTGGACATGGAAATTTTTGAATTTGTAATAGTTTTTGAAATATTTTTGGAATTTTGAAAAAATTTGTATTTTTGATTTTGTAATAATTTTTGCAACATTTTTAGAATTTGGGCAAAAGTTTTAATTTTTGATTTTGTAAGAATTTTTGGAATATTTTTAGAATTTTGAAAAATTTTAAATTTTTGATTTTATTATAATATTTGGAATTTTGAAAAAAATTTCAATTTTTGATTTTGTAATAATTTTTGCAATATTTTTAGAATTTCGGAAAAAGTTTTAATTTTTGATTTTGTAAGAATTTTATGAATATTTTTAGAATTTTGAAAAATTTTTAATTTTATTATAATTTTTGGAATTTTGAAAAAATTTTAAATTTTTGATTTTGTAATAATTTTTGCAGTATTTTTAGAATTTTGGAAAAAGTTTGAATTTTTAAGAATTTTTGGAATATTATTGGAATTTAGAAAAAGTTTAAATATTTGATTTTATTCTAATTTTTGAAATATTTTTGGAATTTTGAAAAAAGTTTCAATTTTTGATTTTGTTATAATTTTTGCAATATTTTTAGAATTTTGAAAAAAATAGAATTTTTGAATTTTATACATATACATAGAATTTTGAAAAAAGTTTCATTTTATGATTTTGTAAGAATTTTTGGAATATTTTTAGAATTTTGAAAAATTTTAAATTTTTGATTTTATTATAATTTTTGGAATTTTGAAAAAAGTTTCAATTTTTTATTTGTAATAATTTTTGCAATATTTTTAGAATTTTGGAAAGTTTAAATTGTTAAGAATTTTTGGAATATTATTGGAATTTAGAAAAAGTTTAAATATTTGATTTTATTCTAATTTTTGGAATATTTTTGGTATTATGAAAAAAGTTTGATTTTATTTAGTTTAACAATATTTTTGGAATTTTGATTTTTTTTTTTTTTTTAATAAGAAGTGTTGTGTAGTAGGAATTACAAAATGTGTTACAACAACACATAGATACCTTTTAAGACGTAGGTCCCACAACAACATGCGTCTTGAGGTATAGGTGGACGCTTTTTTTAAATCTTTGTGGATTGAAGGCACTCGAGACTATTGATTCGGGCAAAGCATTCCATGTGTACGATGTACGCACAAAGAAATCTCTTTGCATTCTATTACTATGACAGTGAGTAATTTCGACAGTTCGACCGCCCGCACAAACCGATTGACGAGTAAAACGGGGAAAAACATATGTCTGAGGCATTATGGACCTGATTTCATCCGAGCACTGCTGGTGACGATATTTATAAAAAACAACGAGATCAGCAACAGTGCGACGATGTTGCAGGGAATCAAGATCTAATGTTAAATCTCGATCACCAACAATTCGTATAGCTCGCTTTTGAACAGAGTCCAAAAGAGCCAGGATAGTAACAGATGCAGCGCCCCAAACTAGACAACAATACTCCATACAGGGACGAATATAGGACTTATTAATGTGGAGTAATTGATGCGAAGTAAAATATTTTTTACATCTATTGAGGAGGCCGAGTTTTCTTGACGCGCTCTTTGCCATGGCCATTATATGATCGTTCCAGAGTAAGTCATTGGATATTGTGACTCCCAATAAACGAATGGTTTCACATTCGTATATTTGGTCGTCACACATATTAATTGAAATATCGTTGGGAAACTCGGTCTTTGATCTGGAAACAATCAATAGCTGTGTTTTGGTGGAATTAAAATTGACCAAATTTTTGTCACCCCAATCGGCGACTTTTTTTAGGTCCTCGTTTACATTTATGGCAGCGTCTCTCCGGACGGGATTTATTCGTTCATGCATTTTACCCTTTGAAGATAGGGGGACGAATGACTTGTGCAGTGTACTATCATCTGCAAAACTATTTATTGGGTTACTGGTGATTTTCAACAGTTCGTTGATATAAATTAAAAATAAAGTGGGAGATAAAACTGAGCCTTGGGGTACACCAGCGGTTATTAATTTAGACTCAGAAGAAAAGCCATCTATAGATACCAAGATGTATCGGTTAGACAGAAAATTTTGAATCAACTTCACGACTGCGGGATGAAAACCGTACGCAACGAGCTTGTTGATCAAGTTGGCATGCCAAATTCGATCAAATGCTTTTGAGATGTCTAATGCGATCACGTACGTTTCACCACATTTCTCAAGTATGCTATTCCAAAGATGTGCCACATAGTTCAATAGATCGGTTGTTGATCTTTTGTTTCTAAAACCGTATTGGCTGTCAGATATCAAATGGTTGTCTTCCAAAAATTTGGATATGTGTGAATTAATATAGTGCTCGTATATTTTAGACATGACTGGGAGTAAGGCTATTGGTCTATAATTTGAAATATCACATTTCGTTCCTTTTTTTTGGGACAGGCTGGACATTGGCCAACTTCCAGCAGGATGGATAAATACCAGATTTATAGGATTTATAAAATATTTTGGTGAGGGTTAGTGCAAGTTTTTTTGAAAATGTTTTTAGAATAACAGGAGGAATGTTGTCCAGACCAGAAGCTTTGTTGTTGTTTAACCCCCTTAAAAGTTTTTCGACAATTTTGGGTTTGAAATGTAATTGTTTCATATTAACTCCTGAAGACTGCATTTGGGGTATTTCTTTAGGAGTTTCTAAAACTGTTGAATTTGAGGCAAAGCGTTCCGCGAACAATGTAGCTTTCCTTGCAGGGTCAGTAATGACTGAGTCACCATCAATGATAGGAGGGATAGAAGATTTAGTACCACAATTTAAAGAATTAATGGCACTGTAAAAACTTTTGTCAGAAATTGACATACTCGAAAGTTTTGCCGCTTTCGCTCTGTCAATATCTGCTTTTTCGTTTTCAATTATCTGGTTTGATATTTTATTAGCCTTTAAATATTGGGATCGATTAACAGAGTTCTTTTTATGAATCCAAATATTAAATAATCTACGTTTGTTTCTAAGAGCCAATTTGGCTGCTTTCGAAAACAAATATTTTTGTTGGGGTTTCATTATTGAAAAGGGAACGAATTTGTTAATACCGAATTGAATGGTTTCAGTAAAGTTTTGAGCAGAAACACTTACATCGTCAGTATAAAAACAATGACGATCAAAAGGGAAACCTTGAAAAAAAACTTCGGAGACCATTGGTGTACATTTTTGAAAAGTGAAATATTTTACGGGATTTGGGAACTCTAGTTTGTAGCAAATCAGTTTTGATAACTGATGTGATTAGATAATGGTCAGAATTTCCAATACTACCCTTATCGACATCGACACTCGTAATATCTGGCATAGATGTGAGATAAAGGTCTAAGAGAAAACTTTTATCACCGCCATTACGCGGAGTGAAAGTTGGGCTTTTTACAATCTGCGTCAGGTCGTGCGATGCAGCAAATATTTCTGCCTGCCTTCCATTGTTGTTGTCGTCGGTCATTTTGGAAAATTCCAACCACGATTTGTTGTGGACGATGAAGTCACCAGTAACGATAACCTCACAACTTTGAAATTGTGCTCTGATTTCGTCGACAACATTAGTCAAGTCATTAAAAAAATTGGGATTATGTTTGTTTGGGGACCGGTATAGAGCTATTGTGAAAAAAGTAATTTCAGGTAGACAAACCTTTAATACTACTGTACTGTAGCCATCACCATGTACTTCATAATTTGGAAAGCGTTTATATGCAACACTCTCATGAATGTATGCACATACACCTTGATGGAGTTTAAAAGCTGATTCAAGCAGCCTATATTTGGGATTTAGTGTTACGTCATAGGGATAGTTTTCAGAAACTTGTGTTTGTGTAAGAAAAAGAATATGCGGTTGGTCGTGCTCGAGTACAGGTATTTTTTTATCTCTGTTTAGAAATTTATTACAAAACTAACACGAAACATCAATACGTGGCTGGAAAATTATAATCAAAACTCCAAAAATATTGTTAAAATCAAACTTTTTCAAAATTCCAAAAATATTCCAAAAATTAGAATAAAATCAAATATTTAAATTTTTTCTAAATTCCAATAATATTTCAAAAATTCTTAAAAATTCAAACTTTTTCCAAAATTCTAAAAATATTGCAAAAATTATTACAAAATCAAAAATTGAAAATTTTTTCAAAATTCTAAAAATTATAATAAAATCAAAAATTAAAAATTTTTCAGAATTCTAAAAATATTCCAAAAATTCTTACAAAATCAAAACTTAAAACTTTTTTCAAAATTCTAAAAATATTGCAAAAAAATTATTACAAAATCAACTAGTAGGGTAGGGTGTGACCATAGCGGCCACGCCAAGAACTTCCCGTTAAGTTAAATAGGTAACATAAAGATATTTTCTTAAAACTTTAATAAATTGAAATTCTCTTTCTAAGACTTGCAATTAATCGTCATTTTTTCATCTTTTGGTTACACTGGAAAGAAGATTTTCATTGCACCATATATTTAAAAAAAACTAGCGGTGGAGTCTACTTAAAGTCTACTTTGTCACACAGAAAAAAATGATTGCTAATATTAAACGAAACTTGCTTAATTCAATCATTTTTGTACATGGATTTTCAACCTACTAAGCATGTTTCTTGAATTAAAATTCTGCTGGAATAATACCAGAAATAAATATTTTCTTTATTTAAGAAATGTTGTTTTAAAACACAAAAGGTTGGGATGTATTAAAACAAGCAACTAATATTCAATTTGAGTTGAAAAAATTACTACAATTAAGTAATCGGCTTGCTTGAATTAAGCAAAAATTCTATAAAAATTATACAACTTGAAATTGAGAAACTATTTTTCTTAAATTTAACAATGTTTTCGCTTGAAATAAGAGTTTATTTCTTAATTTAAAATATTCCTCACTGATTATTAGAAAGTCGTTACTTAGAACAATAGCACGTTCAATAGAATTTATCAAGTGCTGTCTGGACTAAATATAGAAGAAATGGTATTCAAAGAAATGGTTTCCTCATTATAGCATGTTTTAGTCATAGCAGTCATAAATTTTGTGGTGGAACACAGACAGAAATCAGCTGGCTTACATTAAGAAATGCATTTCTCAGTAAAAGAATTGCCTTGCTTAAAGGAAAATCAATCAATTAATTGATTTTCCTTTAAACTTAAAAAAGTTTATCATTTTCATCAGGGCTACCCGATTAGATAAACTATCAAAAATATATTAACGGTTATAAACCAAAATAGGTCTACAGTTTTAGCGAAGCATAAGAAAACAAAAAATTTACATAACCATATTTTTTAGATAAATTTTCTTAATTTAAGTAAACGCTGACTTAAATAAAAAAAGAAAATTTAAATTACCCTAATGCTATTGCTATGCTTGATTTGAGTATTGAAATCTTAATTTAAGAAATGTAATAATAATTTATATGAAGAAAAGCTTGCTTAATTCGATGATTCAATTTAAAGTTTTAAGCAAAATCTGCTTTATATTTAGTATTTAAGCAATTCTTGTATTGAGAAATGCATTTCCTAATGTAAGCCAGGTTATTTCTTTCTGTGCAACGTTGCTAAATTGTTTTCGATTTTTTTCAAACAAAATCACCATTTTTAGGGTTCCGTACTTTGAAAAAGTAAAAACGGTACCCTATTAGTGAGACTTCGGTGTCCGTCCGAATTTCTACATAATCGATTTTCTCAAAAACTATAAGTGCTATCAACTTGAATTTTTTTACAGTTATACAATGTATTTGTCCACGCCTACTGACAACAAGAAAATTATAAATATTATTTTTTATCAATATTTTATGAACATTGATAAGGAGATAGTAAAACAAAAGTTTGTTTTAAGGCATCGAGTTTGGTTTAAAAAAATCAAAAAAAATCCAAATATTTCTAAAAGACATTTCAATGAATTATCGACTGCTTAGTTTTTAAGGGGCTGGGCTGTAGGACTGGGCTGTAGGTTACGCCAAGATATATCGATTGTGACCATTGAAGTTGAAATCGGATCATCCGTTGTGAGAGAGCGTTGGAAAAATTTGTATCCACATACATACATACTGCCAGCTAAAAATAGCCTAAACAGCTTTAGGAAGTCTTGAAACGTAAAGATATTATAAAAATTTCGATTTCAAAAATCGACCCAAAAACAATAACTTTTCATATCGGGAAGTTAATAAACAGTTGACCAGGCAATCTACTCTCGAACCTGACCTTTTTGTCAAATTTAGAAAATAACTCAGGTTTTTGATATTCAAGTAAACCCGGATGCTGTTGCAGCTCATTTACATACAAAAGTTTCATCCAGATATCATTCTTTGCATAAAGAAAATAACCCGTCGTTTTTTCATATTTTGTTAAAAATCTCAAAAACTAAGATAGCAATTGTTTATACAAATGTCATTATAAATGTCTGACATGGCGACAAACAATATGGAAGCTTCATGACCTTGATAGCATTATTTATTAATCTCATGATATTTGCAAGAGATGATTTTCAGTTTTTTGGAAACCACTAAAAAACAAATGATTTAATTTCGCTAGAAAAGGACTGGGCTCTAAGTTACGACAAGATACATCGATTGCGACCATTTTCGTTAAAATCGACCCATCCGTTGTTGAGAAAGCGTTGGGCAAAAATTCTCCACACAGCGATATACACATACATACACACACACATACAAACTGCCAGCTAAAAATAGTCTAAACAGCTTCAGGAGGTCATGAAACGTAAAGATATCAAAAAAATTCCGATATCGAAAATCGACCCAAAAACAATAACTTCCCATATCGGGAAGTTAAAAATACAAACTTTTTTCAAAATTCCAAAAATATTTAAAAATCTATAACAAATTCAAAAATTTCCATGTCCAATTTCATTTTCAATTACATATAAGTCATAAAAACAGCTACGTTTTTTTCCAAAAAATAAATGGCTAAAAAAATAAATGAAACTATTTTTTGACACACTTGACATTATTTTTTTGACAAACTCATAATGCCATAATTCTCAATAATAATAATAAAATTTCATTTCAAATAATTTTATTTTTTTCCAAAAATTGGATAAAAAAATAAATAAAAATCTTTCTTTTGACACACTTGACAACATTTTTTTGACAAACTTATAATGCAATAATCTAGTTTTTGATCTCACATACCAATCCCCACCATCAAGATTTTTCCAAATTTAATGTTCCTACTCGTAATCACTTAAAATGAACGTTTTTTAAGCCAAAAATATGAAAATTTGCTATTTTTGACACACATAATGATTTTTTTGACACACTTCCGGTACAGTTATCGTACACAGCGTCCTTTCGGACCTGTCCCTGAAGTATACCTATTTTTAGAAAAAAAAATTTTTGAAATCCCTCCAGCGGTTTTCCCTGCAGCGTAGGTAATGCCGGACGGCCGGACGGCCGGCAGACAGACATACATTTTTTTTTTTGCTTTTTTAGAATCAGGAGGTCCTAAAACGTCGAGAAATGTCAAAAAAAGTGGGGGTAAGAATATCACTTTGAGCTCATGAATGTAATACTTAGGTCTTTCAGACCGAAGTAATATATGAATGAATAAAACAAAAATTTTATTTACAAGTTAATTGAATCTTTTATAAATATTTCAATACGCAATTGCAGAATATGCTAGTATACGAAATTTTTCAAATTTAAAAGTACACAACCGCCATTTAAATATCACTAATACAAACATATTTCACATCAACTTTTGGCTTTTGTTCGTTTCAGACCCGAAATTATAAATTGATTTAGAAAAGTGAAATAAAACCACATTAGAGATAATAATCAGGGTTGTTCCTTTACGCGTAATCTAAAATAGATTACATTACATGTAATCTATGTAATGTAATCTATGTCATCTATGTAAATTTGGCGTAATCTATTAATTTTGATTTAAGAAGAAATACGTGAAAATATTGTATTATCCCTACTGAAAATTTTTTCTTAAAAAACATGATCAATAATATTGTCAAAAACAAGATCTTGCGATCTTGAAAAAAGTTAATTTATTGCTAAAAAATTTTAGAATTCACATATCAATTAAATAGATTACATTATAGTTTACATTATAGATTACACGAAAATATCTCGCGTAATTTACACGTAATCTATGCGTAATCTATACATGTAAAGTAATCTATTTTGTCTACGGCACAACCCTGATAATAATATATAATTAGTTGTTTGTTCTATCTGAGGGATATTTACATCAGGCAACACAAAATGATAACCGCCTTCTTTTAAGAAATTGACAGTAATGTCAGTAATGCAATTTCAAAAAATTGCAATTGCAAAGGAAGAAGCTACCTCGGAAATAGATTGTCATAAAATCAGAGTTCGCAATAAAAAAAGTTATAACGGACCTGCAACACTCTGAGTTTGCAACGCATGTGGAAAAAAGAACCACGTTTTAGCCTCGTGCAAATACCGAAAATACAGATGCAGGAAATGTAGACAAAATTTGTCAGTAGTGTGCAGTAAAAATAAAAGTAGAAGTGCAGTTAACGTTTATTTTTTAATAACCAGTTAGGAAAATACAAGGGCAAGAAAATTAGTTTTAAAATGGTGGCTGATGTTCGTCCCATTTTTGTGAAACCAAGAAAAGTTCCTTTTGCTTTTAAAAAAAAATTGGAGATGGCATTAGATAGGTTAGAGAAAATAGGAGTTATATTTAAAGTAGAATGTAATAACGGGGGTACACCATTAGCAACAGTTTTTAAGGAAAACGGCGAGCTAAGAGCTTGTGCTGATTATTCAGTAACCGTAAACAAGTGGATCGAAGATGTGAACTATCCGTTACCTAAAATTGATGATCTGTTACAATCATTGCAAGGTGGAAAACTGTTTACAAAAATTGATCCGACACAAGCATACAATCAATTGACATTGGATGATGAACCGAGTAAGTTACTTGCATGGTCAACCCTTTTGGGCATTTATGTGGTAAACATAAAGCAAACACGGCCATTTTTCAATCAGTTTTTGAAAAGACATTGCTGTGAAGGAATGGTAGCGTTCGTCGACGATATACTTGTTACAGGAAAAACGGAACTTGAACATTTAAAAAATTAAAAGCTGTATTAACGAAATTGCAGAAAGCGGGGTTTTCAGCAAATTTTGAAAAATGTGATTTTTTTAAAAAAAAAAGTGTTAGCTACGAATCCTTGATTCGAACGGTATACATAAAAATCCTTCAAAAGTTGAAGCAATTGTAAAGATGCCGTATCCGAAAACGGAAAAGGAAGGAAAGTCATTTTGTTTCCTTGTTAACTATTATGGTAGATTTTTGGAAAATATTTCCTCTGTGCTGAAACCTTTGTACGATTTAATGGGTAAAAAAAAATTTGAGTGATCAAGGGATTGTCAGGTTGCCATGAACAAAGTTAAAGATATGATTTTATCGGATCTAATCTTGGTTCATTTTGATTCAGAAAAGCCTATAATTGTGACGACGGATGCGTCAAAAGTGGGAATGGTGGCTTGCTTAGCTCACAGAGTGAATGGAAAAGATTGTCCAGTAGCGTTTGCGTCCCGGGTGCTGCTTAAATCTGAAAGAAACTATTCTGAAATTGACAGAGAAGCTTTAGCCATTTATTTTGGTGTTCGTAAATACGAACAATTTCTTTTAGGTAGAAAATTTGAAATGTGCACCGACTATAAGGCTCTTGTGGCTATTTTTGGTAGCAAAAAGGGAATTCTCAGTATGGCAGCCAGTCGGTTGCAGAGGTGGCCATATATTTCATTCTTCATATTTGATTTCATATTTCATATTTGAATTTTGTGGAAAACGAATTCCAAAGGCCAATAACAGCAAAGATGTTTCCTTACAGTTTGCAGCGGACCCGGTTTTAAGTAAAGTTATGGAATTTGTCCGTAATAGATGGCATGAGTCTAAAATGGTTAAAGAAAAGTTGAAAAGTTTTTATGAAAAAGGGAAAGTTTAACTCTAGAAGAGGACGTTTTAATGTGGGGTGATATGGTTGTAATTCCTGCTAAGTTTCGAAACACGTATCTGGTATTAAGTAAATCAAAACAGATTTGGAAAAGACAAGCCACGCCAATCAAATTTCTTGCTCGACTAAAGATAAACATAAAATTAAAGATAATATAGTGAATAAGAATAATAACGTAGACAGAAATGTGGCTGGTTCGTTGTTGATCAATGTTCTACCAAAAAAATCGAAGCCTCAGCCAGTAAAAGTCTATGAAAATGCTATTGTGGAGAAAAATGGCTCGACCAATAATCGGGATAATCGTACAAATACTGCAAATAACGACCTTGACGTTGGGTGTATAGTAATATCAACTCAGAAATTATAAGTGTCGTTGTACCTTAAAACACAGTTGTAAGCAGCCTACATCGACCGAGAAGAATAATTAAAAAACCTGCTATATTACATCTATAAAATATTATTTTAAGTTTTATAAAATTTTGACCCGGGGTATGTAATCCTATGATTATAAGTAGATGAAGTGAAATTATGTAATTAGTAATTTTAAAAGTTTAAACTTATTTGTAATAATAAGACAGTCATTAGTAAATAATGCTATGTGAAACTGAATGTATTCATTGCTGTTCTAACAAGAATTATTATATATATTTATTGGAAACAACAACTTTGTTGATCTAATTTGGACTTTTGAAACAACAGAATCAATTTGTACAAAAACATGTAAAACTATCGGTATGTCTTCCAAACGGATCCTGAAATTGGGGGTCTCTTACCAAATGGCTATCTTAGCCTACCATAAAGAAAACTAAAAAAATCTATTTACACTAAACAGATATAAGAGAATATATGTACATTATATAAAAGACAGAAAAATTAACTTATCTATTATCGAGCTCTCTCCAGTTTTGCTTTCCTAATTGGTGTGTTGATTCCTCTTGTAGTATTTCTTTCCTCAGTAATTCCCTTGGAAACACCCAAATTCCTTACGCCGCATCAACGTGAATCAATTATATTTACCAGTAATGTTCACCAACTAAATTCCTCATTTAATCAATTTATTCCTTATTGTTTTTCTTTTGATTCAGGTAGAACACTTATATTAGAGCCATTTTGATTTTGAGAATGAATTAACAAATTATAACTCGAGAAAACTGCTTGCCATATATTTGTGCTTATGGTATCCAGTGTTTGATAATATGAAGCTTAAACTTTTACCACTGAAACTTTTTATTAATATGAACACCTAATTTCCATTGTTTTTAGTTGTTCCAAAAACTTTTTTGAACATATGTATTTATTAAAATATGCAACTTAAACACGTTAAATGTTTTCTTTATTTTTGGTTTAATAAAATTGTTCAAAGAAATAAATAAAATTACAATTTGGTTTTTTATTATTACTAATTTTAATCTTTAAGAATTTTAGACATCGCTTTACACTTTTTCTTTTGAAATCAAAACATGTAATAGATCTCTAATCGAAAAAACTATATTCCTTGTCCTTCATCATAATTTTATGGACAAAACACCAGGTGTCGCAACATTGAAAAAATACATCTTCGTTCAATTTGTTTAATTATTATGGATGAGCTCAGTAATCTATTTTTTCGTTATTTTTTTTTATAATTGAAGGTTCGATCGTTAGAGAAATTGAACTATTTACGATGTTTGAAATATTTTTGAATAAGCTGACGAAGAGCTCGAAAATTGGTTTCACTATTGAATGTGAAAATTTAGCAGACGTTACAACTATACAATTGTGACTTAGGATGTTAATTAGAATAGAAATGTTCCCCATTCTATGAATTCACACAAAGTATTGTCTAGAAATTTAATGCAAAAAAATCCCATATAATGTAAAAACATTTCCATAATATGGAGTCTAATGACAGTGGAATGATTCAACTTAAGTAAAAATAAATAAGTGATGAAGAAGTTTCAACTTTGAAAATGTCATCGCCTCCACAGCGTAATCGATAGCGTGTCTGCCCAAGGATTCGAGCCGGGCACTGACGAGGAAGGTTCGAATTCATCCGAAACACGAAAAATATAAAGTGGAGTTTTTTTCTAAGAAACTTCAAACCATACCTTTGAATTGAAAAAAAAAATTCAATTACTTCTTTACTTACTTGAGTTTAATTGATCTCAAAAATCCCCAATATATATTTACGTTTCTTTCAGTTGCATAAATCTAATCTTAGATAGTTTGAAAACAAAGATGCGTAATTATAACGTTAACGTAAAAAAAACTTTATTAATTTCAAAAATTTTAGATTTATAAATTAATGTTAATATTATTGTAATATTGTCATTAGAATTATTTGAAAGTTATGAGGGAGACATGAGAGATACTTACATCAGGCAACACAAATGAAAATTGCCTTCTATTAAAAAATTGACAGTAATGTCAAATTAGGTTAAGATAAAATGATGTATGTAAAAGAGATAATAAATAATTCACTTTAGTGTTGACTTCCTTAAAGTAAGTTGTGTTATTAATTAAACAATAAACATATTGTTGCTGCAAAACAACACTTGATCTTGCATATTGTTCCTGCAAGACAACACTTCAATTTCAACCATTTAATTCTCGAACAATAAATTATAAAACAATTATAATTTACTAGACTTTTAGACTAGAAAATAAATCTATTTTTGAATACAATAGGATTTTATGAGTAAACAACAGTTAACGTACTCATTAAGGGTTGATTTTTGTTGATTTGAAAATTTTGTTAAAATTTGGAAACGGGCTTGACAACCACGCGTGCTTTAGCCCCTTCTATTGGCATACGAGCTAATGTGAGATATCACATACCCCTGGCAATAAAAATTGAAACCATGCAGCGGCTGATCTCTCTTATATAATATAATCGCACCAACGTATGTGTTCGCGCTGGTCTATGTACTTAAGAAAAGGAAATATGAACAATTGAACATATTGATGTATAAATACTGTATCATCATAAAATAGTCAAATCGATCTCCTTGTACATCGTTGAACTTTGCATGTACCGTGATCAAAGCTCAAATAAGCTTACAAAACCTTTTTTTGTAAATTTTGTGATGAGCAGCAGTGAGTTCCGGATCATTGAATAATAAACTGGAACTGTGGATGAATTGCGCGCCTAGAAGTTATTCCGACAGCGTCAGTCAGTGAGTTAGGGTTTAAATCTTCAACCCATTGCAAAGTCTAAAACGCAAGCGATATGTTTTAAAATGGAATCAAAAAAGTAAAGTAAAAGGACTCTGACGACGTCAAAAGCCAGAGACAGCAAGATCATAACCACCACCACACTAAATATAATTAATAAATAACAAACTCACCATGATTTCTATAAGTCTCCACCGACCATCTCACTATTGAACCATTAACTAAGCAAAGTTATACCAATAACTCACTGAACAACACTTAGTTTAATGAACCGTTGATTAAGCTTGATATTAGTAGATCGTAGCACCGACACATCCGGCAATTGCGGATATTAATAAAATTGATTCGTTGATTAAATCAATTGTTGAGCAAAAAACGTTGCACCGAAATAAATGATTGAATACAATAGACAATTATCGTTCTAATTTAAAGGTATATTAATGTATGCATTGCAATCCCAAAATACAAAAAAGCCTTTGAGCAATCCATGACATCCATGACAGTTATTTTCTTAACTTTTTTTCAAAAACCCTCGGTCCTTTCAAAAACCCTCGGTCCTGCTGTACCTTTTGATAAATTAACCAAATATCACCATACTACGGAGCAGCATCGTTTAGGATTTTCAAATTTCAATTTGAAATAGCAGTTAATCAAAATAACAGGAATGAAATGCATCGTGTTTCAACTTTAATAGTGGCGCTGAAGGGTGAACAAACAATTAAAGAAGTTCCGGAACAAGATCTACGAAGCTACAATGAAATGTGAAGATTCCGGAGTTTAATGTACAAAAGAATATCGTTCTGGAAAATTCCCTGTAGAGAAAATAAATTTACTAAAAGAATATAAAACACCTGAATAAACGTGAAGCTAACATAAAACAAAATAACACTTTGAAGGAAAATGTTGTGTATTTTATAAAAAAATAAATCCAGAGAATGGGTAAATTGGCCGCAGGAGGGATCGATTTTGATCGATTATGATCAATGTTGATCTACGGGTCTGACTACCCTGCGTACTCCAGTCCCTGCCATTGACATATGAGTTAGCGTGAGATATCACATACCACTGGCAATGGCAGGAGATGTCATTAGCCAAGATGATATCTTAGGGTGCTGGCGGACGAACTTTAATTAGTCAACGGCAGCACTTCCAGTCTTAGCTGGGCAGCGTTCCGTAGCGGTACCGCTCATTAGCTCTTCCGAGGAATCGAACCAACACGTAGTTATGTGTGGGCTTTGTGCCTCGATTGAAGTGGTGGGCGGTGCGTCTGGGGTGCGCTGCATCAGCTGGATTATTGGCATTTAGTTTTGTTTTGTTTTCTGCAAATTTCTCACAATTTGTTTTTCACTTATTATTTTGTTATTATTTCTTCATCTTATCATGAAATATTGGCATATGTCATATTTTGTAGTATGATAGGATTTTTTACTTAGTTATGCATTTTAAAATAAAACACAAAAAAATAAAATAAACATTTTGATATATATATGGCAGTACAACCGAAAAAAAATAAGTCTGCAAGTGGTAAAGCAAACTTGCGCAATCCACCCGCCCATAAAGCGGCATGTCCACGGAATTTGCAGGGACAAAACATATATGAATCAATAAAAAATTTTAAAATACATGTTCAAAACATCTGCGGATTGAACGCTAACCATGACCACGTGCAACATCATCTTGAGCACGACAAACCGAACATTCTATTCCTTACAGAAACACAAGTTTCTGAAAATTTTCTCTTTATAGAATCGCTTAATTCCAAATATAGGCTCGAATCAGCTTTCAAACTCCATCAGGGCGTATGCGCATTCATTCATGAGAGTGTTGCGTACACGCGCTTTCCAAATTTTGAACTACACGGTGACGGCTTCAATACATTGGTTTTAAAGATTTGTCTTCCAGAAATGACTTTTTTTACAATAGCTTTATACCGGTCCCCCAACAAACGTAACCCAAACTTTTTCAATATACTGACAAAAATTATGGACGAGATTAGAGCAAAGTCCCCTAATTGTGAAGTTATCGTTACCGGTGACTTCAACGTCCACAACAAATCATGGTTGGAATTCTCCAAATCGACCGACGATGTTGACAATAGTGGAAAACTGGCAGAAATTTTTGCCGCGTCTCAGGGCCTATTCCAAATTGTAAAAAGCCCGACTTTCACTCCCCGTAATGGCAGTGATAATAGTTTTCTACTAGATCTCTATCTTACCACAATGCCAGATATTACGAGTGTCGATGTTGCGAAAGGTAGTATTGGAAATTCTGATCATTATTTAATCTCATCAGTTATCAAAACTGATTTACTTAAAACTACAACTCCCAAACCCCGTAAAATATTTCACTACTCAAAAATGGATAAGAGTGGTCTTCAAAATTTTTTCCATGGTTTCCCTTTCGACCGTCATTGTTTTTACACTGACAATGTAAATGTTTCTGCTCAAAACTTTACAGAAACCATCCAATTTGCTATAAATAAATTTGTCCCTTTCTCCATAGTAAAACCCAAACAAAAATACTTGTATTCGAAAGCTGCCAAAACGGCACTTAGAAACAAACGTAGATCATTTAATATTTGGATTCATAACAAAACTCCCACTAATCGATCCCAATATCTAAAGGCCAACAAAATATCTAATCAGATTATCTCAAACGAAAAGTCCGAAATTGACAGAGCGAAAGCCTCAAAACTTACGTCTATGTCTGTTTCTGACAAGAGTTTCTACAGTGCCATTAATTCTTTAAATTCTGGTACAAAATTTTCTATTCCCCCTATTATTGATGGTGATTTAATCGTCAATGATCCCGCAAGAAAAGCTAACTTGTTCGCTGAACGCTTTGCTCTGAACTCCACTGTTTTGGAAACTCCTAAAGAAATACCCCAAATCCAGTCTTCAGGAGTTAATATGAATGAACTTCACTTCAAACCTAAAATAGTCGCTAAACTTTTAAAGGGGTTAAACATCAACAAAGCATCAGGAATGGACAATATTCCACCCATTATTTTAAAAACCTTTTCCAAAGAACTTGCACCAACTTTAACTAAAATATTCTACCAATCCTACAAATCTGGTATATTTCCCTCGTGCTGGAAGTTGGCAAATGTCCAGCCCGTCCCCAAAAAGGGACCAAAATCCGATATCTCAAATTATAGGCCAATAGCTTTACTATCGGTCCTATCCAAAGTCTATGAGCATTATATTAATACACATATTTCAAAATTTCTGGAAGAAAATCATTTAATATCCGACAGCCAATACGGTTTTCGAAACAAAAGATCAACTACCGATCTATTAAACTATGTAGCGCATTGTTGGAACAGCATACTTGATAAAGGTGGTGAAACATACGTTATCGCTTTAGACATCTCCAAGGCATTCGATCGAGTCTGGCATGCCAACTTAATCAACAAGCTCGTTGCGTACGGTTTTCATCCCAATGTTGTGAAGCTGATTCAAAATTTTCTATCCGACCGATACATTTCGGTAACCTTAGACGGATATTCTTCTGAGTCTAAACTAATTAACGCTGGTGTACCCCAAGGCTCAGTATTGTCCCCAACCCTATTTTTGATTTATATCAACGAATTGTTGAAAATCACCAGCAACCCAATAAATAGTTTTGCAGATGATAGTACTCTGCACAAGTCGTTCGAGCCCCTTCCTTCAAAAGGTAAAATGCACGAACGAATTAATCCTGCCCGGAGAGACGCTGCCATAAACGTGAACAAAGACCTGAATAAAGTCGCCGACTGGGGTGACCAAAACCTTGTCAATTTCAACTCCACCAAAACACAGCTGTTGATTGTTTCCAGATTAAAGACCGAGTTCCCCAAAGATATTTTATTTAGTATGTGTGATGAACCAATAGGTGAATGTAAAAACATTCGTTTATTGGGTGTCACAGTTTCAAATGACCTACTCTGGAACGATCATGTAATGGCGATGGCAAAAAGCGCGTCTAAAAAACTCGGCCTCCTAAATAGATGCAAAAAATTTTTCACTCCATACCAATTGCTCCATGTTTATAAGTCCTATATTCGTCCCTGTATGGAGTACTGCTGTCAAGTTTGGGGTGCTGCCTCTGTTTCCATCTTGGCCCTCTTGGACTCTGTTCAAAAGCGAGCTATACGAATTGTAGGTGATCGAACTTTGACATCACAACTTGATTCCCTACAACATCGTCGCACTGTTGCTGACCTCGTTGTTTTTTACAAATATCGTCATCAGCAGTGCTCAGATGAAATCAGCGGCATCATGCCTCAAACTTATTCTTACCCCCGTTCCACTCGGCAATCGGCTGCCGCAACCAGTGAAACGGTAAAGATCCCGCGCTGTCATACTGGCAGATCGCAGAGAGACTTCTTTGTCCGAACTGCGTACAAATGGAATAGTTTGCCGGAACACTTAGTCTCAGGTGGCTTCAACCCACAGATGTTTAAAAAAAGCGTTAATCTACACCTCAGAACGCCAGTTGTTGTGGGACCCAGGTCTAGACCTAGGTCTTAAAAGGTATTTATGTGTTGTTGTGACACATATTCTAAACCCTATTACACAACACATTTTATTAAAAAAAAAAAAAAAAAAAAAAAAATAATAAATAAGAAAGAATAAATTTCAATAGATCTCACACTTATGTGTGACATATAACTATCGTGTTATTATGTTTTTGTTGATAAAGGTCGGTTGATGTTCTGGGGGTCTAGAGATATCGATATTATTTGGTCTAATATATATGAGGTCGTGTTACGGTAAGTATTAAATACCATCAGTATTAAATTGTCAGCGGTACAGTGTAGTTTTAAATTGAAAGTGATATAAATTAACGTGAGTTATAATTTAGTGAAAATGATTATCATCATTTGCACAATATCCCCCTTCAACAATTAGTCCAAATTCTGAAATTCAACAACCAACCAAAACGGAATAAATGTTGTAAATTTATGTTTGCCTTTTTAGTTATACATAGTAATAATTTTTTGTTTTAATATAAAATAAACTTTTTCAACTACATATAAGGTTCCAATAAAAATTACACATATTTTTATGGTTACGATGTACGTGCTAAATGATTGTGGAAAACTCATGAACAGTTGAAACAATAGCAAAATAAGACAGAGTGTGAGAAACGCATACGCGTGCAACAAACTAACCTACCTTACACAAATTAGCACAATATTAGCTTTATTTATTCAAAAGTTACCATAAAACTCCGCTTATTTGAGTAACATTTTGTTTTAAACAAGAAACAAACGAAATAAATAAAATATTCTCAAGAGATAAAATGGCCTAAATAATTTCTAAAATTGCCTCAGTTTTCGTCGGACTTGACTGAGATCGTAACAAAAAAACATTCAGTCATTGAGAACTGTTGACAGAAGTGGAAGCTTACAACGGTGAAAGAGCAGTTTTTTTTGTATCTTCCACTTATTGTAATATGGAAAGTTAGATTTTCGTAATTTGAAGCTTAACATCATTAAAATTAGTCCGGCTATTCATACTATCAAATATGTTCTTCAAATCGGTAAGCACAACACGTCATACTTATAGCTAATACAAATATATATAACTACAGCGTGACGGTGAAGCGAAGTCATGATATTTTACCAATCTATAAATAAACCGACGCGCCTACGTAACATTCACTGCTTGGAAAACACAACCAAGGCATGCTTATAGCTAATACAGATATATATATATATATATATATATATATATATATATATATATATATATATATATATATATATATATATATATATATATATATAGCACCAGCGTGACGGCGATGCGAATACATAATACATAAGATTTTCCTCATCCAAAAATAAAAAACGCAGTAGGTATATTTATTATATATATTTAGATAGATTGTATATTTTTGCTTCTTCTAATCATTTTTTGAAATCGTTTATCATCATTTTATTAATTATTTTGTAAAAAAATTAACAAATTAATTAAATTTTAATTGCATTTGCTTTATTAAAAAGTATAAACAAAACAAAACCAAATCACATATGACAAAACAAATTTTTTGTTTTGATTACAAATATATCAAAATTTTTACTATACCACACTTACACACTCATTAAAAAAAAAAATTATAAATCAAGAAAACGAGAAACAGAGAAAATAACAAATGATTTATCTCCCTCTTTCTTTTATATTTTATTTTTAACATACATATATAGCTACAGCGTGACGGTGATGCGAATTCATCACACATTCCCCATACAAAATCGCCCAAAGCGCCTAAAGGAGTTTTCACTTAAAAAATTCATGGTATTGGTTCTTATTAATTCGATTTGTACATTGTGCATTAGATCTAATATTTATTTGTGTTATAGGTCTATAATCGCTTTCTAAAATTTTCGCTAATCTATATGGATTCGAGAAATATGAATAGTCAATAATTATATAACTTAACGTTTAATTATATAATTATATAACTTAACCCTAAACGGGATGTTATGATCTATAATTACCGTCTTCTCTGGTTCATTTTCCGACTAAAGAATTAACACAAAGTGCTTCAGTTATACTCCATATAGAGCACTATAATAACCAAACGAATCGTAGCAATCTGACAAAGATTTCATTGTTTTAATGATTTTACTTTATGATTATTTTATTTACAATTTTTTTAACAATTTATTAAAATGTCAACTGAAAAAATTGCAGAGAATGATATAAACGAAGATTTTAAAGAAAATAATGTTACAGAAATTGAATTAAAAGAAAATATTGAAATCGAAGATGAAAACATTAATGATGAGAAGAGTCTTAAAACAAAATCTTTATCGTTATCGAATAAAAAGGAACCATCAGTAACATCAGAGGCTACAAATATAGTATCACCAAGTGTTGCAACCACAACAGTATCCGAACTCGAAGAAATAGAGTTAAATGCTAAATTAGATCGTGAAAAATTAATTAAAGAATTTGAAGAAGTATTTATAAGAAATCGTCGTTATGAATGGAAATCACAAATTTTAGGTCGGAAGGTTGCGGAATATTTTCGTCGACAAAAAAATTATACGGCTATGGTTGATGAAAATCCCGATCAAATTGAAGAATTAAATCGAAAATATAAAAAGTGGCTCATTGATTTGGATGCTGTGAGTTGGAACGTGTTATTTAGTGATTTCACTTTTTTAAATTAACTTAATTTTTAAAGCTATTTGGCAAAGAAAAAGAAGCTCATATTCATCGCAGAATTACTGTTGAACCAATAAAACAAGCTATTCACGACGAACAACAACGCTATACAGAAAATTGTGAGGGTTTGTTTATATTTTATTTTATAATGAAATAGGTTCTACAAATTTTGAGCTGGTAAAATTTCCGTGAAGTAGGATGAAACATGCCATTTGCGATTTTCAAATGCCATCTATGTATGAGCGATCAACATAGCTGTACACAACTTTGTTGTTGTTGTAGCGACGTGTTTGGTGCTAATCCTCCGGCTCCATGTCCAGCTTCAGGAACTCTGCTACTGCCCTTGGGCGGTACCACAAATCTTCCTTCGTCAAGTTTGTAAAATTTGCAGGACAACTAAATAGGTGGTCTACATCGTGTGGCGTGTCCTCACATGCAGGACACTTGTCAATAATTTCAGGTTCAACTCTGCTCATGTGGTTGTTTAAAATGCGTGACAAACCGGATCTTAGTTGTGCTAAGATGGATCTGGTGCTACGGGGTGGTTGGACCTCTTCGGCAGCTACTTTTGGTGGCTTTCCATTCAAAACGCGATTTGGAAAAAAGTTCTTTATTGTATTTTCAACCGTTTTGGTATGGAGTGTTTTTAAGCCAGTTGTATATGTACATTCGTCTATGTTACCAGTAATCTGGCTATCTCTGACATCTTTCAGAAAGCATCTTGCTGTCTTCCTTGTACACAACTTTCAACCAAATCTCTTCTTATAATTTCGTAACAATTATTTAAACATTTTTAAAGACCTTGGTTTGACTATTCGGCGCTCTTGATTACTTGACTCGAACTATAGTTTTTGTTAATTTGAATTTTGTTATTTTTGTATTTGCAGGTGTGACAAGCTCTCCGCTATATTGACATATGAGTAAACGTGATATATCATATTGAGTTTATACTTCAAAATGGCGCTTTAGGCTCTCGATTTTTGCTGTGCTAAAAAACAATCAGACTTACAATATCGAGATTTTTGTTTTGAACCCAAAACTACGCCCAAAACTATTTCTGTGTTACATTTAATTTGCTTGATCTCTTATTTTGCAAAACAAAAGTTTATGTACCATGCGAAAGATAATAAGAGAAAAATTTGATTGGTGTAAGTTGTTGAGTCCTTCTTGGACAGCTAAAAGTCAAAGCCATCTTAGAAGACTTAAATGTTTGAACTTTTAGAAGTCTCCCAAAAATTTTTCCGACTTGGAAAAAAATTACGTTTCAAAAGAGTGTTCTTTACAGATAGGCTGTATTGTTTTTTATATCTGTAAGCTTAATAAATATGATGATTGAGTTAAGTGAAATTTTCATACATATTTAACGTCGGTTAAAGGTAAAAAAAATTGCACTTTCTTCCACCATGTTGGTAAGTCGTGAAAAATTTGTAATATTAATTTCAGAGATGGCGCACAAAATTCTTGGAATAATTTTTCACAGCAAAATAATGTTTTGAGCAACCGACCACCATAACTAATATTAATCGTGATTGATCTTCTGTCAAATCGTTTTTTTGTTTGTTTGTTTTCCTTTATTTCTCTGAGAGAGAAACCGGTTTGTCTTCCCAAAGACGTGCATAAATTTTTCATTTGATTCAAAATTGTACAATTATTGCGAGTTTCTTTTAAATCTATAAGAAAAAAACCTACCACAAAAAAATAATAGTTTCTCCCTCACTGCTACTATATAAAAAGAAATAAGAAAAATAACAGATTAGGATTTGATTCTATCCAAACATATAAATTTTAATCTTTTATCTATTAAAAATAAACTACACAATAATGAAAAGTTGGTCGCCAGCTAGTTTTCATAATATACTTTCAGGATGTATACATAACTTAAATATTTGCACATTTGCATTATAAATAATAAAATGTTCACTATTATAAAATCACTGGAAATAACACAATAAATGTAAAATACTCTCGTAATTATTTTTATTCATTTTATAAAAATTAGCACAACTAAAAATAATAGATTGTACTTTTTGTTTCGTTTTCAATTATTTAATTGTTTTTAATTTATAATTTAATACAATAGTTGGTTGTTGTAAATAAACAGAAATGCAAATGGCGAAATGAGAAATTGAATATGACATATTAGCAAACACGATTTCTTATGTCTCTCTTCATACAATTTTAAAGTTATGTTCTCTCTATATTTATATATACTCTAAGGTTTTGAGCGATATTTCAGTGCAGAATTTTGAAATAAGCTCAGTACGGAGGTTTTTATAAATTTAATTCATTTTTTAATTATCTTTATTTTTTATTTATTTATTTATTGATCGCATATAATTATTTTCTGTATAAAAGGAAATTGTTGAGATGAGTTTAAATTTAAACTTTACAACAACAGAATTGAAATATAAAATAGTACATTATTTGAAAAAAAAATAAATAATTGGTATTTAGAAAAGTTATTTGATCTTCTTATAACTACAAAACTAAAGCTAAAACCTATATTCTAACTTACTTACTAATATTTCATTTCAAAATTATTCACTCATTTTATTGCTATATAAAACTTAAATTGCGAATTATACTAAGTTTACACCAGTATCTAATAGGTATGTACTATACTTATTAGGTCGACTATGGTCGATGTAAACAGTTATCAAAAAAGTACGTACCAAATATTTGGTAGGATGATTTGCTACTTATCAAATTAGGTACGTAGCAAATAGGTATTATTTTTACGGTGTGAACACTAAAATTTGGTATGACATTTAAAATAAAAATAAATCAACTTATTTTATAAATATATATTTAGTTTCATGTGATTTTTTTGCTGAAATTAAAAGTGAAAAATTTTTAGCAAGAATATAGTAACTGTTTACAGTTTTTTATAAAAAATATATATGGAATTTCTTTTTTTCTAACCAAAAAACTAACAATGAAAATGACGCGCTAAAAATTAATATGTCATACCTAATTAATAAGAGTTTACATTACCGTACCAAATTTAAAAAGTATGATGGTGAAAATGGCTAGCAAATTTGATACGTAGCAAATTAGATACTGGTGTAAACTTAGTATTAGTTCATTTTCGGATAAGCTCAATTTTGATAGATAATTAAAAGTTTGCTGGTTGGCAATTTCATGTATTTGATTCATGTTTGTTTTGTGATGGAGTTATCGTGTACTGAACCTTTTTGGTACTTTAAGAATTAGCTTTAAAAATTTGTTTTGTTCTACTTGAAATTTTTTTTTTGTGAGTTATAGCTGCTCGCCACCATATGGGACAACCATACATAATTATTGATAGTATAATTGTTTTATCTATCAACAGCTTGTTTTCAAAATTCATTTTACTCTTAGTACACAATAGTGGGTAAAACATAAAGAATAGTTTTTAACATTTGGCCAGAGTGTTGTTAATATGTAATTGCATTGTTAATCGTGGATCAAGAAACAATCCCAAATATTTTATCGAATTGCTCCACTCTAATGGGTCGTTTTGGATTATTATAGGCGATTGTGGAAGTTTTCTGGGGGCTCTGCATCTAGTAAAATAAATAGCTTGACACTTGGAAATATTTATTCGAAGTTTCCAATCATCAAGATATTTAATGATCATATTAATATAACTATTAAGTCAATAAATAAGTGGTGAGGACAACTCATCTCTTGTATATATCGCAGTATCATCCGCAAATAGTGCTATTTCACAGTTATTTATCTTTGGAATGTCATTTATGAACAGATTGAATAAAATTGGTCCAAGTATAGACCCTTGCGAAACACCTGCAGGAATATTGTGAAATGATGATTTGTCTTCTAAGATTTGTACATAGAATAAACGACTATTTAAATATGACCATATAATTTTGAGAAGATATATAGGAAAACGGTAATTTCTGAGCTTGTGAATGAGTCCTTTGATCCAGACTGTATCAAATGCCCTTTCCAGATCAATAAGTACTAGTCCCGTCGATTTTCCTAAAGTTCTATTTGCTTTGATATAATCAATAAGTCTATGAATTTGCGAAACTGTAGAGTGACCAGTACGAAAACCGAACTGTTCATTAATAAGGATATTATTTTCTTCTACTATTTCTATAATTTTATCTTTGATGAGGTATTCAAACAATTTTCCTAATGTACATAGTAGACTTATTGGTCTGTAGTTTGTATGTATTGTGGGATCTTTTCCAGGCTTAATAATAGGTGTTACGCGCGCACACTTCCAACATTGAGGAAAATAACCAATTTTAAGACAACTGTTAAATATATTTGCAATAAATGAAAAAGAAATATCGGGCAGTTTTTAAGAAGAACGTTTGGTATGTCATCGATTCCTGGGGCTTTAAACGGTTTAAGAAAGTTTAACACGTTTTTTAACATATCTTGCGTAATTAACGGGGGAGCTGCTAAATCAACACAGTTTAGTGAATCAATTTCATGGACAGAATCATTAACTGAGTTTTCAATATTTAAATTAGAATTTGTGTTTAGGCATTTATGTGCGTCAAGGAATCCTTCCGCGATTAGTTCACATTTTTCTTTATTATTAAAAACCAAAGCAGTTTCATTTTTGATGGGAGGAATCGGTTGATATTTTTTAGATTTTTTGCGACACGCCAATAAGGTTTGGAACCCTTTTGGAGACTTTCGAGCTGCCTTTGCCATTTATTATTGATTAGCTCGTGAATTTTAGTTTAAATCAACTCGTTTAACTCACTAACTATGCTTTTCAGAAATGGATATCTCAGCCTTTGTCATTGCCTTCGCCGAGTGTTTCTTATTCTGATAAGTAGCTTGACATCGTCACTAAGGATGATTCTTTCATTGTAATGAAATGGGACTAATGGTGTTGATAAATTTGTAGCCAATATTATTTCTTCCGTCAGACCTTCGATAGCTTTGGCAATACCACAATTTGAACTCAAATCAGAATTAACGATTAAGGTTTTATTGTGATTCTCTATATGATCCTTACACATCTTCCAATTTGTTTTTTTGTAGTTAAATTTTTTGTTATTTATACTTATAACAGTAGGACAAAAGTTAACCGTTGCAACAACAGGCAAATGGTCTGAATTTAATTCATTTAGGCACTTAATATCGCTAACTAGTACGTGGCCATTTGTTAAAAATATGTAGATGGTACTTGATCTTCCAATAGGACTTATATGAGTTGGTGAGTTTGGGTAAATTATAGTACAACCATCGTTACTAACCGATAAGGTACTAAGAGTTCTGCCGCCTTTATTATTACGTAAGCAATTCCATTGGTTGTGGTGACAGTTGAAGTCTCCGCCTGCAAGATATGGTTCATCTCTGTTTGTCAAACGTACCAAATCAGATCGTAGATTTCTATCGCTAGATTTAGGGCAATAACTTACAAAAATTTTGAGGCAGATGTTATTATGGGTTTTAAGTAGAATACCCATGTTTTCTATTGATTTCAATTTTAAATCTGGAAGTAGATAATGTGATATAGATTTTTTAATTAGTATCCCTACCCCACCTTTGGATTAGAACTCCCTGTCTCTTCTGTAAAAGTTATATTTCTAAATGAAAAATGAGATATTGCTTTTTAGATGGGTTTCAGTAAGCAGCATTATATCTTTATTGTACTTGCACAAAAATTCTGACAGTTCGTATTTTTCGGCCTTAACACTCCGGCAATTCCACGTAGCAACAAGTAATTTATTATGGTTGAACAGCATATTTAATAGCAACTTGAGCTATAGTACGAAATTGATCTTCGCGAGATCTACAATTTCTTAAACTTGTGACAATTTCATTGAAAATACCAAAAAGTTCAGATGTAGTGAACAAAGTGTCATGATTCGCCTGTGAAGCTGAAATTAAATTAAGATTATTATAACTGGTTCTTTGTTGAGTTGAATTAATTGGAAGTGTTTCGTGTAAAGGTACTGTTTGATTAGTGTTTTGTGACTGTGGTAAAAGTGGAAACTGTTGAAAATTAAAATTATGATCCGCTTTTTGTGATACAAAATTTCTTATGTTTAATTTCTTCCGCATCGCTATATACTCATCTCTTTTTGGACAAATAACACTGTTGGCTGCATGATATCCTTGACAATTTACACATTTATATTTGGTTTAAATTCCTAAAGAAAACATAATTTAGAATACCAATCCTAGTTGGCATGGTATCTTTGGATATTCAGAGACAATAATTTATAACTCGTTATTATTAACACTAAACATACCTAACTTCCAATACAAAAATATTGCGACGCTGATACATAGGCTGACTTAACCACAGCTCTGGAAACATAGTGTTCTGGATATATAGTGAGCTAATATAAATCCAATAATTCAATTAAAGGCTAGCCAATGTTATAGATTTCGCGTAGTTCTAATTATAAAAATATAAAATAAAGCAGTATTATCCAAACAAATATAAATTCTTTTGTACAAGAAAACATAAAAAAAATTTCAACCGGAAGTGACAAACTGGAAGTTGGGATGGAGAACTGTTGTGAAAAGTACTAAATGCTTATGTACTAAGTTTCATCCAATTCGATTATCAGGTATAGATGTTATTGAGCTTTAAAAAAAACAGGTGCTCGGGACACCTTCACCACTTTGTTCACTATCGCTCAAAAACTAATCAGTTCCTTGCCATACATATTTGCATCTTTTTCCAAAGTATCATCAAAACTCATTCACGAACGAATGTTGTATGCTCCCAACAAACATTGAAAAAATTGTGACACAGTAAATAGGTATTTGGGAGGCCCCCATCACTTATTCCAATATTGTCCAAAAACTAATCAGTTCTTTGTCATTTAAGTTTCCCTCTTTTTTCAAAGTGTCACTGAAATTGATTTATGAATGAAGTCTGTATGCTCCCAACAAACTTTAAAAACAAAGTGTGAAAAGTCAGCAGTTGTATGGTAGACCCCCACCACTCTGATCAATGTGTTCCAAAAGATGATAATTATCTTCTCACACTAATTGAAACCTTTTTCATAAGTTTCATCATAATCGCTTCATTATTGTAGGCTGTAGTGTGCATAAATACACTGAAAAAACTTCAAAAAATTTTTTAAAAAATTTTTTACCGGCAGTGAAAAACCGAAAGTTGGGATGCAGAACTGTTGTGAACCGTACTAAATGCTTATGTACCAAGTTTCATCCAATTCGATTATCAGGTACAGATGTTATTGAGCTTCCGAAAAAGATGTTATTGAGCTCCCTCCAGACACCCCCAACCACTTTGTGATAGGTTATCCAGACACCCCCCCCCCACCCTTTATACAATGTCCCCCAAAAGCTGATAAAATCTTGCTCATGTTACTTGAAAGCTTTTACCAACGATTCATGAAAATCTATCGGTAATTGTAGGCTACAGTAGGGATAAACACCCGAAAAAAAAACTTTCAACCGAAAGTGACAAGCTGGAAGTTGGTATGCAGTTATATTGGAAACAGTACTAAAACCTCATACCAAGTTTCCATAATGTCGAAAGCCGGGATTAGAAGTTATTGAAGGTTCAAACTTAGAGTTGTTCGGGAGACCCCCCACCATTTTGTCCAAATTTGAAATGAGAATTGCAAAAATTCAAATTTGAATTCAAGAGAATCTGTATCATTTGCCAAAGTTTCATCAAGATCCTATGCACAAAGGTCACCCTTTTATAAATATTGAATATTTGAACATACTTCTATCATTTTTATCCAAATGACAGCCTTGGCGTTCCAGGTTCCTGAAAAATCAGCTGTTTTAAAAATTTTAAAAACTTTGTTGTCCTTGATCTAGCTGAAAATGGTCAACCTTACATTTGAAAACTTTTGCACACGTAGATACAACATAAATCTTTCCAAAATTTAAAAAAAAAATTGTTCAAGTCTAAAGGTTGAGACCCTAGGACTGTTGAAATGAAAACAAACGCAAAAGGCAATGCTATCATAATTTTTGGTTTATGTTTTTTAAGATTATCTTACCTTTTAAGCAAACTTTTAAACTATGGCCTCAAAAAATTTCAGCTTTCTAACCCAAAGAGTTCCAATTTTATAAGGATTATACTAAACCTACTATAGGAAAAATCTCTAGCCATTTAATACCAAAGAAAATTATCAAATTCTCTTTTGGTTGTATTTTTTTCACTAAGTAAACCGTTTGAAAAAAAGATTAAATAAGAACAAAAAAATACAACAACAAAGATGATTTTGAATTAAAATTGATTGATAATATTTGATTATAAATTATATGTGATGGTATAATTGTACACTGAAAAAAATAATTTGGTATATTCTACAAAACGGATTCATTCAAATTTATTTTGTACAATCAACTAAAATTTAGTACAATCGACAATACGTTTTTAAAATTTGACAATGCTTTGTCAAACTTTCAAATCGTATGGTCAATTCTACTAAATTTTAGTTGACGCTACAAAATTAATTTGGTTGAATCCGTTTTGTAGAATATACCAAATTATTTTTTTCACTGTAGTTGTGACGTAGTTCATTTGATCTTTGGTGGATTTAATATGTTATGACTAATTTCAACCAAATTAAACAAAACTATTCCGAAATTGCATAAAGTAGTTTCGGTTAATGTATTTAATGTATTTTGTGAAATTTGTTGGATAATTCCGTTTCTACTTAGTTTTTTGATTTTAACTAATTTGATGCATCTGATTCTACTTGTGTGCATATTTGTCTGATCAAGAAATCTATCTTTTTCTAGCGGACATCTTGCTACTTGGACTTTTTTATTTTGAAACAAAAGCTTTATTATTTATTCTTATTATTTTATTTATTATTATTATTATTCTTATTTACTAATAGCAGCAGGTATTAATTATTTTGTTTATTGATTTTTTAGTTATTGAAATAAGTTTTGTAGAACAATGTAATACAAACAAATCAAATGTCACAAATCCGCTGTGCATTAATGTTCAAAACATTATTATGCTGTTAAAAATTATTTAGAGACTTTTGTTCGCCATGTATGAAATATAAAAACCAACAACATAATTTCACAATCTTTCACTGCGGGATTTTGAAATTTGTTTTATATAATTTTGTTTTATAATAAATATTTATTTCCGATAATAAAAACACTATGCAAGTACTAAAAACAATAATTAAAGCCACTGACTAATACGGAGATCGCGTAAAGTGGAATTTTGCTACAAGTTTAAAATCGTGAAATCAAATGTAAATAACTCCCCTTCATTTGTCACCATATTGGTACGTGGTGCGTCTTGAAAAAGTTGTAAAACTGTGTTGTTTGTTTTAATATTTCAAAGATGGCGCCAAAAGACACCGAATAATTTTTCACTGCAAAAAAATGTGTTGAACAATATTTCACTTTCATAAATTTAATTTGTTTTATATAATTTTGTTTTATAATAAATAGTTCGTTTTAGTGTTGAAAACAACATTCAACAAACAAAAAAACTATTACAGCACCTGCTAACAGTAAATAATTCCTTTCCAATTTCTCGTACTGGGTTCTAGCTTTAAAGTCGAATAAAACCTAATACATTTTATGTTTTGTTTTCTTCACAATTGTAGTTTTTGCGAAACGTTTGAAAGAAGTAGGTGTTTCGCTACAGAGCTCTAGTACGGGGATACCACTATCTGAAGAAATTGTTTTAAGCAATATATCACGAATGGAAAACGCTAGAAGAATAATCGACAAAGAGCGACATGTGTTCATTAAAACACAGGATATGGTAGCCGAAATTGAAGTGGTTTGTATTTATTTTATTGATTTCTTCGTTTATAGTCTATAACTTTTTACGAAATTTTTGACTTTTAATTCAAAACTTAGGTCATTGAAGTCTTGAGCTGATATGATTTTGGTGTCGTCCAAAAGTTTTCTTACTTGTAATTTCAATTCATTCGGTTTCAAAACATTGAGACTTTCGTGCAGATCGTTAAGTTATTGAGATTTTTTGAAACAGTTTCAAAAATGTAATGCTGTGATCGGGGTTAAAACTTAGCAGCATCAAACTTTTGTAAATCTGACTATCAACTATCACACCATAATGCTAGTAAGTCATAAGCTAAATAGGCAAAATTGAAAGAAATGGTATAAAATCGAATATTTAAAATCTTAACTATCGTTTTTTTAAGAATGGGGCAGAAAACGTGGTTTTTGGAAATTTTTTTGACTCAATTTTGTGATTTTGGTATCAATCGATCGGGCTTGGTCTCCCGAAAACTTTATGAGATTGGGGTGATAGGACCCACCCCTACCCCTTTACACCCTTTTTAAGTTTTAGCATATAAAAATCTATATAAAATAAATGGGAAGAGATAAAAAAAATTGAATGCACCATTATCTTTTATTCAGATTGGCGCAACTTTTGAGTCACAAAGTTGGTTTGCACACCCACCCCCAACCAACCCCGTGGGTGGGGTTAAAACATAAAATGAGTAAAATATGTCATGTGGTGTATCGTTAGAATTAGAATTTTATAACAAATACAATCCCCCATATTAACACTGATCGGTGACAACCATTTTTTACTCCCAAGGAGGTACCCTTATCGTAGAAAAAAATATTTTTTTGCATGTCATGTTTGGTGTCGATTTCAATATAATCGGGGATGCTGAGTTCTATGATGATGATAAAAATTGGGGTCGAACTCAGGGTAGTCTAATAATAGGTGGGGGTTGGGGGGTCGGTTATACAAAGTATCGAAATTATTGTCATTATTATCGATTTTTACATAATCGAGGATGCTGAGTTCAATGGTGATGGTAAAAATGTTGACCGGACTCAGGGTAGTTCAATAATAGGTGGGGGTTAGGGGGTCGGTTACACAAATCTGGTTTAAAGACGAAGTTCAATTATTTATACAAGAAAATGATGAGCGCTCAAATTGATACAGTCTTATTTTTGTGGCATTTGTGTCAATAATAAAAATATAAGAAATATAAAGAATTTGCTATTTTAGTTTATTATTTTTCTTATTTAATAATTTTAAAATATTTTTCTGCCATGTTTCGACGATACATCAATTTGACGATATAATTCAACTAACATTTAAGAATAAGCCACTTTTAAGGGGCTCTTTTGCTAAGTAACTCTAGCCTTGGTATATAATATATAAATGAACATTTTTTTATTCTCCACCTTACCCTCCAGCTTCTGATTTTGCTCCTATGGTTGCTTGATTGCATATTCCAAGACCACCATTGGATTCAGTATCCTCGATTCATAGAAAAACTAATATTTATTATGTATATTTGAACATTTCCCTAATTTTAAACCCAAACTCTTATCCTCTAGTTTCTAGCCTGGACCCCAAATACTAATTTCAGCATCACCATTGCTGTATGCATCACCACCAAATCGGTACCCATAATATTGTAACGACTCTTCGTTGGTTCTTTTCGATTATTGAGCAAATACGACAGTAAAAAGACAGATCTTTAGTTAACAAAATCTCAAACTTTATTTATCAACCAGTTACAGCAACTTCCGATTTTAATTACAATAAATTCCAGGGTCTCCAATTTATGCACGATAAACTTCACCGCTTTTCCACAATTTGAAGCAATAATATTCGGAATCGTAAAATCTGTATTTACTATTCCACTAAGTTCAAATTCTTTTACTATTAGTACCCAGGCTCAAGTACCACCGATTATTCCTTATACTTGCGAATATTTGTAAACACTTTTAATTGCAAAATTAAAACTGACTATCTGATATTTTGTTCGCTTATTTATATTCAAAAACAAATAAGCAGAAACGTCTGGTAACTCAGTTTTTGTTGCCAGTGTATTTTCTAGAAACAATAGAGCACACCTCCTTTTAATTCATTAATGTAAACATTTGTAAATTTAATTTACATTAATTTATGAAATACAATTTGCAATACAAGTAAAAGATTGAAAAAAGGAGTTAACATTTAATTCATGAATGAGTAAATTAAATTAACCCATTCTGGACGAAGTTTATTACAATATATTTTCGGCTTTCAACCCAAACTCCCACCCTTTAGTGACACTCTTATTTTTTTGTTTCCAATTTAAACATCACTGTTGGATTCAGTGTCCTCAAGTATGTTGAAAACAATAATAATGACGATAAATTTGATACTCAACATTTTTACCATCACCATTGAACTCAGCATCCTCGATCATGTAAAAATCGATAATAATGACAAAAATTTCGATACTTTGTATAACCGACCCCCCAACCCCCACCTATTATTGGACTACCCTGAGTCCGATCCTAATTTTTATTATGACGATAATTTCGATATTTTTTATAACCGATCCCCCAACCTCCACCCCTTTTTGGACTACCACGAGTCCGGCCTCCAATTTTATCATCATCATTGAACTGAGCATCCCCGATTATATTGAAATTGACACCAAACATGACATGCAAAAAAAATATTTTTTTCTACGATAAGGGCCCCTTGGGAGCAAAAAATGGTTATGTCACCGATCAGGGGTAATATGAGGGATTGTATTTGTTATGAAATTCTGATCTTAACGATACCCCACATGACATATTTTACTCGTTTAATGTGTCAACCCCACCCACGGGGTTGGTTGGGGGTGGGGTGCAAACCAACTTTTGGACTCAAAAGTTGCGCCGGTCTGAATAAAAGATAATAGTGCCATTCAATTTTTTTTGATCTCTTCCATTTATTTTATATAGATTTTTATATGCTAAAACTTAAAGAGGGTGTAAAGGGGTGGGGGTGGGTCTTACCATTCCAATCTCATAAAGTTTTCGGGAGATGGCCAAGCGCAATCGATTGATAAAAATTTTGTAAAAAAAAATTTTGAAAATTTCCGCGACTGTCCGATTCTTAAAAAAAAACGATAGTTAAGTGTGGCATGAAACTCTCATGAAGTGCAACGAACATAGAAGAAAAATTGATTAACTAAACGTATAAATCCGATCACATATTTAAATATGACATAGTCCAATATTTCATAATAGGATAGAGAATAAAACAAAAATAAAAAAGAGATTAAAAGCAAATTTGTTTTAAAAATTTTCATGAACATAACGGAAATGGAGTTGTCAATGCTAATGGCTCCCTGATAGTGAGCACACCGTATTCCTCATTATTTAAAGCCAACATTCTTCGAGCAGGCGTCCCGTCATCAAGGCATATTCCGTAACTAAGATTAGGGTACTATATTTTACTGCTATTGCCAAAACACAATTAACAAATCAACAAAAACGGATCCCTCCATGCGATTAAAAACCTTTTTATTCAATCCTTGGCCTTTGACCTTTGTATTCAATTACATAAGTTTACCAAAAAAGAAACCAAAGTTTTATTAATTTACAATTACTTTTTCTCAGGTTAAATACTATTTATTAATTTAGAATTTACAACAAAACTCGAAAATTTGACTTAAAATTTGACTAACTTGAAAATTTTATGTTTTTAATGGTAACCATTTTTTAAATTTATATTTAAACTATTACTATTTTAGGTTGAATTATATTTTAACATAAAATGGACTAGCCATTTTCTAAGCATCTTTGCCATTCCGTTGTTTTATTTTGGCACAGTTCTGAAATTTTTAAAAGGAGTCAGTTATAACAAATGAACAACTGTTAGCCGAAGGCTTTGACGTTTTTATATGTTAGACCATCGATTTTCTTTCATTGCAGTTTCAAAGTTTTCAACAAAAAATGTAAGCCTAGACAGTATAAATAAAATTTCAGAGATCCGCTATTCACAAAATATTGCGTCAAATTTATGTTAAAATATAATTCACCCAAACTAGAATAATTAACATAAAACGAATATTTGCAGTCAAAAATGTCAAAATCTTAGACGAAGAGGCGTATTTTTAATAAAAAAATTGAGCTACTCATATTTTCTTTTTATATATAGGAAGCAAAATCACTCGAAGATTTAGGAAATGGATTACGAATGATTGATTTCGAACAACTTCGAGCCGACACCCAAAGCTTAAGTGATAAAATTGAAGGTAAAATTATTCAGATACAAAATCGCAAATGAAAATCAACCTTTTAATTTTATTAGAACGAAACAATGAACTAGAAAAAATTCGTCTACGATGTAATTCTGATACGCAAATATTAGCACATGTAAGAGAAAAGGAGTTTATGTTACATAATTTGATTGGTAAAGAAAAAAAAGTGCTGAGAAAAAATTTGTCAACAGTTGCGGAACAACGAGAGGAATTATATCAACTTAAACTTAAAAGAGATTCGCTCAGAAAAACTTATAATCAGATGAGTGAATCTTGTGGTCTTTTAGATAAGCCATTACTACTTCGAGATTATGATTCTACAACCAATATGGTAAACAAAATTATATATCATTTAATATAAGATTATTTTAACAATATTGATATTAAAACAGATAGAAAATCAAAATGAACAAATTATCCGGATGGAAAAAGAAAATGAACAGATGAATCAGGAAATAAATTATTTAGTTGCGAAATTGAATGAAGGATAGATTCACTAGAATTAATTTTTTGTAAAAAAATAATCAAACTATTATAAATTAATATTTAAAAATTTGTTTTGATTACCGATTAAATTTGACAACATTGTGAAAAACTAAAATAAATTAAAATTCATACGAACCACCACCACAAATTTATTCTTGACAATTGTTTTTTTCAACATTAAATAAAACCACAAAACTTCATTATTGAATTGGTTGAATTTTTTTTTTAATAAAATGTGTTGTGTAGTAGGAATTACAATATGTGTCACAATAACACATAAAAACCTTTTAAGACCGAGGTCCCACAACAACATACGTTCAAAGGTGTTGATGGACGTAAATCTTTCTTTTTTTTTTGTTTTTTTATATTTTTTGTTAAAGAATGGATAACTAAACAAAAAATCCTATCACTGACAAAATATGACATATATTATGATAGAATAGAGAAAATAAAAGTAAATTAAAAAGTATATAGCAAATTTTTACAAAAATTTGCTGAAACAAAACGAAAATGTAGTTGCCAATAATCCAGCCGGTTGCATATTCCTTGATCCTGTGACGCACCGTCTTTTTTAAAGATTAAAGCCCACACTTAGTTATATGAAGGCTCGTTTCTTCAAGGAAGCAATAGCGCCTCATCATCAAGGAATATTTTACAGCTAAGATTGAGGGTGCTGCCTTTGACTGAATACAGTTCATCCGCCACCACCTCTAAGATGTCACCTTGGCTAGTGATATCTCTCTGCTATTGCCAGTGGTATGTGATATCTCACGTTAACTCGTCTGTCAATAGCAGGGACTGGAGTACGCGAGGTTGTCACACCCGTAGATCAAAATTTAAAAAAAAAATTCAAAACAATAAAAACTGATCCCTCCATGCGGATTGAATTGGTTGAATTTTTTTAAAATAAACTAATTAATATTGTTTGTTTATATTTGTGGATGGTTGTCGGCATTGTTTTTGAAAAAAATACAATAATAAAACTGTAGTAAATTTTTAGCTTTTTCTTCGTTTTGTTTGGAAGAACAAAATCAATTATGGTTTAGCAGCTCAAAATCGTTATTAGTGAGAAATGTTATATAATCAAAAATTGTCAAAGCTCGAGTGAACTGTCAGTTAGGGCCGGTTGTACAATTGCATTTCAGCCGAGGTTCAAGTTGAAATTAAGCTAAACCTGAGATTCTGTTCATTTACGCGTTGTACAATTGCGGTTTAGTCGTGAGTATGAGCTTACGCCAGGGTTCAAGTTGAGCGCCCAAATGTTGGTTCAAGTGCGGTTCAAGAAACTAACCTAACTTTTTTCTAAAAAAAAACAATCAAATCAATTTCGTTGGAAAACAACAAGAATAATAATTCTGACTAGTATTTTGCGAAATAATCTTGAGAATCACATCTCACATCTTGCATACAGACGATTTTTTCAGTACATTATGGATTTAGAAAACTTAACTTAATCTTTAGAACTTAAGATTTAGAACTTAACCATAATCTCACTTGTACAACCCATTGTCATTTAAGCTTGAGCTCAACCTCCTATCGGGTTCTACTAAGCTTTAGCTTAAACTGCTATTGTACAACAGGCCCTTAGTGTCAGACAGTGGCGTAGCTAGCATGGGTGGCACCCGGGGCGGATATTGTGGTGTCACCCCAAGAATGAAAACTGTCAAAATTAATAAAAAGCCAATAAACGTGGGGGGGGGGGTCAATATAAAGCAACAAACATTTTCATAGAACGAAAAAATTATATTGTAATATGTAAAACATTTCCATAATATGAAGCCAACTTAAAATTCAACTTAAGTAAATTAAATAAGTGATGCAAAGTTTCAACTTCGAAATTATTATCACCTCAACGGCGTAATCGATAGCGTGTCGGCCTAAGGATTCGAACCAGGCACCGAGGAAGAAGGTTCGAATTCATCCGAAACACGAAAAATGCGAGGTGGAGTTTTTTCTGAGAAACTTCCAACCATACCTTTGAATTGAAAACATTTTAATTACTTCTTTACTTACTTGAGTTAAATTGATCTCAAAAAATCCCCAATATTGTAATATATTTTTTTTAAATACAAGAAAAGTGTAACGTACAAATATAATAAATAAAAAAAATTATGTATAGTATTATTTCATTCTTCGGAATATTTCTTTTTTGCGTAAATTTTTTTAGGAGGTTACTATTGTTGTTGAAAAGGTAATGAAATATTCCACAAGAATTTGTTAAATTATTTTTCACACATTAAATGGCTTTTAATGTCTCAAGTAGAGTTTCTGCTCGAAAAATTCGACCGAGGAAGATTTGTTATCTTGAACTAATAATTTGTTATCTTGTACTGGAGTACGCTGGGCTTATCACTCCCGTAGATCAAAAATAAAAAAATTTAAAAATCAATAATATTAAAAACTTTACGTATGAACGTAAAACTCATGTTAAAACAACTAAACTTTGACGGATTATTTTATTTTTTAAATTTTATATAAATAATTAAAATATGAATAAGTTTATATTATATAATCTTAATTACAATTTCAATAGAAGACAAAGTGGAACTCAATTTATGTTAAGTGTTTACTACAATATTGATATTGATTGTCATATAATTCGAATTTATTTATATATATTTAAACTAAAGAAAATGTTTTATTTAGCATAAATAAATTGCCTAAATTGAATTTTGAGTAACGAAATTCTTATTTAAATAACGAAATTCTGTTTTTTTTAAATCGGGACATTTTTAAAATGAAGCGGGACGCGGGACAAATTGTTAAAAATCGGGACTGTTCCGCCAAAAGTGGGACGTCTAGTCATCTTATTAAAATCTCTTCTTTCTAGCTTTAATAGCTGCAAACTTAGAAATCGCATATTCAAAATTTATATTGTGTGTTGCCTCATGTTCTATTGTTAATATGCCAAGATTGTTAAGCCTCGTTAGGGTCATTGTTGCCAGCATGTAATTTTTAATTAATTTTAATTTGCTGAAACTCCTCTCCCTTGAAACCACTGATACACAAATAGTCAGAAATAACTTTAGTGCGACCATAAGATTCGGAAGAGATTTTGTAAAATCACATTCCACGATCAATTTCAAAATGTCTATAGGCACACCCAGTTAGAAACTGTTACATTGCCGCTTTTAAATGCCTTCTCAACCTTAGTATCTCTATGACGAGTTCTGTTTCTGATACCTCATCATAAAAACCGGTAAATTTTGATTCAGATAACTCCAACTCTTCACTGTTCGCCAAAAGCCCAGTGTTTGTCAGCACAACCTCGAACAATAAAGCTACATCTTGGACCGACTTTAATCTTGTTAGGAGTTCAACATTGAACCGTCGTAGTACTCCGATTTTTTCACAGCAAAATCTATTGCCTCTTCTACAATATGTCTAGGTTTCAATATAAAGACGAAGTGACTGTATTTTTATAACTAAGTGATCAATATTCAAGCTTGTGCTTTGCAATACAATCCAAGCACAATTTATTCGCCTTAAAACATCATTCCAAAACAAAAGATAGCAAAGAAATGTAAAATCATACACAATCACCACGCATAAGGTTCTGTGCAGCGCCTCTAGTGTCTACATTTTCTTGTTGATCACTTAATTTCTCAATTGCAGCCACAATCCCATTAAAATTTTCATCCAATACTTTAACTGAAGCATAATGAGCATCCCAACGCGTTGTTGAGAGTCTTTTAAAAGTTGTTTTGCTGTGTTTAACAAGCACTTCCCAGCAGCTAGTCGAAGCAGAAAAAATGTAAAAATTCCACTGCTCCGAAAAATGTTACAAAAGCTCCATTTAGTGCAAATGAATGTTGGTCACATAAATTAATTGAATGATCTATACACCAACAAATATTGCTGTGTTGTTTTTTGCTTTAATAATAGCTTGCACTCCTTCATGTATACCACTCATAACAGCTGCATTATCATAACCTTGGGAACGACAATTCATAACATCTAAGCCGTCATTTTCAAGATTTTTAAGAATTTCATCGATTAAAGCAGCGGCTTTTTTCCATGTAAAGGAAAAGGTCCAAGGAATACTTCCTTGATTTCCACTTTTCTATCATCAATTTTCACATAACGAATCATTTCTGACATTTGATCAATATGTGAAATGTCAGGTGTGCTATCAAACATAATTCCAAAATATTTATATTTTTTTTAATATTTAATTCAAGATGTGTTCTTTTTACATCATACTTTGACAGTAGTTTGATTATAGTTCTAAGAAATTGCCTTTATTTAAAGGCTTTTTCCTTCATCATATCCACGAAACGCTAGGTTTTTTTTTTAGATAAAAACAAAGTTATATGCAATAATCTGGATAAAAGATGTTTCCACTTCTGTTTTTCATTATCTATTAATAGCAAGACTGCGTCTCCTATCGTTTTATGAACCTCGTTTCCAAAGTTTTCCGCTTTTTAAAATTGGGTTGTTCTAAAAATTGCGAAACCGTTTTTCAATAAAATTAAAGTACATAAATGTAAAGTTCATGAAAATTGGCATTATGTAATTGTAACTTACAATTAAAACGAATTGAAAAAACTAAAGTCAGTCTTCATCCTCAATAATGATAATATGCCCAAAAGCCTAAAATTCGTTTAGAAATTTCGTTTTTTCTACTAATATACTCTTCTTATAATATAGTCAAGAACGTAAACGAAATATATCTTATAAAACCTTCTATGTAAAATGTTCAAAATGTTACCATTTAAAATCAGTAAGACGAATATCGCAGAAAAAATCCAATTACAATTCGAAATTATTAGAAGTACGTTTTACTCCAGACAACGGACAAAAATCCGATGAGGTCCAGGTTTTGTACAATGTGTACAATCCATCCTTTCAAATTCGTCATATTGGACAGATGTTCAAGATCCGGAATCATATCCATCATATAATTGACTAAATGGAAATTAATCCCAGATTTTGTCCACTTAGTCCCATATCTTCTTATGTATCACAGTTAAAAAATGGATTTGATTAACATAAATTCAATTTTTTTTTATTTTGCCAAAGCAATACACTTATGTATTTAACAAATGATATCTTTATTGCAATATTGCAATGTTATTAAATATTTTTGTCTTATTAAATTTTATCATTAATATTATAAAACTGAAAACAAACAGGATGAGTATGTATCTACCTATAAAAATTTGCAAAACTATAGTAATTGCATAACTACCATTTTATTCCACAGTAATTATTTATGTAGCCATTCGAAAACGATCCATTCCAATTTACGAGTTTCAAGATAAAGGAAAAACAAAAATTAATTTGAGATTATTTACAAACATGGTGATTTGATTGTTTATTAGTTTTCTTAGGTGTTTGCAATTAATTTGTTTGAAATGTAACACATATTAGGTAGTAAGTTTAAGCTGATATTTTAGAAATAATTTTGGAATAGAGACATAATTTTGGAATAGAACAGAACTCAAGGGTGCCACTCTATCGACACAGGGTGCCACATTATCGACGGAGACCACTTTTCCTATACATTATTCAGCATATGTGTTTTCAGACCTGGTCGTTAAAGAATCATTCTTGCATACTAAACAATGTACCGTAAAAGAAAACGGTTAATATGGTATCTATAGGAATATTCAAAGCTATTGAGTAATTGTGGTGATGGTATTCAATGCTTAACATGTTGATTCGATTAAAAAAAAGAAATACACACATATTGTTGAAATTTTATTTTCCGTAATAACTCAAAAATTTTAAAAAGTAGAATAGATCCTTTTTGAACCAATAGGACACATTTATAGGACACATTATAAGTTATCACAATTTATAAATCAAAATTAAATGGATAACCTGGCTAAAATGGTTTCTAAGTGATTTATCGTTGAAAACGATTGAAACGTTGAAAACCATTGTGATGGTTTGTTTAAGTTTTTTACGGTCGGGTGTCACCCCAAAACGGGTGACACCCGGGGCGGACCGCCCCCTCCGCCCCCCCCCCCCCTAGCTACGCCTCTGGTGTCAGATTTAGCTTTTGGAGTTTATCACCCAAACTCACAATGATAATATTTCACAATCAAAATTATTATTTGATTTCTTTGGGATTTTTTGTATTAAATTTCTAGATATTACCATGTGTGAATTCATAGGATGAGAGAATATTTCGTCAACATTTAAGTCAACATTCTAATCAACATCCTAAGTCACGAGTGTAAAGTCATAATTGATTGTGGTCAATCAATGCGAAACTTAATATCTGACGTAAAGTCAATATGTTGTTATATTTTTGGTTAAGAAATATAGACAACTTTAGGGGAGTTTTTAATTTGGATGGGTTTTTTTGTGAACAATTAAGCTTAAGTACATATTGGAAATCACTTGAATTTTGCAATTCGAAATAACTTTTCATTTTCTCTAAAATTCCTTTAGAAAAAATTTTGTGTTTCGTGTCAGGATTCGAACTACATTCATCAGAGATACATGTTCAAATCCCGTGTGTCTTACACAACTTAGCCAAAGCATCGATGACGAAACATATTTTAATTTTGATGTTCAGATAATTTCTAAATTGAACCTTCATCATTTTTCATATTTACTTAAGTTGAATCTTTCATCTATGATTACATATTTTTTTTTTTTAAGTGAAACTTCTTTATCGGCGTATGAGAGAAATTTTAAAGCAGTATAAAATTTAAAAAAATCGTCACAATTTTCGGTTACGTTGTTTTTTTATAAATTTTAATTTTGTTTTGATAATTTTATTTTTATTAACAGAGCATCCACAATGAAAATACTTTTACTCATGAAAGTTTGTATGAATATTTATTTTGAGAAAAACAAAATTTATTTTTGAAATACTTTTTCCTCAATGAAAAAGTTAAACATTTCTTAACTTTTTCCGCTGTTATTTATGTAGTATTGTACTAAATGTTATATGGATGTGTCGATTGTAGATGGTGGTCATGGTGGTCATTGTGGTCATGGTGGCCATGGTGGTCATGGTGGTCATGCTGATAATAGTGGTCATGATGGTCATGGTGGTCATAGTGGTAATGGTGTTCACGGTGGTCACAGTGGTCATGGTGGTCATGGTGGTCATGGTGGTCACGGTGGTCACGGTTGTCATGGTTGTCATGGTGTTCATTGTGGTCATGGTGGTCATGTTGGTCATGGTGGTCATGGTGGTCATAGTGGTCATGGTGGTTATGGTGGTCACGGTGGTCATGGTGGTCATGGTGGTTATGGTGGTCACGGTGGTCATGGTGGTCACGGTGGTCATGATGGTCATGTTGGTCATGGCGGTCATGGTGGTCATGGTAGTCATGGTGGTTAAGGTGGTCATGTTGGTCATGGTGGTCATGGTGGTCATAGTGGTTATGGTGGTCATGGTGGTAATGGTGGTCATGGTGGTTATGGTTGTCACGGTGGTCATGGTGGTCATGGTGTTCACGGTGGTCATGGTGGTCATGGTGGTCATAGTGGTCATGGTGGTCATGGTGTTCACGGTGGTCATGATCGTCATGGTGTTCATGGTGGTAATGGTGGTCATAGTGGTCATGGTGGTTATGGTGGTCACGGTGGTCATTGTGGTCACGATGGTTATGGTAGTCATGGTGTTCACGGTGGTCATGATGGTCATGTTGGTCATGTCGGTCATGGTGGTCAAGGTGGTCAAGGTGGTCATGGTGGTTATGGTGGTCATGGTGGTCATAGTAGTCATGGTGGTCATGGTGGTAATGGTGGTCACGGTGGTCATGGTGGTCATGGTGTTCACGGTGGTCATGGTGGTGATGGTGTTCTAGTGGTCATGGTGGTTATGGTATGGTGGTCATGGTGGTCATGGTGTTTATGGTGGTCATGATGGTCATGTTGGTCATGGCGGTCATGGTGGTCATGATGGTCAAGGTGGTCATGGTGGTCATGGTGGTCATGGCGGTCAAGGTGGTCATAGTGGTTATGGTGGTCATGGTGGTAATGGTGGTCATGGTGGTCATGGTTTTCACGGTGGTCATGGTGGTCATGGTGGTCATAGTGGTTATGGTGGTCATGGTGGTAATGGTGGTCACGGTGGTCATGGTGGTCATGGTGTTCACGGTGGTCATGGTGGTCATGGTGGTCACGCTGGTCACGGTGGTCATGGTCGTCATGGTGGTCATGGTGTTCACGGTGGTCATGGTGGTCATGGTGGTCACGGTGGTCATGATGGTCTTGGTGTTCACGGTGGTCATTATGGTCATGTTGGTCATGGCAGTCATGGTGGTCGTGGTGGTCAAGATGGTCATGTTGGTCATGGTGGTAATGTGGTCACGGTGGTCATGGTGAATTGGAGTGTATTAAAGATATATACGAAGATATATACTCACCAAACAATTGGTTATCAATAATTGGCGTTTTTTTTCCTAAACCTTATCCACCCAATTTCTGTGAAGTTCTAAATAGTAGAAAAATGATATGTCATAAAGAAGTTTCACTTCTTACCTGTGTACTCTGGTACACACACTACTTTTTTTTTTAAATAAAATGTGTTGTGTAGTAGGAATTACAATATGTGTCACAATAACACATAAAAACCTTTTAAGACCAAGGTCCCACAACAACATACGTTCAAAGGTGTTGATGGACGTAAATCTTTCTTTTTTTTTGTTTTTTTATATTTTTTGTTAAAGAATGGAAAACTAAACAAAAAATCCTATCACTGACATAATATGACATAGGCCAATATTTTATGATAGAATAGAGAAAATAATAGTAAATTAAAAAGTAAATAGCAAATTTTTACAAAAATTTGCTGGAACAAAACAAAAATGTAGTTGCCAATAATCCAGCCGGTTGCATATTCCTTGATCCTGTGACGCACTGTCTTTCTTGAAGATTAAAGCCAACACATAGGTAAATATGAAGGTTCGTTTCCTCAAGGAAGCAATAGCGTCTCATCATCAAGGATAATTTCACAACTAAGATTGATGGTGCTACCTTTGACTGAATACAGTTCATCCGCCACCACCCCTAAGATGTCACCTTGGCTAGAGATATCTCACTGCTATTGCCTGTGGTATGTGATACCTCACGTTAACTCGTATGTCAATAGCAGGAACTGGAATACGCGGGGTTGTCACACCGCGATGTCACACACGATGTGTGAATTCATAGGATGAGAGAATATTTCGTCAACATTTAAGTCAACATTCTAATCAGTGGCGTAGCTAGCATGGGTGGCACCCGGGGCGGATATTGTGGTGTCACCCCAAGAACGAAAACTATCAAAAATAATAAAAAGCCAATAAACGTGTGGGGAGGGGGGGGGTCAATATAAAGCAACAAAAATTTTCATAGAACTAAAAAATTATATTGTAATATGTAAAACATTTCCATAATATGGAGTCAACTTAAAATTCAACTTAAGTAAATTAAATAAGTGATGCAGAAGTTTCAACTTCGAAATTATTATCACCTCAACGGCGTAATCGATAGCATGTCGGCCTAAGGATTCGAACCAGGCACTGAGGAGGAAGATTCAAATTCATCCGAAACACGAAAAATGCGAAGTGGAGTTTTTTTCTGAGAAACTTCCAACCATACCTTTGAATTGAAAACATTTTAATTACTTCTTTACTTACTTGAGTTAAATTGATCTCAAAAAATCCCCAATATTGTAATATATTTTTCTTAAATACAAGAAAAGTGCAACGTACAAATATAATAAATAAAAAAAATTATGTATAGTATTATTTCATTCTTCGGAATATTTATTTTTTGCGTAAATTTTTTAGGAGGTTACTATTGTTGTTGAAAAGGTCATGAAATATTCCACAAGAATTTGTTAAATTATTTTTCACACATTAAATGACACACGGGATTTGAACATGTGTCTCTGATGAATGTAGTTCGAATCCTGACACGAAACACAAACATTTTTTCTAAAGGAATTTTAGAGAAAATGAAAAGTTATTTCGAATTGCAAAATTCAGGTGATTTCCAATATGTTTTTTTTTTAAGGCGTTCATGTAGGAGCGTTGCCAGGTTAATCAGCTTTGAATATTCACCACGGTCATTCGCAACAGCGACATAATTACCATGGCAGCCGATTTTTTTAAGGTCGTTTATTACGTCAGTCTCCCATTGTAGTCGTGGTCTACCTCGCGGTCTACCACTCCCTGGGGTACTAACGTACATTTTTCTAATCATTCCAGACTGTGAATCGGCTCGTAGAACATGCCCAAACCAAGCAATCCTATTAGAACGGATACAACCTATTATATTAGGGCCCTCAAGAAGGTCTCTGATCTCAAAGTTATACCGGGTTCTATACTCTCCATCGTCTGTCTTAAGTGGACCAAAAATGTAGCGTAGGATCTTACGCTCAAATACAGATAAATGCGATTCGTCATTTTGTGTAAGGGTCCACGTTTGTGACCCATACATCACAACCGGTCTAATCAATGTCTTGTATAACTTGAGCTTGGTGCTAGTTGATACATACGGTGATCCAAGGAGAGGTTTAATTGAGTAGAAAGTTCGATTACCTGCAGCGATTCGAGATTTAATATCTGTAAGTATGCTGTTGTTTGAGTCAAGCATTGATCCCAAATATTTAAAAGATTCAACTCCCTCAATTCTCCCTCCCTCTTCCTCAATTCTCCCTCTCTTGAAACATTCATATGTTTGGTTTTATTGTAGTTAATTTGCAGACCAATTTTTCTAGCACCACTCTCAAGCGACTTGAAAGTCTCACTCATAACAGCTTCACTTCGGCCGAGGATGACAACATCATCAGCGTAAGCAATCATCTGTACTGAGTTTATTGACAAGATATTGTTATTAGTCGGTAGTTTCTTTTGACGGCACACATATTCCAGGGCTAGATTAAAAAGTATAGGAGAGATAGCATCACCTTGTCTTAAACCGGAGTCGACTTTAAAAAACTTTGATATTTCGTTCTCTACTTGTACACAGCATTGAGAGTTCTGTACTGTCATTTTGCATAGTAATACCAGTTTACCAGGAATTCCCATTGACACCAGAGCAGACCATAGAGTCTCTCGTTCGAGAGAGTCGTAGGCCTGCCTGAAATCAATGAAAAGTTGGTGCACAGGTATGTTGAACTCTCGACACTTTTCCAAAATCATCCTTATTGAGAAAAGTGCATCGGCGGTACCTCGGCCCCGCCGGAAACCACATTGATATTCTCCAAACAGTTGTTCAGCAAAAGGATTGATTTTGGATAGAAAAATGTAGGAAAAGATCTTATATGATGTGCAGAGGAGAGCGATTCCCCTGTAGTTTGCACATTGTAGGCAATCGCCTTTTTTATGGATTGGTATCAGCATAGCTGTGTTCCAGTCCTGTGGCATGGTTTCAGTCCTCCAGATCATTTGAACAAGTTCAAACAATCTTAAGGATAGAGTTTCGCCATCATGTACAATCATTTCGGATGTTATATCGTCGATACCAGGTGCTTTATTGCATTTTAATTTTGACAGCGCCGCATCGAATTCCTCTTTGGTGGGTTCGTCTACATGTACCTTTGACGCACGAATAAGCTTTGCTCGTCGCCCGACTTGTTGCTGGTCACTTAAGTTGAGAAGATTCTCAAAATAAGCGGCCCAAGTATCTAAAATATTTTTAAAGTCTACTTGTAGCTCCCCATCTTCATTTTGAATAGCAGTCGATCTAGTTTGAGGGCCCTTCTTTAAGGTTTTAACCTGTTGAAAGAAGTTACGCGATTGATGTTCCTTATTGAAGCTTTCAATCTCCTCACACTGTCTCTTCCACCATTCTCTCTTCGTTCGTCTACATAGCTTTGTAACGGCTTGTCTTGCCAGTTTATAGTTCTCCTTCGTGGACCTGGTGTTGCGTCCTTGTAAACACTTCAGATAGCAATCTCTTTTGTATTGAATAGCGTCAAGGCATGCTTGATCCATCCATGACTTCTGGGAGTGGTTCTGTGGTCGTCCAAGTATTCCCTCAGCAGCGCTTAAAACAGCATCTTTGAGCAAATACCATGACTTATCGACGTCTCCATTAATGGTTTCTGATTTCTCCAATGTTTCGGCAATATGGATTTGATATCTCTCTTCTGTTTCAGCATTCTTTAATGATGAGATGTTAAAACGTTTCCGTTGATTGAATTTTGGAATGCCTGGATTTGGGAAGTGGAACCTTATCGTTGCACATACAAGGAAGTGATCACTTCCAATGTATGCACCTCTAAAGGATCGCACATCCCGAACGCTCGAAAAGAAACGTGCTGTTACTAGAACGTGATCAATTTGATTTCGAGTGTTTCCATTCGGTGAGACCCAAGTCTGTTTATGAATCGATCGATGCGGAAAGAACGTACTGGCAATCCTCAAATTATTTGATAATGCAAACTCAGTCATTCTCTCACCATTATCATTCGAATTCAAATGTAGGCTGTTGGGACCCACCACATTTCCATAAGAGATAGCTCTTCCAACCTGTCCATTAAAGTCACCAAGAACCACAATGAAGTCGCGTGTTGGTGTTTGTTTCATAACCTCTTCCAGTGCTATGTAAAATTATCCTTCTCGTCGACGGTCTTAGCTTCAGTAGGTGCATGCACGGCAATAAGAGAAATATTGTTATATGTACCACGTACACGTAGGTAGCAGATCCTCTCACTGACCGGGATGAATTTCATCACGGCTTCTTGTATGCGTGCACCTACAAGAAAGCCAGTACCAAATTCTCTTCGAGAAGGATGGCCACTACAGTATAGAGAGTGACTATCCAAATCTTGTTTTCCGATTATCGACTGTCTAATTTCTTGTAGAGCTATAATATCCATCCTATACCTCTCAGCCTCTGTTTACAGACTTATAAGAGCATCAGGAGCGCTCAGGCTGCGCATGTTCCACGTTCCGATTCGGTAGTCTGGTCCTTTTTCACGTCCAGGTAAAATTATGTTTTTTTGTCCGGGTCTGTTATTCTCTTTCTGATAACCAAATTTAACATATTAGTTTTTTTCCGGGGTTAGGGTGTTAACCTTAGGCCCAACCCAAATTGTCGTGAATGGGTCCGTTCTGCATATTAAGGTCACCAGAAACAACCTTTTCACACGATTATATAGCGAGCCGCTTGATTCAAGACAGACGCCCGCTCCAAGCCGCCCCTGACATGGAGAACAGACGTTTGAGTCACATTGGTTGTATGGCGCCAATTCGCCGTGATGTAGCGTCATTGACTAAGCAGTTTTTACTCTGCTTGTCTCCAATAGACCAACCTAATTCTGTCAGCATTACCCAGGTAGCACGGCGTGGACGTTGAATTTCGGATTTCGCTACCTCCAATATGTACTTAATCTTATCTGTTCACAAAAAAACCCATTCAAATTAAAAATTCCCCTAAAGTTGTCTATATTTCCTAACCAAAAATATAACAACATATTGACTTAACGTCAGAGATTAAGTTTCGCATTGATTGACCACAATCAATAATGACTTTACACTCGTGACTTAGGATGTTGATTAGAATGTTGACTTAAATGTTGACGAAATATTCGCTCATCCTATGAATTCACACATCGTAATATCTAGAAATTTAATACAAAAAATCCCAAAGAAATGCAATTTCACATATGTAATCATAGATGAAAGATTCAACTTAAGTAAATATAAAAAATGATGAAGGTTCAATTTAGAAATTATCTGAACATCAAAATTAAAATATGTTTCGTCATCGCCGCTTTGGCTAAGTTGTGGAAGACACAAGGGATTTGAACATGTGTCTCTGATGAATGTAGTTCGAATCCTGACACGAAACACAAAAAATTTTTCTACAGGAATTTTGGAGGAAATGAAAAGTTATTTCGAATTGCAAAATTCAAGGGATTTCCAATATGTACTTAAGCTTAATTGTTCACAAAAAACCCATCCAAATTATTATTTGAATTCCTTTAAATTTTTAAATTGAAAGTTGTATTACATAGCACTGATACGTAGCTCTACATTCATTTATTTATAAAAAGCTTGATATTTTGTTTATAATTGAAACATTAATACAATCACTCCATCGTCAACTTTACACATTGACATCCAGCAGCTATTTTTACAGTTTTAAATTGATATTTGCTTTTCAATGGTTCTGGTAACACTGGTTGAAGATCATCTGTTGTCTGTTGATCCATATCATTTCGCAACGTCAATACGCGAATGCTATACATAATCGATTTACAATTAGGACACCGATGAGTATTCATGTTGGAATTATAACATACAGCATTTCGTAAATACCGTGGATAATGATCGACTCCTAAGTCACGAACAACAAATACTGCCTCACAATCACATGATTGATGGTATCCAGGAAATGAATCATATTGTTTATAATAATTCCTTTTTTGTAACAACTCTTTTTCATTATTTTGTGTTGACCAATCATAATCTTGTAGATAAGATGACGGCTCTTCGAAACGGTTGGATAATTGTGATATCGGCTCACTATTTGTGAAAATGAAAATTATTTTAATCAAATTTATATTAGTGAAATACAATTAAGCTTACATATTTTTGTCCAATTTTACATCATTCAAACAATTTATTTCATTACATTCATTATTCTTTTCACGTTGATGAAATAAAAAGAAATCCGGCAATACTGGACCTGTCCTGGATGATGAAATAGATGTTGATAATAATTTTTCGTTATCACGATTTCCACTTGTTGTAATAATTATCATCGATGCGATAGTAAAAATGAAAGCCTGGAATATTTTAATATACAATAACTGGATAATAATCACCTTATCTATACTAAATAATTACAAGGCAAGAGATACTTACTACTATAGCCATGTTGTAGAACTAATAACAATATATCGATAACATTATCCTTTTATAGTTAATTCAAATTTCTAAACAATTAAGCTTGGCTGTAGGTTGGTTGACATTTATCTTAGAAAAATTGTAACATTAGAAATTGAATAAAGAAAATAATATTATCAAATAATAGAAACTGTCGGTCTGGCTGGCTACAAATATTTTTTCTTTCATATATCACCTTTTGTTTAACTATAACTTAATTATTAATTATATGTGGGTAAAGCTTCTTATTTTCATTACATATGACGTAACAGAAAGTGAAGAATAGTACAGCACAGTTTTGTACAGTAAAACTCTACTTAAGGCTTAAAATTTGTTCCTGAAATAATAAGCACTAAGTGAATCAGCGTAAATAGGAATATTTCTTTTCGGGACTAGCTCTTGCAGTCTAACCTATAAGCAATCTAATCCATAAAATAACCCATCGATTGAAAAGTTGGTTACGCTAAATAAAGTTTGCCAATTGACGTGGTATATCGAACTGTTGAACACACCATATGCAGTCACTAATGGTTCACCTCAGCGATGATTCTGAAAAAATATATGTCGTACAACATCAGCACTCAAAAGCTCTACGTTGATTTTTCCTGGTATTTTACTAAGTTTTAATTCAACCTAAGGCAGGTTAAGCGGAACACTAACTTCCACCGATTGAAGAATCTGATCAATAGGCAAGGAAAGGTCAAAAGAGCAATTTATCGTTCAAGTGTAAGGCTGCAGAAAATCAGTATACAAATCGAATGAATCATGAAATCACACGAGTCCTTGAGAGCGGCGATTAAATCAAACTCATTAAATCCAACCGCATTAGATGCCTGGGACGACAAATTTAAGGTCAAATGATAAACAAAAATATATTCGCTTCAGCTATTGTAGCAACCACTCCGTCAACCGCCACATACCTTACTATTTAATTCAAATTAAAATGTAAATTCTTTGCTGTGGTCCTTGACACAAATTGCTTAAGACTTAAGAATGCAAATTTCAACAAAGACGTTTTTTTACTCAGGGGTGACCAAGAAACTATTCTAAATTAGAACTATAAAAACCATTTTTCTACAGATTTCAGTAAGTGGATGTACACTTCTTAAGATATCGTCGATGTACATATTTATCATAAACTCATCCACATATTATGGCCTTACTTATCCCAAGCACATGATGATATGAGTATCAGAATTTAGAGACTACTAAAGAAAAAATCAAGGAACGATGATAGAACACACAAAAGAAAAGTAGGAAAAAAAAGGAAAACAAAAATATGTTATTGTTATGAAACTTAATGGATAGTCGTCATGTATGAATGATATTAGTTTTACTGAATGAAAAAATATATATGTATATTAATAATAAAACATAGATCAGATTTCAATTGTTTTTTTATAAGCATACAATGACAAAAATAAGCTTTTATTTAATATTTTTAAAGCTATGTTATAAGGTATATTTATTCCTTGTTCCTACAATGATTACTTTACTTAGATTACTTAAAATTATAAAAACTAAAGTTTATATAGTAATTTCATTAATGCCAGTGATGTATAGCGTTAAGTTTGACACTTAAACTGATCAGTTGAAACAAAAGAAGAGAGTGGACTTAGCTCAACTTTTGTGATAAAATTTTTGCACACTTTCATGTTTTATGTAATTAAGCTTTACCTTAAAATATAATTTGAATAAAGGACCTTAATTTAATTTGCCTTAGTATTCTCCTTGTGCCTAGTACTGACTAAACAAGAAGAAGTGAGGAATGGCCGTGGAAACCGTGCTCAAAAAAGGTCCTGATAAGGTTTGCCCTAGTTCGCATCAGGGATTGGTAGGGCAACCTGATTGGGTACTGATAATGAGTGTAACGCTTTTCCCTATCAAAGTCCTGATTAGGATTACCGGATTAGACCCTGATCGGGATAATCGAGTCAAACCCTAATTGGGATATCCGGACCAGACGCGGATATATATTTATATATTATATACATAAATTAATTAAAATAAAATAGAAAAATTACAATGCAAAAAATTAAAACATATATTACGTTAGTCATTATTATTATAGTCTTTCAGCCGAGAAGCGATAACTGAAACATACATGAAACGATTTTAACTACCTATATATTTCTAAAATGAAACTCTAGTGAATTTTAACCAAATGAAATTTCAGGGCCTGATGTATTCAAATAGGGTAAACCCTAAAAGGATATTGTAAATCTGGCCCGAAACAGGCCCATATCAGATTGCCCTAATAAGGCTTGTCCATGCTGGACTGACCACGATCTGAACACGCCCTGACTGTTTTCAAGCTTTCCCTAACTAGCTTCTGCTCGGGATGTCTTAAATCTGGTCTGCACTGAGTTTTTTAGATGTCAACATCAAATGTCATCTGAATTAATTATTTGTTATGCTTCTAAATTGAAGTTTAGTTGATACATATGAAGGTCAAATGCAATAACATTTTCCTATTTCGCATTATAAAAACATCAATTTATAGTATTAATGAGATCAAATAGTACAAAAAAATTTTTTTTAACTAGCATTGTTGTATAAATCTCCTTTGGTTTATACTATAAAATTAACAATATAGGTTAAGTTAAGTTAACAGTAACAATATAGGTTAAGAAATTACTTAAAAATTTAAATTATCCCAAATCAACAAAATTGTATAAATAATTAAATTCGTTAAATTGTTAATTATGCAAAAATTGCATACATCAATTTTTGTTGAGTTTTTGTTGATTTTGGGTAAATAAAATATTATAAATAATTGGTTTTTAGTTTTTAGGAGGGAGTTGATTTTTTGTTTTCGAAGAAGTACAGTTAGTTTAGTTTTAAAAGTGTAAATTTAAGTTGTCCGAAATCTAATCAGTGATTCAATTAATTCGAATAAATCTTTAAGTTGTAACTTTTTCTATAAAAATAATAATAAAACTAATATTAATAGTTAATGTTATTTATAGTTAACTAAGTGAATCTAAAGTGTTTTAATCAATAATTATTGAGAACCATCCACAGGTAAGGAACCACAAACACTGTTGGTACAACAAGTTGAATACAACTGTACCTATATATATGTACTTGTACAAATAACATTACAATTTGGCGCGGCCGGTATTAACCTGTGGTTTTAAAGTGGTTCGAACTAAAACCAAAATAATAAGTTTAATAATTCTATAATAAAATAAAATAATTGTTAAGTGGGTGATAGTAAAAATTTATAAACAATTTTTAAGAACAAGCTAAAAGTTCAAAATACAGTTTTTAAAGTTATATAACATACAGTTATCAAAATTCAAAAGTATCAAGTCATCAGTCAAAAGTACAAGTACAAAATATTATACAATTGAAATAAACGTTCCGGAGCTAGAAAAAGCTGTCAATTACCACAAAGAAATTTTACTGACAAGAAATCTTCAAGAGACTAGGAATCTATCTATCTCAGTGTAGCTATTGACGATATACAAAAAACTGAAAGCAGCTTAATACTTTTATTTAACAAATGTCAGAGTCTAGTAAAACGGAGCAAGCAAGCAGTTCAGCTACTAGACAACGAAATCTATCCTGTAGTTCAGCTATTGACGACCGTCGAAAAAATAAAGCAGCACACAAAATTTCAGAAGGTAAGCCATCAAATTCTACTTTAAATATATTAAATCACGAATTCGAAATTGTACGCGATTTATCACGCGAAGCCGTTATAAAAAAGAAAACAAATAGTTTAAAGAATCTTAATCTGGAGTCGGTAACTCTGGACGAAGATATAGATTTAAGAGAAAGGGTAGATTCGGAAATTGCTGCACTCGGAAATTTGAACAATAAATTAAAAGACGCGAAAAATTTAAAAATGACGAATAGTGGAACCGATGTACCTAGTTTTAATAATAAATTAGACGAAGAGTACAATATGATAACAACCAGAGTTAAAAATATACCAAAATACAATGGTGAAATGCATGATGGACTGGAAGACGAATTTTTAATTTTAAGCATGAATGCGATCGCGCGTACCACACCCTACCAAGCGAATACAGAACCCACTTTCTACAGTCAGCTAGGACACGGTTGTCGGGCAACGCCCTGAAACTTATAAGTGGTATTAATTTCACAAGTTTGAAAGAACTTTATAAATATCTTTCCCGAGGACTAAAGGAAGACTCTAGCTATTTCGAGTTATATGGGAAAATGGGGTTAATGGTTCAAAGTACCCACGAATCTGTTACCGAATTCGGAGATAAAATCAACAGATTATTAAGAAAAGCAAAGGCTTTACTTTTAAAATGTGGTTATAGTGATAGTTGTTCTGCCGGGTTGCACGAACTCGAAAAGCAGGCCATAAAATGTTTTAAACTTGGTTTAAGAGAACGAGAAGTAGCTCTTCAAATTTCATTAGCGGAAACGGAATTTGAAACAGTGTTAGAATACGCAATAGAACTGGAAAAATTCAATAATATGCAAAACAGTTTACAGCCAAACCGAAACATACATACTAACACAGAAATATATAATACAACCACAAATTCATATAATGCAAATCAACCTAATTTACAACAGTTTTCCAACACCTTGCCGAGAAATGATATTAGTTGTAGATATTGTAAAAACTACGGACATACATTAACAGACTGTCGAAAAAGATTACGATCGAATTTAGCCCAACAAACTAGTTACCAAGAACAGTTACTCCAGCCTACAAATTCTCAAACTTTTCGTAATGTAGCCCCTCAACAAAATACGTATTTCAATGCTATGCACTATAATCAACCACAGATACCGCATAGTATCCAATATAGGCCAGCTAACAACTGGAATTTGCCAAGTAATTTACAATTTAATAACCCAGTAAATTACACACATAACCAAAATCCGCAAGGACAACGAAATTTTCAGTACCAACAGATTCCACATACAATTCGTACTCAAGTTCCAAATTTAAGTAATTCAGGTCCCCGCATCTCATACGCACCAAAACATGTTCAGTATTACGAAACTCCAAACACCCAACAAATTAAAACATTCACCTCCTCAAATTATACAAATTCCAATGAACAACCACCTGAAAATATTAATAATGATTTAAACTAACTAGGGCTGAATTGCAACCCACAATTCAAAGCCCAAACAAATACCTAAATAATCGGAAACATGAAAATTTTTACTTAGGCATATATGATGCTACTAAATCAACTGGCAACTGTCCAGAAATTAGTGTTAATTTAGATATAGGAAAAAATATAATTACTACACTTTTGATTGACACTGGAGCTGAAGTTTCTTTAATTAAAAGATCCAGTATAAACCAAAAACATATTTTAAATACTACAGAAAAAGCAATTATTAGAGGTATTCACAATCAAACAAATTATACATTAGGTACAGTAATAGGCGCAATTTCAAATAATTTACTACCAATTAAGTTTCATGTAATTGAGGATATGAATTTTCAAAGTGATGGTATTTTAGGACGAGATGTTTTAGCTCGAAATTCAATAGTAGATTTTGTTAGCAATAAACTAATAGTATTAAGCACAAGGAATCAAAATCAAGTAATTTTCCCCTTTTCATGCAAACCACGAAATGTAGGAGAAATTGAAAAAAATAATAAATCGGAACTAAATGATAGTACGGCTATCAAAGCTATTTGTAACAATGAATTCAAAACAGTACCAAATCGACAACTTGATAGACTCAGAGCAAGTCAAGTGGTAGATAATCAGATTGGACACCTTAACGAAAAACAACCGTTAGTTGAATTGAACAAAATAGTACCGAATGTATCAGGTCCTAGTAGCGAGAATTTAACCAATCCTAGAATCATTCGAAATGATGGGATAACAAATTCGAATCAGATACATCATAGAGGCAGTTTTAGAGAAATCCTCAGTACAAGTTACAAAAATGTTCAAATAGAAAATAATAAAGCGTTAGTTAAGGATAATTCAAACTCATCTATTCTACCAAATATCGTTGCTACTCAAATAAAAACAATTCCACCACGATCAAAAAAAATATTGTATTTTAAAATCAATGACGATAATGATAAAGAAGTCGTTTGTTTCTCTAAAGAAGTGTTACCAGGTGTATACACCTCTAATGTGGTTGCTAAAATACAAAACAATGTAGTACCCATAAGTGTAATAAATATAAATAATTTTGAAGTAGATTTAGAAAATTATGTGCCAGAATATGATAGTTCGGATAACTTTTTTGAAATACCAGAAATATCAGAAAATTTAGATTGCAATAGAAATAGTGATAGAATAAATAGAATTTTAAATAATCTTAATCTAGATAATGATCTTAATAAAGAAGAAAGAGACTCTATTGTACAATTAATAGTAAATCATCAAGACTTATTTCACTTAGAAGGAGATAAAATTTCTTATTCATCAGCAATAACACATACAATACCCACGTTACCAGATAAAGCCCCTATCAACCAAAAAATGTATAGAATTCCACAAACACAACAGGAAGAAATAAATAAACAAATTTCGGAAATGCTCGAAAATAATATAATAGTTCATAGTAAGAGTCCTTACAATGCTCCTTTGCTTATTGTTTCAAAACGTCCTGATAAGTCCGGCAATAAAAGATTTCGAGTGGTTGTTGATTTTAGGAAGCTTAATCTGATAACAATAGGTGACACATTTCCCCTTCCGCGCATAGAAGAAATTTTGGACCAACTTGGTCACTCTAGATATTTCACCACCCTTGATCTAGCTAGCGGATATCATCAGATACTAGTTGAACCTAAGGATAGAGAAAAAACGGCTTTCAGTAGTACTTTAGGACATTTTGAATTTAACAGAATGCCATTTGGATTGAAAGGAGCCCCTGCCACTTTTCAAAGAGCTATGAATCACGTCTTAACGGGTTTGCAAGGCATTGAGTGTTATGTGTATTTAGATGATATAGTTATATACGGTAAAAATCTAGAAGATCATAATCGTAAAGTTATCAGTGTGTTCGATCGACTTAGAAGGTTTAACTTAAAATTACAAATCGATAAAAGCCACTTCCTTAAAAAAGAAATTATTTATTTAGGTCATAAGTGCAGCGAAGAAGGTGTGAGAAAAGATGATTCAAAAACGGATTCAATTTTAAACTTCCCGATTCCCAAAACAATTAAGCAAGTTCAATCATTTTTAGGATTAGCAAACTATTATAGGAAATTTATTAAAGACTTCTCTAGAATAGCAGCACCTATTAATAAGTTATTACAAAAAAATATAAAATTTATATGGACTGAAGCATGTCAAACATCTTTTGATTTATTAAAAGAAAAATTAACCTCAGATACGGTACTAATATACCCCGATTTCAATAAACCTTTTATATTAACCACAGACGCTAGTAGTGAAGCGTTAGGAGCCGTGTTATCCCAAGGTAAACCAGGAGAAGATAGACCAATCGCCTATGCAAGTAGAAGTTTAAATAAAGCTGAAAAAAATTATTCAGTTATTGAAAAAGAGCTATTGGCTATTGTCTGGGCTACAAAAAATTTTCGTTGCTACTTATACGGGCGACAATTTACCGTATATACGGATCATAAACCTCTTAAAGGTGTATTTAATGTCAAAGATCCAACATGTAGACTAGTCCGTTTTCACAATAAGCTTTCAGAATTCGACTATAAAATAGAGTATAAACCTGGGAAGTTAAATGCCAACGCGGATGCGCTCAGTAGACTTCCATATGAAGATAACGAAAACAATACTCCACAATGTCTAGTGATTACGAGAAATCAGGCCAAACAAATAAACAATACAATAGATAATACACATCCTTTACAAACACGAAATGAATTTCAAAATTGTAATGAGAGTAACGCTACAGTAACACATAGTAATAATAACACTAACGAAAATCTAGAAGTTGAAAATAAAGTTCAAAACCATGCAGATATAACATCCAATGACGATGAACTAAGCAATGGTGAAGAAGAATGGCTAACTGAAAGAACAGAAATAGATCAAGTTATGAAAGACTTCCATGACTTACCACTTGGAGGACATCAAGGTGTTTTTAAAACCTACCACCGTATCAGAAGACAATACCAGTGGAAAAATATGTTAACTGACATTATCAAATATATCAAACAATGCAAAATATGCCAAAAAGTCAAAACCGTACGGTACAATAAAATGCCAATGATATTGACAGACACACCAACAAAACCATTCGACAAAATATATTTAGATATTGTAGGTCCATTACCTCGTACTATTAGCGGTAATATGTATATTCTAACGTTCCAAGATGATCTCACAAAATTTACTGATTGCTACGCTCTACCTAATCAAGAAGCAGCTACAGTGGCGCGTGTATTTTACGATGAAATTATTAGCAGGTATAGAATACCAAAACAACTACTGACCGACCAAGGGTCAAACTTTACAAGTGATGTTTTTAAAAAGGTATGCAAATTATTAAAAATCAAAAAACTCCAAACCAGCCCTTATCACCCTCAAACCAATGGTTCTTTAGAACGCACTCATCGCCCACTAAGAGATTATTTAAGATGTTTTGTTGATGAACATCCTGAGCAATGGGACATGTGGCTACGCCAAGCGGTACATGTCCACAACAATACCATTCACAGCGGTACGAAATTAACGCCTATGGATTGTTTATTCGGGTTCACAGCTGACATGCCATCAAATTTAAAAAAAGCACCAGCTCCTCTGTATAATGCAGACGATTATTTTTTAGAACTTAAACATAAACTACAAAAAACACATTTAATAGCCAGGGAAAATTTAAAAAAGTCAAAAGAACTTGCAAAGACGTATTATGATAAAAAAAACCAACCCAGTCGAGTTCAAGATAGGAGATCAAGTTTTAATCAAAAACGAAGCTAAACATAAAGGTTTAACATGTGCATGGCAAGGTCCATATACAGTATCCAAAATCAATAGCCAGACCAACACCACGGTAGAAATAGGTAACAAACAGAAAACGCTCCACAACAATCGCTTAAAATTATACAGTCACATTCTATCAAACAAAGAATAGTACTGGGCTATTATTTTGAAAACGTACATCGAAAAAAAAACAACTATTTTTTAAAAATCTGAAATTTTGATATTTTGTTGGTATTGACGAAAGGAAAAAAGTGATTTCTGCTTTTATTTTTTGTGTACTCTGAATCGGAGTTATGCGCGGTTGAATTTTGAGGCTTTTTCACGTAGTTTTTGGTAATGGTGGCAATGTTTTGTGAATAGGTGGCACAAATTTCATCCGACTTACGTATATTTTTGCAAGTAAAAAGGAAAATAATTGAATAATTGAAATAAGTAAGTTTAAAATTAATAACTTTTCTCTTTTCCGCTACACTGAAAGAAAAAAGTAAGTATTTTCAACAGAAAACACATATTAATTTAACAGAAATTTATGTGAGTTTTCAGCCACCTTAGCACTTTGTTATTAAAACATTTTTTGCTATGTTAAATATACAAAAATTTACAAACTCATTTCTGTACAAAATGACATAGTTTTTTGTAAACAAAATATAATATTTTGTTATAACAACATAGCCAATTTTTAAGAGATAAGTTAGTCTAACAAACATATATGTACTTTTAACAAAGCTTTTTTATAAAACGACATTGTTTTTAGTAAAGAAAAAATAATATTTTGTTATACCAACATAGCCGATTATAAAGATTTAATTAGCCTAACAAAGATATATGTACTTTTAACATAATTTTTGTAAAAGTTTTATTTCACTATGTAACTTTGCTAAGTGAAAACAATAGAATTATTTGTTATTTATACATACTAATGAAGTGACTGCCATAATTAAAATAACTATATATTTTATGGAACCTTGGTTAAAATTAACAATTTTGGACCTTTGGACTCCTTCTAAAATTGGGAATAAAAACACTTTTTCAATGTACTCTAAATAAATTTATTTATTAACAATGATTTTATTAATACTTATATATAATATAAAATTAAATTTTTAGTTACACAACTTAATTATATAAATTAAATTAATGTATTATTAGTTAAGTCACCTTAATGTATATATTTATGATAAATAAACATTTTTATTATGTATAAGTTTTATTTATAATTTATTTATTTATTAAAATTTATTTATCATTATAATTTATTTATTTATTTATTAATCATTCGTTATAATTTATTTATTTATTTATTAATCATTCGTTATAATTTATTTTGTTTATTATAAATGTTTATAAAATGGTTTTTTTAATTTACATTTAAAATTAACATTTAAAATGGAGGTATATAGTTTTAATAAATGTATTTGTTTTATTAAAATTTGCATTTCGACTATAATACTTCAGCTAATACAAATCAAAAAAATTAAATAATGTTTAAAATTCGAATATATTATAGAATGTGGTTATTTTAAATCTAAAATTTAATAAAAGAAAACATATAAACATATTTATGCATCTATTGTATTGCATATATGCTCTATCTTAAGATGCGTTATAAATAAATGAACATTATTTTTTTAATGTTTTACATAAGAAACAAACGTACATTTTAGATTGGATAAAACAGATTTAAGATAACTAGGATTCCTTAAACTATTTAATGAAACTGTCGGTTATGGATACTGTAGATGGTGTTACCGTAGATTATTGTTCTTTAAAATATTTCTTGAAATTGGTAAATAAAATTTTTATTTATGGTATTCGAATATGTTGCGTTGTCGTTGCCTAATTAAAATTAATCTGAGCAAATTAATTAATTCAGTAAACAAAATTGAGCATATTTAATTCAGACAATAGTTCGAATTGGTTTAAGTCTGTATTAGGATTGCAATAATTTATTGTTTATTTTTTATAATTTTATTCCATTCAATATATTTTATTTTAACTTTTACTTAATTTTAATTTTATTTTAACTTTAATTTATTTTAAATTTTTATATAAAGTTAAATTTTTCATAGTTAAAACTCAGATTAATTTAGTTCAGTTAACGAAAACGTAACAATTTTTTAGCAAGCTGCAAACATTTAAATTCAACTCACCGATTCTTTATTCTTTATATATGTACTGCTCGAATTGTATCCATCCCACTATATTTTGTTACCCTTCAAACATTTCTTATATCATCTTGTGTTATATAATAATAATAAGTTTTCCGCGATTAGAAATCGAGCTATTAGGATTTCAAAAATAATAATATATGATATAAATATAATTAAAGACAAGTAAATGCTTCAAAAAAAGATTGAATTGCTTACCTGTTAACTTTTTAAATAATTTAATGTTGTATATTATTTTCCCTTTCTTTAGCAATCTATAAAGTATTTTTTTAGTGGCAAGAGAAGTTTTTTTCATTTCCAAGCACAAAGACAACACGTTTCAAATGGAATTAATTTTAAATGCAATTCTTAAATGAATTTTGGCATTTTACAAAATGTTTTCTTATTTTAAAATAGCTCTACATACCTATAACAATTGTTTCAATTTGATTAACATAGTACTCCGTTACTTTATCTTAGCCTCGTAAACTCAATTTCTCTTAACATAGCGCTCTGTTATTATAATATATGCTTAACAGAGTATATATTAAATATTTTTACCATTGTTAATCAAAATAAGCTACCGCCATGTTAAAATAACTAGAACCATGTAATTTTAACAAAACCAATGTTTGTTTACAAAATGTATTTGCTTAGGTAAAATAACGAAGCGATTTTTATATTAATAACATAATTGAAAAAAACTAGCAAAGTCAATTTTATTGAAACGTAACATAAACTATGTTATTTTAACAAAAATATTTTAATAAAACCAATTTGGTTAATATTACGTAGCTTTTTTTCTCAGTGTAGGCGGCGCGTAAAACCTTGGTTTACTTCAAAGCTCATATCTCAAAAAGTAGGCTTTTTTTTTTTGGTTTTTCACAAATTTTAAAGTAAACATATGCAGCTATGAAATTGAGAAATAAAAAGTCAGCAATTCAATATGGATTTTTTCTTACGATTTTTTAAAGTTTGGTATATGAAAAATTCACATGTGTTTTTTTATTAAGTTAATAATCCTGTACTAAATGTGGATCTAATAAATTAAACATTTCATATTTTAACACCTGCAATAAATTTGAACCATTTTTTGTGTATTTCTGATTGAGAAACAGGTCTTTATTCAGAATAAGAATTGGAGATCCCAATGATCGAAGATTTTGTTATAATTTCAACATCACCAACACTAACATTAGAAAAAAACATTAAAAAAATATTTTTCCTATAAACATTATAATTTAATCAATATTATAAATAAATACATTAAAAAATTAATTTATATATTTTTTTTTGCCTTTAAATTGAAATATTTATGATCATCAGAAAAAGAAAACATTTTGGCAATTATTTTATCGGGTGTAGTGTTATCCCGTAAAAAACAGTGGACTCCTTGAGTTCTTTGTTTTCTTCCAAGAACATTTCGTAGATGTCGGTGAGGGTCCATAACACCAACCGCTTTGATTTCTTAATTTTTGTCGATCCTTCTGTAATAGTAACAACATCTTTAAGGCCAGGCATTGTTCTACTAATTTCCTCTGATAAGAAGTATGTTTGAATTTGTTTTACTATATTTTGTGACAAACTGTGCACTTGTTTGCTTTGAGGCCAACTGTAAGGACCTACTGTTTCCAACAGATCCATGGCGAATTCTACCAGTCGTCTTGATGCATTAAATTCATCCTGGATACGTTGATTTGACCAAAATTTACGTGGTAGAGTTGTCAACAAAAACACTTGTTTTGATTTACAGCTGGCATCTTTAAACTCTTTTTTAAGGTTCATAAGCCATGATGTATATTCACATTCCTCGTTTGGTGATAACACTTTAACTGAATCTACTTGAAATATTCTTTGACTTATTGCCGATGTGACACTTGCAATTTTTTTATAACTTCCTGTTGTAATATGATTTTGTTTGATAGGAGATTCGGCTAACCTTCCAAGAACATTGTTAATATCTTCTAAAATGTCATTAAGTAGTTCAGGAACTGGTGGAGATATAGTATCAACCGAAACTGGTGATGGATCTAAAGATGCTGGAGGTATTTGAATATTTTCGTTCGTTGGAACATTTTCAACATCCTGATTTGTAGAAATAATTTCACTATCGATAGTTTCCGAACATGAAAGCTGCTGTATAGAAAATATTAGTTGCATATGAATTTTTATTCATTTTAATAAAATAATTAAATTTACCTTATTTTTATAGATATAAGTGCGACATGTTTCACATATAAACTGGTCATCACGCAAAGTAAAATTTAGGGTTGCAGCTTTTTGAATAACAGCTGGTGTGACCAGTTTCACATTTTTTGATGTCCGCTGATGATTTTTGAGACCGTACAAGTTACAGCACAATTTGAAAGGCATTTCTATTATTATCTTTTCTAAACGTTATGTCTTCTAAATATTTTGGAATATAATTGATTATAAGGCAATCCAATCAATATATATATACCCTTGAAATAGTTTTGACATAGGTAGAATCAGGTAAAATTAGGTAGGTACAATTTAATATATTTTGATTGGATGCAAGTATAATTTCGTCAAAAACCGTTTGTGGGCGTCATTAGAAATTTTAAATGTTAAAATTATGAGCCTCTAATGAGATTTTAATTAATAAAAAGGGGCTGAATAGACATTTTTTTAAATGAATAAACATTTTACACACCCTTTTAATAATTTAAATTCCTTTATTTTACCACTTAACTTAAATTAATTTTTAATAAGTTTTTAGCCATTTAACCGCAGAGAAAATGGTTCAAATTTATTGCAGGTGTTAAAATATGAAATGTTTAATTTATTAGATCCACATTTAGTACAGGATTATTAACTTAATAAAAAAACACATGTGAATTTTACATATACCAAACTTTAAAAAATCGTAAGAAAAAATCCATATTGAATTGCTGACTTTTTATTTCTCAATTTCATAGCTGCATATGTTTACTTTAAAATTTGTGAAAAACCAAAAAAAAAAAGCCTACTTTTTGAGATATGAGCTTTGAAGTAAACCAAGGTTTTACGCGCCGCCTAGCGGAAAAGAGAAAAGTTATTAATTTTAAACTTACTTATTTCAATTATTCAATTATTTTCCTTTTTACTTGCAAAAATATACGTAAGTCGGATGAAATTTGTGGCACCTATTCACAAAACATTGCCACCATTACCAAAAACTACGTGAAAAGCCTCAAAATTCAACCGCGCATAACTCCGATTCAGAGTACTCGAAAAATAAAAGCAGAAATCACTTTTTTCCTTTTGTCAATGCCAACAATATATCATAATTTCAGATTTTTTAAAAATCAAAAATTTAAAAATCAACAAAAAAATGTACGTTTTCAAAATAATAGCCCACTATTTAATGATTTTTACATCTTTGTTCCATTAAATTATCCATCTAAAATTTTAACACTAAATTATATTTTTATCATGTTATATTTTTTTTCGGTTAAAACAGGAAATTAAAATAGTAGAAAAGAATAAACTCTTACTTTTATACTCTGGAAAAAACAAAAATGCATACAAGCGCAATAGTTTTATTATTCCTTTGGGGATCACTAGCCTGTAAAAGGTATGAGATTAAACCAGTTGCAGATACCGGGGCATTATTCGAACGAGTAGGAACAGCTTCATTTTACACAAGGAAATGGACGGTGTTTACAACAATTAGTATTAGGAACTTTAATGAATTGTCTCACTTAATCGAATTAGCTACCCAACAAATGAAAACGGTTTGCAAACTGTACCCATACAAAGATGAAATAAATGAATGTCTAGCTTTTATCAAAGAAATTAATGTAAACTCTCAAATCTATGTACCCACCAATCAAAATGTAGATAAGAAACGGTTCAGATTAAGTAAAAAAGATGTGTCAAAAACCATTTTCCCTACAAATTTAAGACAAAGAAGAGGACTTATAGACGAGCTCGGATATCTAACAAACAGACTAATTGGAACAATGGACGCACGAGACGCAGACAAAATATACGAGAACCTAAGAGATTTAAATGAAAATACAAATAAGACTATCGAGTTAATGAAACAGCAGGTGACAATAACTACATCCCATTTCAACTTGTTTGCTAACGTTACACAAGCCTTAAAAGAAGACATAAACAATGTTCACAACGACATAATTTCTCTTAGAGGAATGGTACTCGATAACAACCATAAATCACATGACATATTCGTCAGAAACCAAGTGAATAAGAAAATATCTTATTTAAGCTCTTATATAGTAACAAAGCATATAGAATTACAAAAAGAACAAATTATTTTTACGGACGTATTATCGTGCCTAAGAAATAAAAAATTACATCCCTTGGTACTCGGAGTTGATAATACAAGACAAATTTTGACGCGAATGAAAGCTAGTTGTACATTTGACGAAGATATAGTAAATATTTCACATTTACCACAAATAGTGGAAATAGAAACCGTAGAAGGTTCTAGCGAAATTATTGTTAAGGTAGAGATCCCTTTACCAGAAAAAGACCAATTTGAAATTCACAAAATATATACTTTACCCATGCGGGTTAATGACACCTTTTTAATTTAACAGACCAAAACAATTATATGTAACAACAACCGAAAGCGAACTACGTAACTGTAAAGAACTGACTGTAAATTTTACGGAACATAGACATTTATGTATTCTTAAAAATGGATACAGGAAGGAAAACAGCAAAGACTGCTTCCAAAACTTACTGCACAATCCGTTTGAAAGGAAAACATACTGCCCTGTAATACCATACCCAAACCGACAAAATAAACTAGAACAAATGCATGATTTGAATAAATGGCTATATATCGCATATCCTAATCTAACTATCGTATTAAACTGTGAAGGAACGGAAAATAGAATAGTGCTACAAAACCAGGGCATCTTAAAAATTATTAACGAATGCAGTATTATAACCGATGACTTTATAATACCCCCTAAAAGAACCCTCCAAGAAACACAAATTACGCAACCTAAAATAGTACATACTGACAGTTTTTTGGCAACAATTAAAAATATTCCAACGATGACCAACGACATACACATACCAGCTGAGCCAAAAATATTAGAAATTAATAAGCTAAATTTAACAGACCTTTCTATATACGAAAATGACTTTAAACATCTTCAGACACGGTTAACTCAGCTAGATTTAGAAAACAAATTTAAATCACAGGAGATACATTCAAAGGTTCACTATTCTGTCTCAATTGGCATTATTGTTATAATAATCATTTTAGTTTTAATATTGTTCAAATTTAAGTTTAGATTTAATAAACATAAAAATAAAATCACAAATGTCACGGAAAATATTGAGCTCTTTGGAAATAAGACCAGAGAGACTCTACAAGAAATCAGTAAGAACTTGGAAAAATTAGTTAAGTAGATAATTTTAAAATTTAACTTAAAAATTTCATATATTTATAGGAAACAAATTTAAAAATAAAAATGCATAAAAACTTTTTGTTAATAAAATATATAGGGTAAAGTTTGGGTCTCATTTTAAATTAATTAATATTATGTAATTTCAAGCACAATTAAGGTCATTGTTTTGTTAGTAGTCGATAACTCCGTTAGTTCGTTCATTCCATTAGTTTTTAATAAAAGTTATAAATAGTTCATTTTAAGGAAAATTTAATTTTAAGAACAATCCTCGAAAGGGTGTTCACTTAATGTTATATAAAATTAATTATGTTAACATAATGAACAAACAAAAAAAAAAAAAAATATAAATTTTTTATCTCAATAAATTCAATTTATATATAAAATTTTATGATTAAATTACACCGAAAATAAAATTTTAATTATAAAAGTATCTTAAATAGTGAATATTTAATAAAGTATCTTGCATAATTATGTTTAATCAAAAATTTAAAGTTTTTATAATATATTACATTTTATTTACGATAAAAATAAAAGTAATAATAATAAAATGAACTATAGTGATTATAGTTTTGCTATTAATTTTGCTATGCTAGCTATTTTACAAATACATATAGAACAAAATAAAGCTAAAATTAAATTTTAATTATTAATATAATTATACATATATATTGTATTGCTTAATTCATTTTAAACGTATATTTTAAAATTAAAATAATATAACCAGTCGATGGTAAATTTTAAGAAATTTATACAAGTATAAATATATTTAATTAATTTTGTGAAGGAAAGTAATCAGATAGTTATAATCAAAATAAAAGTATAAAATAGATAGTTTTAATGAAAATTTAATTTTAAAAACAACCCTCGCAAGGTTGTTCACTTTATGTTCACTTTATGTTCACTTTATGTTCACATTATAAGTTATTATGTAAACATTAAGAATTGTTGATAGGTTCTTTCGGAGGGCGGAGGAATGTTGTATAAATCTCCTTTGGTTTATACTATAAAATTAACAATATAGGTTAAGTTTTGTTAACAGTAACAATATAGGTTAAGAAATTACTTAAAAATTTAAATTATCCAAAATCAACAAAATTGTATAAATAATTAAATTCGTTAAATTGTTAATTATGCAAAAATTGCATACATCAATTTTTGTTGAGTTTTTGTTGATTTTGGGTAAATAAAATATTATAAATAATTGGTTTTTAGTTTTTAGGAGGGATTTGATTTTTTGTTTTCGAAGAAGTACAGTTAGCTTAGTTTTAAAAGTGTAAATTTAAGTTGTCCGAAATCTAATCAGTGATTCAATTAATTCGAATAAATCTTTAAGTTGCAACTTTTTCTATAAAAATAATAATAAAACTAATATTAATAGTTAATGTTATTTATAGTTAACTAAGTGAATCCAAAGTGTTTTAATCAATAATTATTGAGAACCATCCACAGGTAAGGAACCACAAACACTGTTGGTACAACAAGTTGAATACAACTGTACCTATATATATGTACTTGTACAAATAACATTACAGCATATATCACGTCTATTTTAATGCAGGCTTAATTCTCTGTGAAATGAGTTTTTTTTTCATTTGTGTAAAATCATTTTCGCTAAATAACAAATTGTCTTTGCAAATGGTATTTTCATGTAATTTTACAAAGTTTATAAATCAAAGCAACTATTCTGTGCCCAATCGGCACTGAAGGAATGGGTCAACTTCATCTGCTAATATACTTTAATATTTATAAAATCTTGATGCGAGAATTTCTAACTGAAAATTCTCGACTAGAGAAATTATAATTTTTGTCAACGTACGTATGCAGTCTGGGTTAAGGATTTGTATATAGTTTTCGGCAAAATACTTTTATGAGGACATGGTTTTTAGTTTTGGGCAGCAATGTATATCAAACATAACTCTTTGTTGAAGTAAAAGTATTTTTTATCTCTGTTTAAAAATTTATTACAAAACTAACACGAAACATCAATATGTTGACGGAAAATTATAATCAAAATTCCAAAAATATTGTTAAATTAAATAAAATCAAACTTTTTCCAAATTCCAAAAATTAGAATAAAATCATATATTTAAATTTTTTCTAAATTCCAATAATATTTCAAAAATTCTTAAATATTCAAACTTTTTCCAAAATTATAAAAATATTGCTAAAATTATTACAAAATCAAAAATTGAAACTTTTTTCTTGAAAAATTGAAACTTTCAAAATTCTAAAAATATTCAAAAAATTCTTACAAAATCAAAAATTAAATCTTTTTCCAAAATTCTAAAAATATTGCAAAAATTATTACAAACAAAAATACAAACTTTTTTTCAAAATCCGAAAGTATTTCAAAAACCATAACAAGTTCAAAAATTTCCATGTCCAATTTGATGTAAAATTACATATACGTCATACAAACAGCTACATTTTTTTCCAAAAAAATTGGCCAAAAAAATAAATGAAATCATTTTTTGACACACTTCACAATATTTTTTTGACAAACTTATAATGCAATAAAATTCTCAATAATAATAATTTCATGTTCATTGAAATGTATTGAAACTATTGTATTGAAATTCATACAAATAACTAATTTTATATTTTTCTAAAAAAAATAAATTAAAATCATACTTTCGACACACTTGACATTGTTTTTTAGACAAAATTATCCATAATTCTATATAATAATAATAAAATTTCATGTCATACAAATAATTAATTTTATTTTTTTCCAAAAAATTGGGCAAAAACATAAATAAAAATCTTTCTTTTGACACACTTGACAACATTTTTTTGATAAAATTCAAATGCAATAATCTAGTTTTGATCTCAAATACCAATCCTGACCATCAAGATTTCTCAGCATTCTTTGTTCCTACTCATTATCACGGTTCGGATATTTTGTTTTTTTTCCAAGTTATTTGTTTCACAATTCAAAATCTATATCTATCTATATATAAATACGCAAGCATAATTTTTACGGTATAATTTTAAAATATTTGCTCCATCAAAAGTGTGGCAATATGTATATTGTAGGAAAGGTCTTGAGTAGTAGATGTGTCGAAAAATACTTTTTTTGAATTTTGACGATTTTTTCAGAAAAAATGGCAGAAATGTGATAATTGCGTCTTTTGAGTTTTTTGTTCGGTTGTTTTTTTTTTTTTTCAAGTTATTTGTTTCACAATTCAAAACCTATATCTATCTATATATAAATACGCAAGCAATATTTTTGAAATTTGACGATACTTGAAATGTGTACATTCTATTTTTCGCTTCTTTTGTTTTCAAAAGCCAATTGTAGCCACTAGAAGTTTAACTAAACTTAAGTTTAGTTTCTTTGCAGATGATGAATTCTCAGATACAACTGATACAGAAAATAATGACTCAAGTGATTTTTAAACAACTACAGCGACTCATATAAGAATACAATTTCATGCTCAAGACTGAAAGGAATTTGTTGAATATACTTTATTAAAATCTGTATATGATTCTATTAATTTTGTTATTTAAGTTTAATATTATATATTTTAATAGTCGTTCGAGTAGATTAGATTTAACGTACATGCAATAAAATGAATATCCATTGGAAAAAGAAACTTCATTCAATATATGTTACTATTTATTGAGCGCGCCGTATTACAGAACGGCAACCTTTTATTTGCGACTGACGGCATCTGTTACAGAAATAAGCTGACAGACTACATTTTGTGTGATTATAATAATATTCTTTACCTGTATACTAAATTTCAGATTTTAGAAAGTACTCGGACGATGGACCCTTTTTTTTACAACTTCAACGCGTGACTGGTGCGTTCGGTTATACAGGATTTGAGTGACTGACGATCATAAAACTTATTTTTAATTAATATTCTGCTCTCAAACCAATTTTCAGGTTTTATAAAGTAGTTGCAAGATACAGGTTTTTTTTTACAACATTGGAGCCCCACCCACTCCAAACGCTAACGAATCCAGCTGACTGACCGAAGACTATTTCTCTACTCAACATATGTGACATAATATTAAAAAATCAGCCTTTATAAAGTGCTTGCAATTTTACGTCGCTCAGCTCTCGGACTATTAGTATGTTTTTGTTAAAGAATAAATCTTTAAAATATAAAGTAATATATGAAAAAACGTACTTTTTGAAATCGCTTTGTTGGCAAAATTAAAATTAAAAAACCTCATATAAAAATATAATTTTTTTTTATTAATGCAGTATTTTTATAAAGTCTTACCTATAGTCCCTCCAAAAAAAAAATTAATAAGATCGGGTAACCCGTTTGAGAACAATTCAACTTTAAACTTTGCTTGCTCTAAATTTCTTAACCAATTTCGAGCCACCCTGTATCAGAACTAGAGAAAAAATAAACAAAATAAAAAACACGTATCAATTTTGTTTATTATAATTTATACTATCGATTACCAAAGTTTCAAGAAAATCGAAAAAATTCAGGTTCAAATTTTTTATTTTACTGTCGTCTTCGATTTGCCGTCTAATATAATATCAAAACTTACACAAAATGTATATGCTACGGCATAAAGAATAAAATATATCACAATATAACAATAAAATTTTTTGGCATGTTGTGAAATATATTAAGCATTTATTGATAATATAAAACCATAACCGTGACCTCAATTGCATTCAGACTGGTGCTGTTTTGCTGCTCCTACAATCCAATGATCTGATTCGTAGTAAATGCATGCATAGCTTCGATCGTATTTCTGAACCAAAATGCATAAACATAGCAGAAGATTTGGTTCGTAATGGCACCAAATTTGTTAAACACAAAGTAGAATAATAATGCCATTTACTTAACGCGAAAGTTTGAGTTTAATGTTTTAATGTTCAACTCATTGTTGCTTAAACTAAACGATTTATAAGCAGATAAGTCTATTAGTGACACTGTTGACACTACCAGCGCACTAGTTTTCACTGTTCAAAAGAAACTTCTGTTTGTAAAATAAGTAAATCATTTTTAACAATTGTATTTATTTTATTTATTGTACTACATATATAATTTTTATAATATTTTAAAAAGTTCATCTAATAATAAAATATTTGATATTTAACATAAAAAAAAATCTCTTAGTTTATAACGCCATTTTTATAATTTTCCTTCAGAAGAAAAAAAACTGTTGTTCCCGATAGTCATATGCACAACGAATTTTATCTTTAAAACAAAAAATATCACTAGTCCTAAACTTTCACAAGTTGTTAGATATAAAATAAGCTTCAATTTAGTTAAAAAAAAAAGGTGTAGCGCCATCTTTTCTTCAATTACACCATTTTTTCTTATGTTACACCGTTAAAAATTATTTCAAAAAATTAATAGTGTACATTTTTAAAAACTTTGTTCTAATACCTATTCAACGACATATCATTTATGAAAATCGATTCAGTAGTTTTTCTACAATCGCTCGTCAAAATACACTCACATCACAAAATAACAAAAAATTGCAGACCCCTGGTCGAAAAAAAAAATTTTAAGAGAGCTTGTATTTTTTATTTATGAAGGACTATCTATAAACAAAAAAAAAAAATTAAAAGTGGTCAAGTCAAAATTTCCCAAAAATTTGCTGAACTTGCGTGAATTTGCTCAGCCAGATAATTATAAGAAATCACTTTATATGTTGCCTTTATATGTTTCTGTTGCCTCAAAAATTTTAAATTCATCCTAAAATGAAACAAACCTTAATAGCACGTATATGGTACACTTCCCTTACATATCCCAAAGCTTTGCTTTAAACTCTTTTGAAATTCGTTAAACTTCACTCTGCACTTCACCTTTTAGTCTGCAACTAATGTAAAAGTTTTAGGTTACTAGAATTAAATCGCATTGGAAAAACCACAACGTTTTAATAATCGCAACAAACTTTTTTCATATGTCCTAAACAAACCAAATTTAATTCACAGAAGCATCGCCTTATCAGTTTTTATTTTTGTTGACATAATAGTTATTTACATATCGAGGGCTGAAAGTAGAAGATTACGCCAGCGGTTCATATTGAAGCCCGACGAGAAGCGAGGGCTTTTATTGAACCAAAGGCGTAATCTTCCTTTCAGCGTGAGTGTATGTACAACGTTTTACGCACAACTGCACAACTTTATTGTAGTATAAATCAATTTTTGAATTTTTTAAACTCGCTAGACATTTTGAAAATTATACTAAACATGCCATGATTTTCTCTATAAACTTCATACAATAATTTATTTGTTTATTCTAATTTTATGAATATTTTACGGGTGATTATTTTATGGGCGGTAAAGTAGAAAAATATACTAATATTTCATATAGCAACGGGATTTTATTTTATGGATGTAAAGTTCAACTTTCAGCCACGATAACTAGGATGTAAAATGTGTTTTACGATTAGTTTGTGCGTAAAAATTAAAACGCATTTCCTTAAATAAACTGAGTCATTGTAAACTATGTGCATGGTGTTTTTAGCGATAAAAATAGATAAACCAAGACAACCATAAAGGTGTCATCATTTTTGTTTTGTTATGAAACCACAAGAATTATGTTTTTTTGGTGTCATCAATTGTAAATCGAGCTTCATTTGTAATTTTTTTGTTATTGATGTCAAATGCTTTCATATGATATACCCAAGGATGGTATTCCGTATTAGTATTTGTTCTAAATAGTCTTTAACTTTCGTTTCAGAAAGAAAAAGTCAGACAAGTGCGAATAAAATTCGCTCGTCAAGGGGTCCGTGAATGTAAAGAAAACAATATCAAAATAATTAACATAAAGTTGTATTGTAAAGTGTTTATATTGCCAGACATAAAAAATAAATGGTTCATCGTAAATATCAATAGTAAATGTCAATCTCATCTAAATTGATCGAAATGATATAAAAAATATTACTTTAGGTTAAGTGGAGGTCCACACCAAAATGCTACATTTCCATTTTCTTTAAAAAATAAATTGTGTACTTAGATCGGCTCCAATTTCTGAATTCGATCGAAAACTCAAAAATTTATCGATGCTTAAATTAGAACTGTTTTTTCCCTTTGTAGAATAGAGCTTTATTTGGACATAATCAGTGTAATCAGTGGAATGACATAATCAAATTTTCTTGAACTGCGTTGGAAAAATGTTATAATGGAAATGTGGCGTTTTGATGTGGACCTCCTCAAATGTTATCCATAGCTGTTTATGGTAGCTAAGGAACGACTCAATTCTGTTAATCAACGACGAAATTTAGGGTTTGGTTGGTGTTAACACTAAAAATAGGACTTTTTTGACAATAATTCAAAAACGGTGCATCGCAAAATTCTAAAAAAAATTTGTGATTTTTCTTAATTTTGGTGATTTTTTAAATGACAAACTCATGCGAGCCAAAAAACATATTTTTCACCCTTTTCCACTCCCATCCCCTAAACACATAGAAATAAAATCACTTGAGGCTTCGCTGTATTTTTCGTTAAGGGTTTATCAAATTTCCTATCTCTATGAATTTTTTCAAATTTTTTTGTCAATCAACGAAGAAACGTATAGGGGGGACCACCTTTTTGTTGCACTTTTTCGAGAATAATTCAAAAACGGTGCATCGCAAAATTCTAAAAAAAATTGTAATGTTTCTTAATTTTGTTGTTCTTTTAAATGACACCCCACTTGACCGGGTCAAAAAACCTTTTTTCACCCTTCTCTACTCCCATCTCCTAAACACATAGAAATAAAATCACTTGAAGCTTCGCTATATTTTTCGTTAAGGGTTTATCAAATTTCCTATCTCTGATTTTTTTCAAATTATTCTGTCAATCAATGAAGAAACGTATAGGGGGGGGGGACCAACTTTTTGTTGCACTTTTTTGAGAATAATTCAAAAACGGTGCATCGCAAAATTCTAAAATAAATTGTAATGTTTCTTAATTTTGCTGCTCTTTCAAATGACACCCCCACTTGACCGGGTTTTAAATGGTGTTTTTACCCCTTCTTATATCCACCCCCTTAATAAGTATAATTATTAGTATATGGTACTTCACTGTATTTTTCTTTAAAAACTTACTAATTTTCCTATCATTCAAAATACTTTTTAAGATTTTCGATTATTTAGGCTCGGAGCTAATCAAGGAAAGAAAACATACAGAAAACGCTATTATTTAGATTTACACAAAAAATGGTGGGGTGTAAAATTCCAAAATATATTTTTTAGAAATACTGAAGTGAAGCCCTTTCATATGATACCCTACTTGCTTCGATATAAAAATTTATTTTCTCAAAGGTCTCCTCACATCGTAACCCTGGTAACCAATCGAAATCCATTTTGTTTTTTTTTTCAACCCCTCATCTTGTGTGGACAGATTAGTTTTATACGCATGCCAGATTTCAAGTTCATTGGATTTATATTAATCGAGATAGTCGAAATAATGTGAAAAACACGTTTTACTCTCACTAATAGTGTTCCGTATAAAAAACGGAACCCTAAAAACTATGAACAGTTTGAAAATTTTATATATTCCGAAAATCCCAAAAGTAGAATAAATAATCAATATGACATTGATCTGGTTTGCGGTTTTAATAAAATTAAGTTTTATTATTGTACTGAAAAGAAAAATATTCATATTTCGTCATTTAATTATTTGAACTTGAATAACAATCAATAATAGTAGTTTAATCAATGAGTGAATAATGAAGTAGTCAAGTTTCTCAAGCAAAAGCTTAAAATTTGAGCGAGGCAAGAGCGAGAATTTTAATTTGCGAGAGAATAAAATTCATTATTCACGAATCGATTACAATACTTTATTCTCTGACAAAGAATTGTGTATTAAAAAAAATAAAAACATTTTCTTCAATTAAAACAATAAATCTTTATTGTTTTAATTGATAAATCAAATTTCTTAATAAAAAAACCCTGATGATAAAAAACGCCCTTCTCATACAATCAACCAAGTTCAACTAAACGAAATAAGAGAATTTAAATTAAAATTTGATTTTTGAACAAAACTTATCAAAGCAATTGTGATTATAATTTGAAAATAATTTTAAGGAAATCAAAACAATTTGACCAATTGGAATCATACCAATTGAATAATGATAATTTTTTTTATAGGAAAGTGATGATAAGTAATGATAATTTTTTTATAATTTTCATTAGACAATAGGTTAAGTTCATTAGCCTATAGGTTAGAAAACAATATAATAAAACATACTGTTATTATCGAAAAAACATACAATTAAAGCTCACATAATTAAATGGAAGAGAATAAAACAAATATTATTTTATGACAAATGTAACATGGCTTAGAAGTTCTATTGGTTGTTCGACATTCGTAGAAATGAGAATTTTTTTTAAATTTCATTATTGACATAACTATGGTCCATAAACTTCTTTATCAAAGCGTGTGAATATGTGGTTGAAAGCATAATATTATTGTGGTATTATTTATTTTTTTTTATTGTGGCGATAAATGGTGATCCTAATGTCAACTGAAAAACTTCTTTCTAATTATTCGACAATCTTCATTATGGATCACAATGTAAATATACACAACTAAAATTTCCCATGATAATCTTACTTCATAATATGAGTAATTGAATTTTATAAAAAACTATCATAAAAGTTGGCTTTAAACTGAAAATTATGTTTTCGCGTAAAGATGCGAATGAGGATTATTATAAAAAAACGAATTATAATAAAAGTGATTATGCAAAATTTTAATACAAAAAGAAAAAATTAAATTATTAGTAGTTTATGTAACAAGTACGCAAAATATGGTTTTAGCGGACGAATCGTAATGTTTCCGGACGAGGCGCTAGCCGAGTCTGTAATATGAAGATGAGTCTGCTAAAGCCATTTGCGTACGTGTTGCGTACAACGTTTTTTAGTATTAGCTCTTAGGATTTTTTTTCTAATTTATTGCTTAATTTGTATTCTTGCGTACCTAAAAATTTGATTTTTGAACAAAACTTATCAAAGCAATTGTGATTATAATTTGAAAACAATTATAATATAAAATGAAAACAAATTTTGAATCCGCTAAACTGTTGTCATAACAATTTTAAATACTAGGCCGATAAAATACAATTTTGCGGACTCTAAACAGTTCTAAAAGTAATCATTTTTCGGAGCTAATACTAAAAAATATATTAAAAGAAATTTCTCTGAACATGAAGGGTTGAAGGGATTGGTGCAAAACTCTAAACATGTAAGGTCCAAAAAAGGTCCAAAGGTCTATTCATTTTATATTACGCTGACAATTCAACTCATTAAATAAAGTTTCAATAAGGTCCAATCAAAACGCTTCATTTGTGGGATACATATTTGCTTTGCAAACTTTAAATTAAATAAACACAAAAACAAGGAATGAACCTTAATATAATTTTAACATTGAAACCAGTTTACCAACTTTTATTGCTATCATAGAATAATCTGTAAATTTGTAATACAAATAATTATAATTATTAATTCCTTAGCTCTCGATAAATGAGCACATTAACTATTGTATTCCATAAATTGAAATTAAATATATTTGCTAATAAAATTATTTATAGTGTTTGAAATGTTAATTGCCGTGCCACAAATAATAAGTGATAAGTTGTAATAACTTATAAGTGTTCTGAATACAACGGGGCCAATAATTGGTGACTCCGAAAAACGCTATAGTGAAAGTTAATTTATAATAATATCGTATGTATAAGCACCGTTAAAATCAATTGGTGTTCACGATATGTTTAATAAGTGGTAAAAAAATTGGCAACTGTTTAAAGAAAACAAGTTTAGTTACATTGTATGGCGGTTCATCAATTCAAGTTCACTGTTTGAACTGGTTAATAAATATCATTCTCAAACCGCGCATCGACATATACAACAAATAGAACAAATCAGCACAGTTAATGGTGAAAATTGGAATTTATCTTGTTTTTTAAATAATTATTATACATCATCATCATCTGTTTTATGTGATTTTGTATATAATCACAGTAACAGATCAGCATCATATCAAATTAATGCTCAACTATTTACACCATCACCTACAACATAAATTATCTATAATTATCTACAATATCATCATCAAAATAATCAAATTGTATAAGTATATGAGGAACAACATAAATCAGCTATAACACACATGGCCAAACCGCGGCTCGCGAGCCGCATGCGGCTCTTTAAAAGAATAAATGCGGCTCTCGAAAAGAAATGAAAAAATTAAATAATATTTAATAATTCATAAAAATTGTAGCAAAATTAGAAATAATACATATAATTTATAATGCTGTTTAATATAATATGAAAATATAACAAGTAAAATAAAATATTTAAAATAATAATATAATATGATTTAATGTAATCATTTTATTATATTTAGGTCCGTCCTGTCGAAGTTACTACTATTGGAGTTTTTTGCGACTTTGTTTCAGTTTGATACTACTTTACTTCGCGAATCAAGTTTATAATCCGCTGTTATAAATAAATTTAGCTAATTTTATTATTTAAGGTTTTACATTTAACATATTGTTATACGTTTAACATGGGCTAAAAATAAAATCACCTGTATTTGTCTCAAATTAATGCACAAAAATCTTTCTCAAAATCAAAAGTCTTTCCTTTTGGATTCGTTTGTTTTTCTATGATTATCTTTTTCTGCAATTTTTTTATAAACAATATTTTTGATATTTTATCTTTAGGCAATTTGCCGACGTTAAATTTAATGTATCCTTTAATATTCCAATTAAAAATTGAATAAGTTCATAATTAAATAGAATTAAAAACACGTGCAAATCCGACATATGCTACCTCAACCGCTTCTACATCTACGACAGTAAGATATTACCCTAAACCAAAAACGAAATTAAAAACTTAAGGAAATTGCAAGAAAAAAACGGTGATTTCATCTCTTGTAGCGAAATATAATATTTTGCGTGTTTTTTATGAATACTCCATTTTTTAATTTAACTGCTAAATATGTCAGACCACAAAAAAAGGAGATATGACGGATAAAATCGTAGCTTCAGGCAAGAATGGGTTGAAGCATACGCATTCATTGATAAAGGGGGAAAATCTTTGTGTCTTATGTGCAATGAATCACTTGCCCATTATAAAACCAGTAATTTAAAACGACATCACGAAAAAAACCATAGTAAATTTTTGGATAATTATCCGTTGAATACCAACATCCGAACAAATAAAATAAACTCTTTAAAATCTGCATTAAGTAATCAGCAAACATTATTATCATCTTTTAGTTCAGAAGCCGATAATACTACCGAGGCTAGTTTTATGATCGCTTGGAACATCGCTCGTGCTTAACGACCTTACACTGAGGGAAAATTTATCAAAAAGAATATGGAACAGGTGGTTAAAATGCTGGATCCTTTAAATATCAAATTGCACAGATTAATTAGCAATGTTTCAGTATCACGTCATACCACTGAGCGACGTATTACGGAAATAAGTATAGATATAAAACAGCGACTACAAGTAGATGTAAAAATAGTGTAGCTTTCAGCTTAGCCCTTGACGAATCAATCGATATACAAGACACCGCCCAGTTAGCTGTATTTATCCGATACGTTTCCGAATCTTTAATCGTAAAGAAAGAACTATTGGATTTGGTAGCACTTAAAAATACTACTCGTGGTATTGACACTAAGAGTGCCCTTGATAATATATTGTCAGATACAGATATTCCACTGAATAATTTGGTAAGTGTAGCAACTGACGGAGCACCTGCAATGTTAGAAAAAAATGTAGGCCTTATTGGTCTATTAAAAAATGATCCAAGAATACCCGAATTTCGGCACTTCATTGCATTGTTCATCGTGAACATTTAGTTGCAAAATATTTTAAATACGAAAACGTAATGAAAACTGTGCTACAAATTGTGAACTATTTTCGGACGAATTCAAAAACCCATCGCCAATTCAAGAACTTTATCGAAGCACTGGACTTTGAAGATCATCCTCAAGATCCCAAGTAGGTTTTGCCAGACATTGACATACGGCCAAGCACTGGTCCATTAATGGTTAACAGTACTTGGCTATTGTTACTGGGCCAATACTAGAACCAATCATCGGCCGATCTATGGTTTACAGAAAATAGCCAGTATATTGTTACCTTTGAATGGCCAAGCACTGGCCCATGAATGGTAAATATTACTTGGCTATTGTTATTGGGCCAGTACTGTAGCCATGAATTTGCCGATCTATGTCATTTTTTTTAAATTTCACTAGAGTATTATCCCTTTTAAAAATACAGTTTGAAAAATTTCACATATAGTTTAGTTATCGCCTTGTCGGTTGAAAGACTATGGTAATAAAGAAAAGGTTGGTATATGTTTTAATTTATTTTCATTTCTATTTTATTTTAATTATTTTGTAAATAATTTATTTAAATTTATGTATAAAAAATATTATTTTATATTTTTTTAATGGCGGAGTACTGGCGGAGTCAGAGCGGTGTTTGACATTACTCAGCCATTCTTGCAACTGAGCCAGTTGTATGGGGAGTTTTGAATTTTTTCCGTCATTTTTATTTTATTTTAAGTTAGTTTGTATTTAATTTATTTAAATTTACATATGATAATAATGTATATTTTTTTTAACGGCCCAGTCTTGGTTGCCAGTATTTGACCCAAGAATGGCAACCATTTATTGTCCGAAGTTATCATCCAGTAAAATTATGTTAATGACCCAGTCGTGGTTGCCAGTACTCGCCCATTGCTGCATTACTGGCTGCCAGTAATGGACCATTACTGGACCAGTTGTACAACCTTGTATGGGATATAACATTTTACTGCCTTGTACGATGGTTATCCACCTATAATGTTCTAAGCCGATTTGTTGATTTAATGGAACCTATCAGAAATTTCCTCAAAGAAAAAGAAAAACACTATCTGGAATTAAAGGATGATGAATTGATTAATGATTGTATGTTTTTGACTGATATAATGGAGCATCTGCAATCCCTCAACCTAGCTTTACAAGAAAAAGATAAAGTTGTTACTGATCTTATTCAAACGATTCTGAGTTTTATTAAAAAAATTCAACCTTTTCAACGAGATTTAACAACAAAAGTGTTCAACCACTTTCCTCATCTGAAGAACAGACTCTCTAAAATTAATGATAACAAACTGAGTGAATACGACAGTAAATTAGCAGAATTATTAAAAGACTTTCACTTGCGATTTAATGATCTGAATAATTTAAATATTTCTCTTAATTTACTTGTAAATCCATTCGAAATTAACTTTATTAACGAGGGCTTATCGATTCCTTGTTATATTTTGCATGACAGTGCCTCAGTAGAAATGGAATTACTAGAGCTACAGGAAGATCACATTCTTAAAATGCATCACAAAGCCACACAATCTCCAAATGAGTTTTGGAAACTAGTGTCTCAATCAAAGTACCCCAATTTGAAAAAAGCTGCTGCCAGATTACTGTCTATATTCGGTACAACATATTGTTGTGAATCACTTTTTCAACAATGAAGTTTATAAAATCAAACCCCCGTTCACAACTTACAAATGAGCATTTAACGGAATTAATTCGTACTGCGCTAACAAACTATGAACCAAATTTCAAAAAATTCACGGCCAAGTTACAAACAAACATGCCATCTACCAGCAGGCATGTCATGTAACAAACTTTAAAGATGTTTTTGTATGTATTTATAACCATAAGTACATAATTGTTTTTTCAATAAAATAAATATTTCCAAACAACTGATACTTTTGAAAAATTTTTTTTTTTGTGGCTCTCGAAACGAGAGATTATTGTACTGCGGCTCAACGTGTAGTGAAGCTTGGCCACCTCTGAGCTATAACGTTATTCGAATTCATTCAACATTTGTTACTTTATTCAACTTACTATTATTGATAAAATCGCCGTTGGAAAATTAAAATCAATTTCATTGTAATCAACAATTTGTAATCAACATACATCTATACAATACTGGTTGACAACATACAGCTATATTATGTTATAAAAGGCTTTAATCAAAATCAACAAATTTGAAAATAGATGAGTACCATTATTATTTTTATTACTATTTTTTTTATATAAATTAATTTGAAGATTTTAATTTTTAAACAATTCTTAAATAAATAAATTTTTTTTTCTCTTACAAATACATATATAAATATTTAATTTAATATATATAAATAAATAGGAAAATAATTCAATGAATAATTCAATAAATAAATAAAAAATTAAATAACTCAATAAATAAATAAATAGATTTAAATAAGGTAAATTGGTTTATTATACCAATACGGGTTATATATATTACATTTTTTTTTATATAAATAATAATGACAGACGACGAAAACGAATCTAAAATCCAACCTTCCAAAAGTAACAATCAAATGCAAGTAGGATCCAACATCACGATCCCTATTCCTCCGTTTTGGCATGAAATGCCTTCGTTATGGTTCATACAAATAGAAGCAGTGTTCACGGCAAGAGGTGTGACCTCTGACAGAAAAAAATATCTGCTAGCAACAGCAGCACTACCGGTAGACATTATCGCAACAGTGTCGGATATCATACAAAAACCACCTGATTCAAATAAATTTGATACACTTAAATCGGAAGTGATTAAACGTTTGGGTTTATCGGAAGCCCAACGTTTGGAAAAATTAATAGGTACGACTGCCATGGGTGACTTAACGCCATCCGCGTTCTTTCGAAAATTACAACAGTTAGCAGGATCTTCAGGCGCCGTAACTGAGGATTTAATAAAAACCTTGTGGCTACAAAGATTACCCGAACATTTAAGGGGAATCTTAATAGTACAAGAAGCCGAACCAATGGCTAAATTAACCCAATTAGCCGATAAAATATGGGAATACCAAGCGCCTTCATTCTCTAGGTCTGCTACAGTTAGTTCAATTCAGGAAGATTTAAATACCATAACTTTAAATACGTTAGCAAATGAAATTGGTGAACTGAGGAAACAATTAAACAATTTTCAACGCAGAGACAGCAGACCTCGCAGTTTTTCTAGGGGTCGTTTTGGCAATCGATCTCGATCAAGAACGCTATCACGTGATCGTTCAAACAAACTCTGTTATTACCACCGCCGTTTTGGAGCAGACGCAAGAAAATGTGCTGGTAGATTCTGCAATTTTAGTGAAAAATCGAAATTTAGCCAACACAAAGATAATTCGGAAAACTAAGCCGTCCCAAAGTTCACGCGACAAACGATGGGACGACTGCTACACGTCGCCTTTTCATAAAATGTATGAAAACAAATTTCAAATTTTTAATTGATACAGGTGCGGACGTGTCTGTTATACCATATACTTTGTTCAAAGACGCTAACCGCGATCAATTTAGCACAATTTTTGCAGCAAACGGATCGCCAATATTAACTTACGGTATAAGGTTTCTTAGTATAGATTTAGGTTTAAGACGGGATTTTAATCATTCATTTGTATTAGCATCAGTGAACAAACCAATAATAGGCGCAGATTTTCTTACGAAATTCGGTATTCTGGTAGATCTTACAAATAAGAGATTGTTAGATTCCACTACTACTTTGAAAGTCAACGCTATCGATATAGACGATCCAACACCAGCAACTCGTTTATTTACAATAAATGGATTATACGGTGATCTTCTCAAGGAATTTCCAAATTTAACACAACAACCCAGTTTCGATACACCAATCAAACATGGTGTTGTTCATAGAATTGTTACTGAAGGACAGTTACATTTTTCACGTCCACGACGATTAGCTCCAGAAAAACATAAAATCGCTAAAACCGAGTTTGAACTCATGAACTCACTTGGATTATGCAGACAATCATCGTCATCCGTTTCCTCACCATTGCATTTAGTTCCTAAGCGCGACAGTAATGATTGGCGACCGTGTGGTGATTACCGTAGATTGAATAAAGTAACTGTTCCAGATAGATATCCTCTACCACATATACACAATTTTTCATTAAACCTTAACGGTTGCACGATTTTTTCTAAAGTAGACCTCGTTCGTGCTTACCATCAAATACCGGTTGCTGCAGATGATGTATACAAAACAGCTATTACAACTCCTTTTGGACTTTTTGAGTTCACAAGAATGCCTTATGGTCTGCGGAATGCAGCACAGACTTTTCAACGTCTTATGAACGAAGTCACAAAAGAGTTGGATTTTGTTTACGTATACATCGACGATATATTGGTGGCAAGTCGAACAGAGTCTGAACATTTAAAACATCTTCGCATTTTGTTTAAGCGGCTCACTGATTATGGTATTATTTTGAAACCCTCAAAATGTGTTTTTGGTGCATTAACATTAAATTTTTTAGGCCACCATATTTCTAAGGATGGGGTTAGTCCAGCTACAGATAAAATTACTGCTATAAACGAACTTCCACAACCAACTTCAATACGTCAAGCGCAACGTTTCGTTGGAATGGTAAATTACTACCATCGGTTCCTTCCTCATTTAGCTGAGCTTCTAGCCCCAATTCACTCACAACTTTCTGTTCTACAGAAAAAGAAGAAGAAAGAATTTAGTTGGCCCCCAGAATGCCAAACGGCAATTACTAAAATCAAGGCTGCATTAGCACAAGTTTGTCTACTCGCCCATCCACTAGAACATGGAGAGTTTAAAATAACCACAGACGCTTCCAATACGGCAATTGGAGCTGTGTTAGAACAGAAAAATCATGGTTGCTGGGAACCACTAAGTTTTTTTTCAAAAAAATTATCACCCACCGAATGTAAATACTCGACTTTCGATCGCGAACTCTTAGCAATGTATAATGCTGTAAAACATTTTAGGTATTTTGTGGAAGGCAGAGTTTTTTCACTTTGTACAGACCACAAACCCCTTACTACAGCCATGGAATCAAAAAGCGAAAAAAGTCCACGACAGTCTCGCCAATTAGAATACATATCACAGTTTACATCGGATATACGATATATAAAAGGAACAAGTAACGTAGTAGCTGATAATTTATCTAGGACTTACGAACAAGAAATAGTACCAATAGTTTACACAGCACTTGATATGGAAAAACTCGTTGCGTTACAGGAAAACGACGATGATCTTAAAGTTTTAAGAACTAATAACTCAAGCTCAAGTAAAATTAAATTCAATTTGATAAAAGATCCTGCATCCAATCTAAATGTATGGTGTGAAACCTCAACTGGCACTAACCGTCCGTATCTACCAACCGAACTTCGTTCGAAAGCATTCGATATGCTTCATGGATTGTCACATCCTGGAATAAGAGCATCTCGAAAATTAGTTTCAGCGAAATATTTCTGGCCAAACATGAACATTGACACTGGTTATTGGTCCAAAACTTGTCTCGCCTGCCAGAAGTCTAAAGTTTCAAGACATACACACTCCGAAACAGGACGTTTTAATTTACCATCCGGTAGGTTCGAGCACATACATATGGATCTAGTCGGACCATTACCACCGTCAAATAATTTTACATATGTCTTAACAATAATTGACAGATTTACTCGATGGCCGGAAGCCATTCCTTTGGTAAACATGAAGACAACAACAGTGGTAAATGCATTCATCGACCAGTATATCTCAAGATTCGGTGTACCGAGCGAGATAACGACCGATCAAGGCGGTCAATTTGAAAGTAACCTGTTTCACGAGCTTAACAATTTGTTAGGTTCACACAGAATACGAACAACGACGTATCACCCACAGTCAAACGGTATGGTGGAAAGATTCCATCGTACTTTAAAAGCCGCATTGTATGCTAGAGAAAACACCCTGCACTGGAGCTTTGAGCTCCCACTAATACTCCTTGGGATAAGAACATCGGTCAAAACTGACCTCGGGTGTACTCCAGCCGATCTTGTCTACGGACAATCACTAAAGGTCCCTGGAGAATTACTAATACACCCATCCTCTGCGCAATCGATAGATCCAACTTCACTGGTAGATCGTCTAAGACAATCGATGCGCAACGTCGTACCCCGAAATACCCGAAGTCTCCCTCAAAAGCACATTTTCATTCCAAAGGACTTACATGATACAGACTATGTTTTTGTAAGAGTGGACAAAGTTAAAACTGGTTTAACTCCACCATACGAGGGACCATACAAAGTAGTGAAAAGACTTCGGAAGTATTTCGTTTTGAATATAAAAGGTATAAGTATATCCATCTCTGTAGATAGACTTAAACCAGCCCATATGACTGATTCTCTACACAACAGGGAAACGAAGACGAAACCAATTCTCACCAAAAAAGTTACATTTGTTTAACACAAATTAATTACTGCAGGGGGAGTGATGTGGGATACATATTTGCTTTGCAAACTTTAAATTAAATAAACACAAAAACAAGGAATGAACCTTAATATAATTTTAACATTGAAACCAGTTTACCAACTTTTATTGCTATCATAGAATAATCTGTAAATTTGTAATACAAATAATTATAATTATTAATTCCTTAGCTCTCGATAAATGAGCACATTAACTATTGTATTCCATAAATTGAAATTAAATATATTTGCTAATAAAATTATTTATAGTGTTTGAAATGTTAATTGCCGTGCCACAAATAATAAGTGATAAGTTGTAATAACTTATAAGTGTTCTGAATACAACGGGGCCAATACATTTACTATTTTTTAGCACCGAATTTTCGATTGAAAATTAGGGTGCTTTTTCGATATTAATTCAAAATAAGGTGAAAAAATAAATATTTCAAATCAAATAAATTACAGCGTATTTGGGACATAAAAAGGTAAGTTTTCACCAAATTTTGTGAAAAAAAAAATAATTTTTTTGTAAAAGATAAAAATGAAAAACCAAAAACTATGGTTTTTTGAATCGAAAATTCAATTCATTTTTTGCATTTTCTGAGAAGATTTACTATAGTAATATTTTTTTTTTTTCACCATCTCAAAGTAGAGATTTTAACGAACAGAAAGCATACCAACTTTTTGAAAAAAGCTGATATTTTGACGGGTGAATTTTCGATTGAAAATTAAGGTGCTTTTTCGATATTAATTCAAAATAAGGTGAACAAATAAAAATTTCCAATCAAATAAATTACAGCGTATTTGGGACATAAAAAGGTAAGTTTTCACCAAATTTCGTGAAAAAAAAAACTTTTTTGTAAAAGATAAAAATAAAAAACCAAAAACTTGGTTTTTTGAATTTTTCACATAAATTTTGAGGTTATGTGAAAAAAGTGTCGATACAAAAGTTTTAGATCTTTTTATTACCTACAACTTTGCCATATAAATTTTTTCCATAAGACTTTTAGTTTTGCCGGAAATCGAGATAAACCGTTTTTTACCCTTAAAAACTCACCCCTTCCCCTTCCCGACCTCAGATCGCCCGTAAATTATTTTTCCTTTCATTTGTATAATATTCTCCTCCTTTTCTAATGGGTTTCATCCTACTATTATTTTTTTTTACTTTTTATTATTTTTAAAGGCTTCTACCATGGTCTATTAGTTTATGGTCAAACCAATTTCTTACTATACTAGCAATTTTATACTAAACTAGGTAGCAAAGTTTAAGTACCTAGTGTTTACTATGTAGTTTTTTTTTATACATACCACCCAATGAAAGAATATAAATTTACCAATCTTTATTTAAGCCACTTTCCAATCGATTGAATTACTGAGTCATTCACTTAAACTGAATTGTATTCCGGAATTTGCATGCTCCAATGGTGATATTCAGTTTACACTGAACGTAAACTGAGCTACTACAGAACTGAATTGAATTTAATAAAGTGAAGGAAGAAATAGGTTCATCAGTTCAACATATTCATATTTTTTCATTTACGGTTTGTGGTCAAACGTTAAATATAATAAAAAATTAAATCGGTATATATTTGTTTGTGTCTAAATTTTCGATTTTGGTTATGTATTTTTTAAATGTCAAAAAATTGGTGTTTCTGTTGTTTTGGCTGTATGATGATTTACTGAATATTAGACCAATTGGCTACAATCAATTCCTTCAGCAATTCACTCGATTGGAAAGCGGCTTTAATAAAACATAGAATTAAAAAATAATGAGTTTGTGTCTATGTTTCGATGTTTCAAACAATTTTCGTATGATGACTCTACATATTACAAAAGAGAAAATTCATTATTTTGACATAAGATTCGAAGTAAAAAATTTTGTTATTGTTAGCATGTGGTCTACTTGTTATATTAAAATAAGGTATAATAAAATAAAATAAAACAAATAAATATTAGTTAATATCACCTTAATATTTTATCTCTTTGTTATAAAAATTAATAAATATATTCTGTTATTTAACCTGTTATTTAACCGGTTATCTAAAATTTTAATGTTTCGTATTTGACAGATGCCTGACAGTTAATATTCCATGGAATACGATACAATTAACACCATGGAGGAAACAATCTTTGTTTATGTTAAATTTAAATCGAAATGTTTATGTAACTGCTCATAAATTTAAGCGCCGAAAAATTGGGGAAGAAAAGGTAATTTATTATATTAGATTAACTTTATCGAATTTTTAACGATGTGTGTGATACAAACGATGTCATCCTCGGTCTCTACCGAATTGAAGCTGTAATGAGTGAAACTTTTACGTTGATTGAGTGTGATGCTAAGAAAATGGTTTGGGCATGTTCTACAATTGGATTTGCAGTTTGGAATGATTAAAAGAATGTACGTTAGTACCCCAGGGAGTAGATGACCGTGAGGTAGATCACGACTACAATGCGATATGGACATAATGAACGACCTTAAAAAAATCGTCTGCCATGGTAATTATGCGCTGTTGCGAATGTCCGAATATTCGAAGCTGGTTTGCTCGGCAACGCACCTACATGGAGCATAGACGCAAATAAACATTATGATTAAGTAATTAGCCCGAACATAAACGGGGCAATATATAATATATGTATATTTATCGTTGCAAAGGTTTTTTGGCAGGATATGTGTTTGGTGACAATTTTATAGATATTTTGATGTGTAAAATTTAGTTTTTCGCACCCAATAAATATTTTCACAGGTGAAATCTACTATTTGGAAAATTTTTTTAGGTGTATGTGTAGCATATATCTTTTTGAATAATTTTTTAGAACAAAAATTCATAGTTTTTCGCCGTATTTCAACCACTGAGCGATGATGCCTATGGTTTATGTAAATTATTGTTTTCCTAACTGACTAGAAGGGTATTTGCCAAATTATTATTAATATTTATAAACTATCGAAAACCAAAAGCCGCCAGCTAAGTTTCTTTCAGAGCTATTTCGACGAAAAGATCAGATTCGCCGCTCCATTATTTCGTTAAAGAAGGAGCTGTCACTAGCCTGAAACTCTTCTCGACATCGCATCGTTGTATTGAATGAAATCCTGAACCAACTAAAACATGGCATTGTAAAATATGGAAAAACATTTTAAGAGCAAATTATCCTGAAGAACGTCTAAGGTCTCGCCACACATAAACAACGAATTTAAAACAATATAGCCCCATGTTGTTAAACATCAAGTCACTATACCAAATTCTGCTTAATTCATATATATCTCAAACTTGGCTGTTGGAGTTGATGGGTATCGCGTTCATCGTCATGGTCGTCCCCGCAGACGGGGTAGTAGTATTGCCTTTTTTGTCAGAGATAATCACAAATCTCAAAAGATCGGCACCTATGATGATTTGGATGCAGAGACTGTCTTAGTTCAGGTTCAGGTGGGAGGTATTAATAAGTTGGTTGTTGTGGCGTGTCTGTGTAATAGCAATTTTTTCTCCTAGATGATATTTTGTTCTCGCACTGAGATACTTTCTTTTTATTTTTGCCCTAGGAGTTTTTAACACAAACATTTTAATACAATCAACCATGATGGCTGCACTTGAGACCTGCTCTCGGCTGGAACTAAACATTTTTCATAATAATGCACCGACGCATCAAGCTTATAACTCGTTGGTCGGCTCCTGTATTGATTTCCATATAAGTGACATATCTCTCCTTAATTTCAGCAGCCGATTCCGGGTGCCTGACATCTCGGTTCGTTCCTTTATTTTCCTATACCTTAATCTGTCTAAAGATTTAATGCCTACTAAGAAATACTCTCGTAACTATAATCACATTATCCTGAAAATAAAAAAATAAAATAAAATGAGCTTTGCTCGCTGATCTGTCCTTCTTCTACAATAGTCTGTTTTTAATATCTATCTACGCAACGTGTTTGAGAGGTATGTGGTTATTCGATCCTATACATGTAATGCATTTTTTTCTATCACCATTTCTCCTGAACTGGTACCTGTACTTCTTCTGTACTCAATGTTCCTATTAGTAATCACTTAAAATGAACGTTTTTTAAGTAACAAATATGCAAATTTCCTTGTTTTGACACACTAGACGATTTTTTGACACACTTCCGGTAGTTATCGAACACTACACTACAAAAAATAATCACCGTCTCAACCCCCTTCTCTCAACCCTCCTTCTCCCTATTCTCTAAAGAACTTTTGAAATGATAACAACCAAAAAAAATGTTTTGCAAAATTCCTACAACCGTGAATTTTTTAAAATTTTTTCTTTTGTTATGTTCGTTGATAAGGGGGAATGGGAACAAACAAAAATCACATTTTCGAAAATAAGTCGAGTACTCTGCTTTCGAAAATTACAAAACAATTATTTTGAAATACTGATCAAAAATAATTTTTTTTCAAAATTTCTTCTTGCAACGGAGGGGGGAAGAACATTTGAAATTATAAAAATCAAAAAAAAATTACAGTTTTTTCTTTGCAAAATTCTTCAACAGTGACTTTTTTCTTTTGTAATGTTCGTAGATAAGCGGAGGAGGAACTAAAAAAAACAGGAAAACAAACTCACGTGTTCGGTAATGACTCAAAATCTAAGCAGTCGATAACACTAGTTTACACATTTTGAACTTTTTTTGTCTCCTTGAATAAAACCCAACTTTTCTTCTGGATTTTGACCTGCTTTTGATCACGAATGTCATATTTATTTTTTTTAGGTTAGCTCTTAATTTTTAAAATATTCGCGAAAAAAAACGGTTTTTAGATCTCATGTTTCACTAAACAAACAAATTAAATATGTAATTGAAACAAGTGCATAATAAATATGGTAACAAACATTTTGAGATATATTTTGTAAAGATCCATCAAGGATTCTGGTAGGTACACTCGAAAAAAATTGAAAAATTCACTTTTTCCATTCCAAATTCCATTCAAAAATTCAACGCCATTATTTTCAAACAATTATTCTAAATTTTTTTAATATCTTTAATATTTCCTTGTTTTGACACACTAGACGATTTTTTGACACACTTCCGGTAGTTATCGAACACATCGTTCTTTCGGCTCTTCCTATTGAGTATGCCTATTTTTAGAAAAAAATATTTTGAAATTACCCACTAGAGGGTGGTTTTCTAGATTTCGTCGGTTGTGACGGCCGGCCGGCAGACAAACATACATTTTTTTGCTTTTTTAAAATCAGTAGGTCCTAAAACGTCGAGAAATGCCAAAAAAAGTGGGGGTAAGAATTTCACTTTTGGCTCCAGAATATAATACTTAGGTCTTTTAGACCGAAATAATTTGTATGATCATCATTGGATAAAATATCTTAAAGACAAAATAATTGATAACTAGCCAATCATAATGCGCGAGATGTGTTTACATTTCCCACAACGTTCTAAAGACAAACTCTTTGTTTTCAGGTTCTTGACTCTGGTCGTAATTCTACTGAGATAAGCATCTGACTATACAGTACTTCCTTGGAACTATCTTCTTCGTAACTATTCTTCTCCAAAATTATTTTAGCGACACGATGCATACGATAATATAATATGTATACTCAAAATTTGTAGAAGCAATATTTTTGACAGGTGGGAAGTGCGGTAGAGAAAACTATGTATGGTGTACTAACCTCGAAAAAACCAAAAATATAAAAAGACATAAAGTAAGCTTTAATATGTATAAGTGTGAGTCCCAGTTGCTTAGTAAACGTCCTTTTCTCCATAGGCCCTATGGTGTGTTTGATGTTCACTAAGGTTACTCGTCCCTGGTTAAACATTCCAATTGAAACCAATTGAAAAAAATGAATTGGATTAATCGGAATTCTGCATTGGGAATTTTCAATTCCTATTCAAAAAATCTATTTCCAATACAATCCTATTCATTCCCGTTACATATCTCTATTTTATTTTTCAACCGGAATGGATAGGATTCTATATGAAATGTATATAAGTAGGAATTAATTGGAAATTTCCATTGCAGAATTCCGATTAATCCTATTCATTCCTATTAAATCTTTTCCAATTAAATCCTGTTAAATTCATAAGATAGTTTAATTTTTTCTAAGCTCTCTTTTCCTATTGAATCTCATAATTTCCGATTGAAATTCAATTGGAAATTTCCATTAGTATCCTACAGAACCTCTTTTCCTGTTGAATCCTATTCATTCCGATTGAATTTTAATTGGTAGATCGAAGTCTTCCTATTAAACCAATTCAATCCAATTTAATCCTATTGGATTTAATAGGATTCAATAGATTTGAATTGGAATGTTTAACCAGGGGTTCCTTTCTGTTCATCTACCCGTTTACTCGTATCCTTCCTCCGGTCCATCTACTCTAACCTCCATTTTTTGAATTAAATAACATATTCTTGTTTTTAATCATAAAAGCATCAAGTTGTAGCCTATAATGACAGTTGAGAATTCAACTTAAGTCAATAGAGTGATGATGAGGCTTCAACTTCGAAATATCATCGTCTTGGTTGGGTAATGTATAGCGTGTCTGCCAAAAGATTCAAACTCACTGGCATTGATAAGGCTACGAGTTCGTATCCCAACAGAGACACGCATAAAGAGAAAAGTGTTTTGATGTAATAAACTGTAAAGTTTATTTAGAGAAACCCAAAACTGATTTCGAATTAAACAGAGAATTCATAAAGTTGCTTGAGTTAAATTGCAGCTAAAAATCAATTTATAGTGTTAGTGAGGTCAAATAGTACAAAAACAAAATTTACAAATTAAAATCTATAACTATCAAAAATAAATGTTGGCGCTATCTCTTACAAATTTATGTAACTAAATTTGTACAAATCACCAACTTTGAACTCGAAAAACATATCAGTTATGCTGCTGTTGGTTTTACGTATAAATGACCCAAATGGATTAAACAGCTAATATATATCAGACCATTATAGTCGAGCTATATACCGGAAATGCGATAAAAATACTGGAGGTGGTACAAAGGCTTGCTTGCTCCCTAGTGCCTCCATGACAACGAGGCTTTATTAGGGCTCCCTCCCTTGCATATATTTGTAAGAACGGCAACTCTTAAGGCTACAAATAGACTTAAACTCCCGGAAACTACCAGGGACTGTAGAGAAAAATCACGAAGCGCTATGGAAGGATCCGGAAGAACACCTGATATATTTTTCCATGCCGACTGATGCCACAGTACCTCTAACTGCCTTTCGAAATAGTGTATACCACTCTATTCCAACGGTAGAGGACCGATCTGTAGCTGATTTGCTATTAAACAGTGCGGCCAACACATTGGATATCTACACAGATGGATCTCTCACTAGAAATGATGCAGGGCCTTCGGTCTACTTTAGAAATGAAGATCTTGGTTTGCAATTTCCACTTGGCGAATGCTGTACAGTCTTTCAGACTGTGGTATCCGCAATTAATTCAGTATCGAGGCGAGCGACGAAGCTTAAGTGGTCTGGGAACGTCATTAATATTTCAATGCTAGCTAGACTGCTCTAAAAGCTCTGGAAAACTACACTATTAACGGGGAACGAAAAAGTTAGTGAATTAGCAAAGAGCTTCGCAGGGAGACTCATAGGCTTTTAACCAGCAATTGGTATATAGAAACATAGGATAAAATCGTTAGTCAAGGGCAAGGTCCAAAATGTTCACTCCATAGTTGAACCATCAAACCACCGTATTTCCACCGTTTTTTCTTAAATTTGACCCGATCAGGTTGCAGGCTAATATTTGTACTACCAACAGGTCACCATCATGTAAATAACCATATGGTACGGCTTCGAGTAGAAAATCCAACATGCCGTTTTTGTCTTGAAGAGGAATAAACAGTCATTGTGGAAGAATGTCTGGCTTTCTTAGGGCTCCGAAGTGGCATGTAAGCATCAAACAATCTAAGGATACATGATTTTTGCAAACCATTCAAGCTCTTGAATACGAAGATGCCTATGAGGTCCTAAGCTCTTGAATATGAGGATAGCATAAAGGACTTAGGACTGTATACATGTTACGCTATGACTACATAAACGCCTTGCCCCAAAAAGAAACAAGTGTAATAATTGTTGACCTTGTTGAAATAGTTGACCATTTCTTATTTTAAATAGCTAGGTCGACCATGATGGTTGTTGACGAATCGAAAATTGAATAATTAACATGTCAACAATTTTGCAATATATTATTTTTTTTCTTATTAGAAATCGGAAAACATGATACAGTACTCACCAAAAAAATTATCTAATAAAAAAACAATGTTTGGTGTAATAGATATTTGGAGAAATATGACGGTACAAAATCTAGCAGATTCTCTAAATAAAGATATAGGTTTGTTTCTATATTTTTTCTTAATTCTATTTATTTTTTTAAACTTTTTTTTAATATTTAGAAAATGTCCAAGAAGCAATGTTATATGTCAATGAAGTGATTGACTTAGCACCAGATGCTAGAATCGAAGATATCAAAATTATTAAGGATATTGCTAATAAATGTGGAATGAAGACAAAAATGGTCTCACCACCAACAAATGAGCTCGAGGAAATAAAGGTAGGATTATTATTGGAACCAAATATAAATAGAAATTGATATTTTTGTTAACAAGGAAAAAGATGTCAAAAAACGTCCACCTGCCCCTCAAGAAAATTTAAAACATAGACCTCCTGTTGTAACAGTAATGGGTCATGTGGATCATGGGAAAACAACTTTATTGGATTCTCTACGTGGAGCATCAGTGGCCGCTAGTGAAGCCGGTGGAATTACGCAACATATCGGAGCTTTTACTGTGATGTTAGATAATGGTGAAGCTGTAACTTTTTTAGATACACCAGGCCATGCAGCATTTAGTGCAATGCGAGCAAGAGGTGCCGAGTTAACTGATATAATAGTTTTGGTTGTTGCTGCTGATGATGGTGTTATGGAACAAACAAAAGAAGTTGTAAAGCTAGCACAATCATTCAATGGTATAGTAAAACAATTATTACAGTTAACAAATAATTTTCTTGAATGAAAAACTTGTTCTATTTATAGTTCCAATTATCATCGCCGTTAATAAAATTGATAAGCCGGAAGCAGATATCGTAAGTAAACATTATGTTTATGTTAGAAATTAGAACGAAACGCAATATTTATGACAAATTTTGTTTTGTTTATTAATATTTTGTTTTAGGAAAGAGCCAAACGAGAATTAATTCAATTAGGAGTATCTCTTGAAGGGTTTGGTGGTGATACTCAAGTTGTTGGTATTTCTGCATTAAAAGGGTTACATTTAAATGAATTAGCCGAAGCTGTAAGTACACAAGCAACGTTAATGGGATTGAAAGCAGAATATGTTGGGTTAGTTGAAGGTGCTGTTGTAGAATCAAGAATGGATACTAAAAGAGGGTAAACAGTGTTTACTAAACATTACATTTTTTTTTAAATATTAACTAAAAAAATAAAAATATTTTTTTAAAGAAAATTATCAACTGCTATTGTAACTAGAGGAACCCTTAGAAAGGGATGTATATTAGTTTGCGGCACTGCGTGGGCTAAAGTACGAGGTTTATTCAACCATTTAGGGGAACCTGTAGAATCAGCTACACCTGGTATGCCAGTGGAAATCTTAGGGTGGAGAGAGTTACCATTTGCTGGAGAAGAAATTTTGGAAGTGGAATCAGAGGTATGTTTTTTAATTTCATTAACACTCGCTTCTCGTTTTTTTGCTTAATAGAATTTAATCAGTTCTAAAGTATTTTTGGTTATAAATTATATAATTCTATCCAAAGCAGAATCGCGGATATGAATAATATATTATAATTATGTAAATTATAGATTAACTGGCTATTGTGAACAAGGAAATGAAATATTTTGTAAATGTAAGTATTAAATATTCGCGTTCAGTTTTAGTTGGCTTATCACAAAGGACTGTGATAACTTCAAATATTTGATTGGTCAACAACAGTTGTGCTCATTTACATGATCAATGTGATAAATTTATTAAAGTTTTGACATTTTATAGCACGAAGATTCAGACAAACACCAGTATGTGGTATGATTTTCTTTCTATCTTATCACACCAACGAACCCAGTTAGATATAATAGTATATAGTTCTGCCGTCGTTAATTCATAGTCCAATCTGTTAGCGGCCCACTTAGAATAAAACTCGCTAAATTTGTGTCTAAAAATGAAGTTTCTCACAGAATCGTTTAATTTGTTTACACTTAACAGTAGTAAAAAACATGGTGTTTAACTCATTCATGACACACAAACTTATGTGAAGGGGAAATGTCACAATTATATCAGGATCGTTAAATTTATCGACATTGAACAGCAGTGAGTGTGTCAAACAGCATAGACGCTGTGTTTGTACCACAATTTTTATTAATTAAGTATACGAGCGCTGGTGAATGCAGAATTTTTACCAATAGTTTTCTAGGATTTGAATATTATCCTCAACTACACTTGGTTATTGGTTAAACCTCAATTACACTTGGTTATTGGCTCGGTAATCTGGGTGATTTCATGAGTAACCCATCCCCGTCATCGATTATTTCATTTCCGTTCGACAAATTTGCAGTACAGTACCTATTGTCCAAACAAGATCATATGTATATTTTTACTGTTTACTGGTACATCTTGCTTTTAGTGTTATCTTTATCGGGTTACTGATTGTAAATTGTTTTATTAATTCAACATGTTTATGATTATTTTCATTCCAAAATAAACCGCAATATATCAATTAATTAACCACAGCTTACTGAACTTCAAAAGCTTTCCACCTAAATATTAACAAATCTTGAAGATGCGCACCAGTTTTTCGTTACCAGAGGATTTCTAGTAAGTCCTCTCAACTCTTAAGTCCAAACAATTCTGTGATTTGATCATGCAATATTTTTTTGTTTTGAAAACTCAAATTTTATTACAGGAAATATGTTGTGGAAACATTAAATAATCAAAAATGAATTAAAGGAAGTAAGCAAAAAATGTATATTACTTAATGTTGTGATCAAATTGATATGCGATTTGTATGTTTTTTCATACCAAACATACGATGATTAGAGCTAACCAGAAGTTCTAACGACATTTTGTGTTTTTATTTTTTGTTTGCATAATTTTTTTTTATTTCAGAAAAAGGCTCACGCAGTAATACATTACCGACAATCCAAAGATCAAAAGGAACGTGCAGAACATGACAAAGACGCAATTTTAAAAAAAGAGTTGGAACATCTTGAAATATATCGTCAACAAAGAGAAGCGAGACGTTTACTGGGTCGTTACAAGTCTAGAGGAGGTCCTCGCCAAAAAGAAACTGGACCGGATGATCCTAGACCAAAACTTAATATAATTATCAAAGGTTTTTATTTTGCTCAATTTGTAGGGTAAAATCTCCCTCGTCAGTAATTTTTTTTACAATAAACAGGCGATGTGCATGGATCTGTAGAAGCTATTTTAGATGTATTAGATACCTATGATGGTAATGATAAGGTACGGCTGGATATTGTACATTATGGTGTTGGCGATGTTACTGAAGGGGATATGGAACTGGCCAAAACGTTTAACGCCATTATTTATGCATTTTCTGTGAAATCACCGCTTAAAGTTGATAAAAATATTTCAATTAGAGAAATGAATATTATCTATAGATTAGTTGATGATTTAAAAGAAGAAATTAATTTGAAATTACCAATGGTTGAAGAGGAAGAAGTTTTAGGTAATAGTTTTGTTTGTTTTCTTATCAAATTTTATTTAACTCAACTCAATTTTTATATGCTTTTATCATCCAATTGGTAATGATTTTATTTTTAAAACTAGCGTTTTCTAACTTTAAAATAAAACAAAACAGAAGTTTTTATCTCTAAAAGAACCGAAGTTATGCATTTTTGAAAATAACTTGTGAAGCCAAAAATCACGAAATTCTCGAACTTAGATCAGCTATATTTTCCAAAAAAAGAAAAGAAAAAAAAAATCCGGAACACTTATATCTTTTTTTCGATATAACACCCATAAAAAAAATTTCCGCCAAATCAAAAATGTGTCGGTCAGAAAGGTGTTCAGTATGTAAAAGGATGACCCATTTTCGAAAATAAGTCAAAATCTGTGCTTTCGAAAATTACAAAAAAAATTGGGTGTAGTTCAACCCAAAAATAATCACCTTCTCAACCCCCTTTTCTCAACCCTCCTTCTCCCTATTCTCTAAAGAACTTTTGAAATTATAACAACCAAAAAAAAATCTTTGGCTTAATTCCTACAACCGTGAATTTTTTAAACTTTTTTCTTTTGTTATGTTCGTTGATAAGGGGGAATGGGGACAAACAAAAATCACATTTTCGAAAATAAGTCGAGTACTCTGCTTTCGAAAATTACAAAACAATTGTTTTGAAATACTGATCAAAAATAATTTTTTTTCAAAATTTCTTCTTGCAACGGAGGGGGGAAGAACATTTGAAATTATAAAAATCAAAAAAAAATTACAGTTTTTTCTTTGCAAAATTCTTCAACAGTGAATTTTTTCTTTTGTAATGTTCGTAGATAAGGGGAGGAGGAACCAAAAAAAAACAGGAAAACAAACTCACGTGTTCGGTAATAACTAAAAATCTAAGCAGTCAACACTAGCTTACACATTTTGAACTTTTTTTGTCTCCTTGAATAAAACACAACTTTTCTTTTGGATTTTGACCTGCTTTAGATTAGCTTTTAATTTTTAAAATATTCGCGAAAAAACGGTTTTTAGATCTCATGTTTTACAGAACAAACAAAATAAATATGTAATTGAAACAAGTGCATAGTAAATATAGTAACAAACATTTAAAGATATTTTGTAAAAATCCATCAAGGATTCTGGTAGGTACACTCGAAAAAAATTGAAAAATTCACTTTTTCCATTCCAAATTCCATTCAAAAATTCAACGCCATTATTTTAAAACAATTATTCTAAACTTTTTTAATATCTTGGGACCTACGGTAAATTCAATTCCTTTTCTTTAAAGCTAAGAAACACAAATTTTGGTGCAGTTTACACCAAATTATTCCGTTTTCCCAGAAAAAGTTAAAACTCAAGATTTGGAAAAAAAAATTGGTTGCCAAGAATAATTTAAATCTGCAACATAATTGATTTATACCTGAATGGATTTTTAAATTAAAACTACGAGCTATTTTGAGTTTACTAAACCCAATTTTTTCTCTTCCACTTGTGCCGCATCGTAAACAGTATTTTGTAAGTTCAGTCGTTCTCAAACATCAGTTAGGAATTATTTTAAAATAGTCAAGTGTAAAGTCAAATATATTTTATTGGCGCCGTGAAAATGTTTCAAGTGTAAAAATAGTTTAAAAATTCAAACTGCAAAAAAATCGCACTATTTATAAGAACATATGTAACGTTTAGCAGTGCAACCTAGACCCCCAGATAGGAGCGAAAATTGCACATACTAAGGTTTTAGATTTGTTTCCCAGACTGTTGCCCGATTATTCTATCGACTTGGCTATATCGGTCGTGGGTTTGGATCGGCAGTCAGGAAACCCTTGAAGTGAGCGGTTGCTAGATGGAGAAACGACAGCCGTCCCGACTTACCTTTGATCCCTGTACCATGTTCTCAACTCTCACCAGACATTGTTTATGCGAACTTGTAGTTCTGAAGGAACACAAACCACCTGTCGCCCATGCTGATCTCAACATATTTATTAACCCTTTAAACGACAAAAAAAACTCACCTTAAATGTTCCCAGTAGATGTTTCTTGCTCTTAACATAGCGGGTTATCCCAAAACTCAATTCCAGTATATTGTAGTTTGACTACACTAATCTTAATAACTCAATAATTATAATCTAATAAAATCATTAACTTATTTTGTTTTGTTCTCAAAATTTTTCCAAAATTATTTTTGGATTAGATTTAAAAATGTAATAAAATCACTAATTTATTTTGTTTTCCACTCAAAACTTTTCCAAATTATCTTTGGATTAGATTTAAAAATTTAATAAAAGCACTAATTTATTTTGTTTTCCTCTCAGAACTTTTCCAAAATATTTTTGGATTATATTAAAAAATTCAATAAAAACTAATTTTTTTTGTTTTCCTTTCAAAACTTTTCCAAATTATCTTTGGATTATATTTTAAAATTTAATAAAATCACTAAATTATTTTGTTTTCCTCTCAAAACTTTTTCAAATTATATTTGGATTATATTTAAAAATTTAATAAAATCACTAATTTATTTTGTTTTCATCTCAAAACTTTTCCAACTTATATTTGGATTTTATTTAAAACTTTAATAAAAACACTAATTTATTTTGTTTTCCACTCATAACTTTTCCAAATTATATTTAGATTATATTTAAATTGACTACACTAATAAAAAAAAAAGCCAAAAGAAAAAAAAATAGACTAAATCCTAAATTCCGTAAACAACAAAAAAAAAAACAGACACCACCGATTACATTGCTTCGATGACCGACTTCGTCCGCGTATCCAAACTCAGTCCCGACCAAGACTATCTCATCCCAGTTTACACCTCGGTGTAATCTTTTTGCTTTGTAAGCTTTTTGTTAAAATACTCAAAAAAATGCATTTAAGACATAAAATAAATGTTTCCAAGAATCCACTAAACTGTGAGAATGGTTAAAATTTCCAACAATTAAAAACAGACTTCAGATTTCGAGAAAGAAATTAAATCATGATAACTTAGTTTCAGTTTTACTGTGGGAAGAAAGAAATTGGATAATTTGGAAAACATTTTTGCACTGATTTCAAAAACGAAACATGGGAACCGTTAGAATTTAACTGAATAAACATGTTTTGCAAAATTGGCAAAACGAAACATGGGAACGGTTGTAATTTAAATTATGGATATTTTGAATTATTAGCAAAACTGAAACTTAGATAGATGGTTTTGAGAGGACGGGTCTAATGTCATGAGACATAAAAATTTATGGATTCAAATCTGGAATCGGGCACCTTGTGACGAAGGAAAGTAAGAAAAAAATAAAAAAAATGTATGTTCCGAAATATCCTTCGTTACACATGTCTTCATACTTCGTCATATAATTGAATGAAGATAATGTTTTCAAGATGGTACAATGGAGAAAATGGTCATTTGACGATTTAATATTGTGATACGACCAGGTTTTGTCAGTGGGAGCGCGAGGGTTAAAGAGTCGATTTAAAGTTTAATAGCGTTATCACATTTTTGTGTTTTTATCAAGAAAAAAATTTGAATTTGTCTTGTATTTTGAATTATGTGGATCGGACGATATTTCTTTCTATTTTTTACCAAATTTTGAGTTTTGACGTATTTTGGGAAAACTTGAATAATTTGGTGTAAACTGCACCAAAATTTGTGTTTCTAGCTTAAGAGAAAGGGAATTGAATTTACCATAGGCTCCAAGAAATTAAAAAAATATACAGTCCAGAGCAATTAGGTTTATACCTCGGAACCCAAAAATAATGAATGGATTTAGATGTTTCTGGATTTTTTCAATTTCTTATACTAAAAAGATTCTTTATAAAATATACATAAATTGTCATAAATTTTGTATAAACGACATCAAAAACAAAAGCATGTATTATTTTCTTAAAATAAATATTTAAAAATTCCGAAACTTGAATTTTGTTTGGTAGAAATTTTGATTTTTTGCTTAAATTTACGGATTTTAAAAATTGCGGTAATTTTTAATGGGTAAACTTTTTTGTTTATGGTATTAGAAATCCAAAAAAAAATCATTCAAATGCATTTATTACAGCTGGGTTCCGAGTTTTTTTATTTATAACGACAATAATTAATAATTGCACTGGACTAAATTACTGGCTTCACTTAATTATTATTGTCTCGTTTTCAAACTTAATTCGAACTGGCATTGATCTCAATTCGAGTTTTTATGCTTTGTAATATTGAAGTTGAATACAATTTTGTTTTGTATTCCATTGCGATTTAGTAACACTTTTTTGGGAATAACGTCGAATTCTGGAAGCTTTCCATTAAAAATCTAGTCCATACGCATAAGCCGACGAGAAAGAGTGCTCTGCGGAATGCACAGCGATATATGTGGGACAAGAGTTACGCACAGCCTCAATTTCAACGAAAAATCTTAAGGCAACGTCATACCGTCACGCTTCATGAAAACAAAAATTAATAATAATTTATTTATGTAATTAATATTTTTTTAAAATTTTAATTTTTTATAATCTTTTTTTTATTTATTTACTGATTTTGTTTATTTTATTCAATTTTTAAAAAAACTCGTAATAATTTTATAATTTTGAATCATATAAAAAATTTGTTCACGACTATGAAAAAAATGTCGGTTTCTCAGAGAGCAAAACCAACAACAAAAATACTATTTGACAGATGTGGATGCACGTTAAAAATTAGTATGGTGATCGTTTGTGTTGAATAGTGTATTCTTTTGGACTGTACCGAGTTTAGAAAAAAATCATAAAGTTTAAATCGTGCTCGCACCAAACATAAAATACAGTACAAGTACATGATTAAAAGGTCATATATAAATTTTGTTCTATTTTTTCATAAAAAATAAGGGATGTTCCAAAATAAACGCAAGATTTGGATTTGCTACCATTTATGAAATAAATTTATTGCACATTGCATTGGCAACCCTGAAAAAAAATTCTTTGACAGCTGAGAGTTTAAGGTTAGTAAAAATGGAGCGTTACACAATACAACAACGTGTTTTCATTATTGAACAATATCTAAAAAAAATGTAAGTTTGGCGCCCATCGTGCGAAATACTTGATTTTATACAAACTATTATCGGAATATTGTTTTAACTACGTCAACTGTGAAGGAATCAATTGAAAAATTTACACTCGTCGTTCAAAAACAAGCCGTTTGCATGTCAATATCGAAGCAGATTGTGAATATGTATATTGGTGAAAAACCTAGAACATCAATTTTATGTCGTGTACAATAATTGCAAACTTCAAGAAGCTCTCTACACCGTATACTCACAAAAGATCTGTGTCTTCATGCTTATAAAATTCAATTAACACAACAACTGAAGCCTAAAGATCGTGCACGGCGAATAGAGCTCGTTGAATGGATTATGACTCAATGAATCAAGAGAAAAAAAAACTTGCGTTTCTCAAATTTTATTTTATCTTTTCTTTTGGACCATCTTCTATCTAAATAGCCATAAAAAAGGTGCATGTCTGCGGGGTGGGGGGGGGGGCGGTTGGCCATTTTGGTTAGTTGGTGGGTGACAAAAACGCATTGGTTTCCGAGGAAACTTTGGTATATGATCCGGGTTCACTTGAAAATTCGGTTTCATTTCCGGTTTCATTTCAAAATTGGACGAAATTGCGGGGAGTCTCCCGAAAAGCTGTAAGTTTGAATCTTCAACTACATCAATTATCCTGGCTTTGAATCTTACTGAGACTTAGTATATGAACCGTTTTTTTTTTGAAAGTGGTATAAGTCCACTTTTGGAAAAAAATTGAGTTAGTGGTAGTTTTAGAAAGATAATGATGGCCTCTTTTTATATATATAAGCATACCTTCAATAGAGCCCGATTAGGGTGGAGCGTGGGTGGAGAAATGGCTAAAGATCGATTTCAACATTTTATTTATTTAATATCAATAGAATAACTTTTGTTAATTTTATTTTTTTTAACTAGCATCTTTTAACTTTAAAATAAAACAAAACAGAAGTTTCTATCTTTAATAGAACCGAAGTTATGAATTTTTGAAAATAACTCATCAAGAAATTTAGAACCGCTATATTTTCCAAAAAAACACCCATATCTTTTTTTTCGGTATAAAACGCATAAAAAAAATTTCAGCCAAATCAAAAATGTGTCGGTAAAAGAATGACCCATTTACATGGGACTTATACTACCTCTTGTTCTTAGTTTTTAGAACATTTTATTATTTAAAGTGGTATAAGTCCATTTGGAGTCAAAAAATAATCTATTTTCTTTTTAATTTTAAATAACTATTATTGCATAATAAAATTAAATAGGTTTAAAGTGTGAAAAATATCACAAAATTTTAGTAACACTTGCCTATGTTTTTATATTGATGCAATGCTAACGCAAATCCTTAAATATCTCAATATATGAAAAAATGGACTTATACCACTTCAAAAAAAAAAACGGTTCATATATGGTTATAGTGCTGTTTCCAACTTCCAGCGTTCCAATTTCCGGTTTATCTCTTCCGGTAAACATTTTTTGGTCGTAGGTCCACTTTGATTTGTTGGAAACATTTGAAAACATTTGTTCATTAATCAATTTTAATGACTTTTGGACAAAACACGGAAATTTGCATTAAAAAGAACTGATTAGTTTTTGAACGATATTGGAAAAAGTTATGGGGAGCCTCAGAGCACTTGTTTATTTGAAACTTCAATAACATCTATTCGTAATAATTAATTGTTGGTTTGTAACAGATCTGCATTCCAACTTCCGCTTTGTCATTTCCGAAAGTAAGAGAAAAATTTTAATCGGTAACGAATTTAAGGGCCAGGTTCACATCTCAATGTTTTTCATTTTTTGTGTTTGAGCTAGATAACTTATACATACTTGCATTCCAAATACCAAAGAATCCTAATTACTCATGTAAGAAGCAAATATAGATAAATTAATTATTATTTTGATTTTGCAACGTGCAACACATTTTATTCCATATTTAGTTTTGTCTACAAAAAGAAAAACGGAAAATCTAAATCCAGAAATTTTATTTTTAATTTTTATAAAAATATAATATCCAATTTTATTTTTTTATACTTAGGTGAAGCAAATTTATTGCAAGTATTTGAAATAACTGAGGGCAAAAAACAAGTTAATGTTATGGGATGTCGGTGCATAAAGGGATTGTTAAAGAAAAATGCTAATTTTAAAATAGTTAGACAAAATGAAGTTATTCATAAAGGTGAACATTTTTTATTCGGATGTCAAAAGAAATATGAATATCTTCCTTTATCTCTATTCGCTTTTTTAGGAACCATCGATTCCATGAGACATTTGAAATCTGAAGTCGATACCATTAAAAAGGATGTTGAATGTGGTTTGCGACTAGTAGATCAAAGTGTAGATATTGCCCCAGGTGATCTTGTAGTTTGTTATAAAACGCAAATGAAACCACAACTAACCGACTGGGATCCAGGATTTTAAATAATTGAACATTCTAGAAATAGTAATTTATTATCATGTATTAAATGTGATGTATTTGAATTTTTTTTATTTTGTAAATAAATAAATAATCTTTTAAAAAATTAGAAAAACAAAAAATCTTATCAAAGGTTACCAAATCATTTTGTTTATTTTTGTCAAAGGAAACAATAATGTTATGTAAGATTTTTTGGTTCCAAGTGTGGGTGATGATTGTAAATGAACTAAAAATTCGGAAAACGTTAATTTTTGTTATTTTCGCAAAACGATAAAGGTTTTTTTTTAAATTTCCGGGAATAAAATTTCTTAAAATAGATTTATGTATTTTTAACAGATTTAAACATATTTGCACTATAATTTAATTTCAATTTTAATAAAATTTAATATTAACTGAATAAATACACTCGCAGGAATTGATATTTACTCGCAGTATAATCGTTATATGAGTTTTCATTGACCCATATTATGTCAGAATAATATTATGATTTAAGATAAAAACTTATAACCATTCATAAACCAGAATATTCTTTTAGTTTCAATAACATTTTTATCGTTGATAAGAAATTTTTCACTTGGTATACAACGATTTACTTATCTACATGGAAAAAACGTAATTCAGCTACTTGTTGTTGAATCATTAAACCGCTATGTTTTTCTTAGATGAGAAAACGATTTAGTTTGATTTTTTACGACTTGATTTGACTTTGATTCAACTCAAGTTCTGGATTAGGAAATTAATATTACAGATTCACTTACAGATATTTATTTCACTCTCAGAGGGTCATGATGTTTCGACGCTGTGGTACGGGTCTAACTTACCCGTTTTATATATGTCTATAGAAAATATTTTTCCTCTTTGCTTGCAATCATAATCCTTATATTCCTCTAATAATTTACTTACAAAAATACACTTACACTTACTATTTAAATTACTTAATGCATGCTTCTTTATTGAGTACTCTCTTTTAATAACTAACAGACAAAACTGAAATGAACGATAATCTGGTGACCCCAATGTGCTATTGATAGTCCGTTAGTGCAGCGGTTCTTAAACTTTTTTGTATTGCTACCCCAAATTTTAAATGCCATATTTTGGCGACCCACCTATATTTTCTAGTTAAAACAATATGAAAATTAATAAAAAATAAAGATTAATAACCTTTTCTAATTATATTATTAAGTATTAAAATAAATAAAACATTAAAATATTTTTTAATGTGATGGGTGTGCTTGCCTTTTAGAGCAAAGTAACGTTAATTGTGGCTCGATTTCCGAAAGCGCTGGTCTCAAAACATTTGTAATATTGCGCAATTGAGAGCGATATTTTGATTTAATATATATACAATAAGGATGAAAATGCATTTTCGCACAAATATGTGGTGGAAAATGTCAAAATAATTTGAACTGTTTCTCCCTTTTAATTGACAACCAAAAAAATTCCTGGTATTTGATTCCTAAATAGTGCTTTCAAAGTGGTAGGATAGTTCAGCAAATTCTTCTTGAGCTTATATGTCCATATGTTGTATATCCTTAAGTTGTATGTTAAAAGGCTGAATTATTCAACGGTGTTGTGAAATATTGAATTATGAATATTGAATTATTGAACGATCCGACTACAAAATTATATTGTGGATTGTGGAATGTCACCAAAAGATAAGTTAAAACATTACAAAATTTAAACAATCATCCAATTCTAAAACCTTGAAAAATTAATTCAAAAACCTTGGAAAGTTTGTTAATTTAAGACATATAGGGAAAATTTATTTTTTTAATATTTATATTTTATATATTTTTTTAAATTGGGAATTTTTCGCGACCCCATGAAAAAATCTAACGACCCCAGTTGGGGTCGCGACCGAGTTTAAGAAACGCTGCGTTAGTGAATCGTAAATCGACACCTCATGTAGGAATTAGCTGATCTATATATTTTTAAATTTGTGTTTGTCCACCTTCGCCGAATTATTTTCATCAAGCAAAATTTTGATAATAAATTGTTCAATTTGGAGCAGAATTTCAATCAAAGGTGGAATTTTTATGTGGAGGTTGCATAAACATTTTAGAAATTTTAATCCGGAAAAATACAAGAATTGCAACCATAAAACAGCCGGGATTATCTTCTAAATTGTTTTAACTTGTTTCGATAATTTCGATTCTTTTTTCCTTAGTTCAGCAACGCTTCTGCATAAAGAAGAAAAGAAATTTATTGAGTAATACAATTGGTCATTATAACAGTTACATTATAGGTTAATGTGTAAAAGAGTTTGTAGTAAATTTTTTTGTAAATAAAATTTAGTTCTAGACCCCTACACTTCGTTAAATAGAAACGGCAATGAATATAATCATCTTTTAAAAATCAATAGAAAAACAGTATTTTATTGTGTATGTTTTTAATGATATATTTTCTCTTTCGAGTAATAGCAAATTTGCGAGAGAATAAAATTCATTAAACACGAATCCAATATAATGTTTTATATATCCCGACAGCGTAACATGTATTATTTTAAATTAAATTATTTTAATATTCGTAATATTAACTCCCAACTTAACTCCCGATATGGTCGCCATATAATAAGTTTGCGTCGTGGGAAAGAGCGAGTTTATAGAGTTAGATTAATAGGGATCCGAAGATCCTGTAGTATTAATTATTGTTAAAGTATAGTATTTTTTTATCTCTGTTTAGAAATTTATTACAAAACTAACACAAAACATCAAACGCCGGAAAATTATAACAGATCGTAAATTAACATAAATTAGTGAAAAAATGATACACTCAGCAAACTACTCAAAAAGCTCTTCATTTAACATTTCGAGAAAATATTACAAAATCACAAATTCATATTTCTTTCAAAATTCCAAAAATATTATAAAAATTAAATAAAATTCAAACTTTTTTCAAAATTCCAAAAATTATTACAAAATCAAAGATTAAATTTTTTTCAAAAATTCTAAAAATATTGCAAAAATTATAACAAAATCAAAAATTGAAACTTTTTTCAAAATTCCAAAAATGTTTCAAAAATTGGAATAAAATCAAAGATTTAAACTTTTTCTAAATTCAAATGATATTCCAAAAATTCTTAAAAATTCAAAATTTTTCTAAAATTCTAAAAATATTGCAAAAATTATTAGAAAATCAATAATACAAACTTTTTTCAAAATTCCAAAAATATTTCAAAAACTATAACAAATTCAAAAATTTCCATGTCCAATTTCTTTTCAATTACATTTACGTCATAAAAACAGCTACATTTTTTTTCCAAAAAATTGGCTAAAAAAATTAATGAAATTGTTTTTTGACACACATTATGTTTTTGACAAACTTGTAATGCCATAATTCTCAATAATAATAATTAATTTTATTATTTTCCGAAATATTGGGTAAAAAAATTAATAAAAATCTTTCTTTTGACACACTTGACAACATTTTTTTGACAAACTTATAGTGCCATAATTCTCAATAATAATAATAAAATTTCATTTCAAACAAAAATTAATTTTGGTTTTTTCCAAAAAATTGGGTAAAAAAATAAATAAAAATCCATCTTTTGACACACTTGACAACAGCTTTTTGACAAACTTATAATGCAATAATCTAGATTTTGGTCTCACATACCAATCCCGACCATCAAGATTTCTCCAACTTCAATGTTTCTACTCGTAATCACTTAAAATGAAGGTTTTTTAAGCAAAAAATATGCAAATTTCCTTGTTTTGACACATTTCCGGTACAGTTATCAAACACATCGTCTTTTCGGCTCTTCCCATTGAGTAAACCTATTTTTAGAAAAGAAAATTTTTGAAATCCGTCCAGCGGTTTTATAGATTTCGTCGGTTGTGACGGACGGACGGACTTACGGCCGACAGACAGACACACATTTTTTTTTTGCTTTTTTAGAATCAGTAGGTCCTAAAACGTCGAGAAATGCCAAAAAAAGTTTGGGTAAGAATTTCACTTTGAGCTCATGAATGTAATACTTAGGTCTTTCAGACCGAAGTAATTACATAATTTTTATATTGATATAATTATTACATTTTTGTGTTTACAAATTATGCGAATAATGATTTTAATTGTTTTTTGTTTGTTTATGTTTTTCTATAGGTTAGTAATGTGGGCATTACTCTCGATAGAACTCTTTCTTTTAAACTCCACCTAGAGAATACGTCTAAAAAACTTAAAACGAGAAACAATATATTGCACAAACTGGCAGGCTCGACATGGGGTGCTACTCCAGCTACCCTCCGAACAACTCCTCTAGGTCTGGTTTACTCAGTGGCTGAGTACGGCGCACCAGTCTGGTTGAATAGCTCACATACTGAAAAAGTTGACTGCCAGCTGCATGCCACGATGCGTACTATAAGTGGTACTATCAGGTCTACTCCTTTACCTTGGCTCCCTGTATTAAGCAATATCGCTCCACCTGCACTCAGACGCTCACATGCGCTTATGCGTGAACATAAAAAGGTAACCAACAACATCACGTTGCCCTTGCACGAATATTACGGTGACCATACTTATTGTCGATTGAAGTCAAGAAAGCCTCCACATAAAACTGCCAGCAACCTATTGGCAACTAATTTTAATATCTTGGATGCCTTGGACACCTCCCGGCATCATTACAATACACTTGGGTTTTCTATTACGAACCCGACTTCTACCCAACCTGGTTTCGATTTGCCACGTCATACCTGGACTACACTAAACCGAATAAGAACGAATCATGGACGTTGTGCTGATTCTTTCTACAAGTGGGGCATTTCAGAGTCCCCTCAATGTGACTGCGGAGCTCCATAACAAACCATAAAACACATAGCAACTGTGTGTCTAATGCGACGATAGAATGGCAACATCGCAGACATCCATTTGACAACGCCCGATGTAGTAGCATGGATAGACTCACTCGATGCAAACATCTAATGTTCAAATGTACTGCCCAATGTTCAAATATTTTTACTTTCTACTTTTTAACTAAAAGACGCGCAATCAAATTGATTGTAAGCTCATTTAATGGGTTTCCATGTTTTGTTTTAGGTAGATGTCATAGAAAAATCTACCTATTTTAAGTTTTATTTTTTAATGTGTCATAAAAACCATACGCTAAATAAATATAGGTTAGTAGGTTTGTTTAGATAGAATAGGTAGTATAGATGGTTTTAGATATTTATATATTGTAGTGATTAACCATAAGGGCTACACTTTACTTTTATAACATTATAACATAATCAGCGTTAAAATATATATATATATGAAAACTAATCATATTCCAAGCGCTTGACGCTGCAATATGTGACTAAAGAAATAGAAGTAAAACTTATAATATATTCAGTGTACGTGATGTTGTGGATATAAAAGTAACACTCAAAAATAGTGGCCTGTGTTATAATGTAATTACACAAATTATATGTAATAGTTAATTAAATAAATAATGTGTTAAAATATATAAAGATGTTGAAAGTGTAGTTAATCGAACTTCAACATAATTATAATAATAAACTAATATACAGCAACATAAATTAATATAATATGTATATGTATGCTAATTTTATCTATACTACACAATCGAATAAATTGTTTTGTTGTGTTTCGTTCATTTGTGCAAGAGAATAAAACTAATGGCTGTTTATTTCTGCTAAGACTAATAACGCACACAACTATCATTGTAAAAAACAAAAATAAACCTAGTTTTATAGTTGTCGGAAGGATAAAAATCTTTATCATTAATAGTAGATTTTTCAACAAGTGGTGAAAACATCTCTGTTTGCGTGACTGGGCGGTTTGTTCACGAGACGCGACATTGTCGAGAGGAATAAATTCAGGAACGCAAAAAGGTTTTTACCACGCGTAGAAAATGCTATTTTTTCTCCTACTAAAAACTTACAAGACGACATAGCTAATTTTGACACTGGAAACCGAAATAGCAATAATGTATTTATGTATAATTTTTAACAGTGTAAAATATTGTTTTTATTGTATGCCAGTGTTCGCCTACAGATGGAAGACAATAGTATATAGTTCGAAAATATAAATTAAATTTTGCAAACATATAACTTTAAAAACTATCTTTTCAGTTTTGTTTTAAATACATCGTTTATAATAACATTAATTTGATTTAATTTACTAGTTTTCTACATAAAACTTACTCTATAAATATATATAAATAACTTTACATCAAATTGTCTAATTGTAATAAAATGTGTAATGTTATAAATATTTGTTAAAATATTTAAATAAAAAAGTTTTTTGGTTAAAGCCAATTTGTAAATTATTTATTATTTATGTTGTCCGACAATTGTTTCGGTTTATTTTAAAACCATCTTCAAGGACATGTTATATTATCTAAACAAAAAATTCTTTTACAAAAAAAAACAATAATAATATTTAGACAAAAAATTGACATAAATATCAAAAAAATAAATATTGTTTTGAAAAACTGGCAATACAAAAAAAACGCTAGCTATAATGAAAAATATAAAAAGAAAAACAAACAATTATACACAATGTAAAAATTGAAAAAAAGGATTAAAAAAGTCCGAGCGGCAGGTATATCCGCTAGAAAAAGGTAGATTTCGGGATCAGACAGTTATGTGTGCAATTAGAATCGGATTTATCAGATTACTTTATAAAAAACACTAATTAAAAACAGAAGTATTAAACAAACGTTAAAAATAAACATTATTTTATACAGTTTTTGGGCTCTAGGTACTTAACCTGTACCCCGATATGGCCATTTTTTAAACATATTCAGAAGACTATTTGCTGCAACATACCCAGAAAATATTTTTAGCGTAAGTGAAAAAATGCGACCGTGAAAGTGCCGCTAAATACCGTTGTACTTCACACAGTTTATTGCAGATAGCTAAAGAACCTTTTATTGCAGATGTCTGGCTTTTTAAAAAATGATAGAAATATGTTCAAGTAATTAATATTTATAAATTTTGTTTACATATTTTGCCCCAAACGGCCGTTATAACGCTTTGTTTTTGACAGGTTGGTCTATGTCGAAAAATGCGACCGTGAGAGTGTCGCTAAATTCCGTTATACCGATATACCGATATATATATATATATATATATATATATATATATATATATATATATATATATATATATATATATATATATATATATATATATATATATATATATATATATATATATATATATATATATATATATATATATATATATATATATATATATATATATATATATATATATATATATATATATATATATATATATATATATATATATATATATATATATATATATATATTAGACTGGTCGTTAAAAACTAAATTTTCCGGGACGCCCCCTAGAACAATTCTTTGAGGTCAAAAAACCATAACGGCACTATTTTTTTTTTTTTAAATCAAAAGAACACGTGCCGCAAAATCGTCGAAGTTGATTTTTTGAAAAATTCGTAGATTTTTTCAAATATCTCATAAAATATGCAGATGTCAATAAAAATCACTTAATCATTTTTGTAGAAAATTTAATTCTCTACAAAAACGGTTCAAGTCATTTTTTCCCGAAAACGTATAGTTCTCATGATATTTGGAAAATGAACTTGTAAGTTTTCGTAATTTTTAAAAAACATCAAAAATAAAGATGACGAAAAAGTCCTAATTTTCTTCTTATGCTGTAGAATGAAATGTATAAAAAAATAATCGTGACAATAAAAATCAAAATTAGTGCTTTTTCGTCGAAATTTTCATCATTTGGTTTTACGAGTTTCGAAGAATTTCAAGTTTTATTTCAAAATATCATCAGAAATATAGGTTTTAGGAAAAAAATGTCTTGGACCTTATTTGTAGAGAATTAAATTTGCTACAAAAAAGATTAAATGGTTTTTTTTGACATCTGCATATTTTAAGAGATATTAACAGTTTTATCAAAAAATAAACTTCGATGATTTTGCGGCACGTGTTCTTTTGACTTAAAAAAAAAAAAAATAATGCCGTTGTGGTTTTTTGACCACAAAGAATTTTTCTAGGGGGCGTCTCGCAAAATTTAGTTTTTAACGACCAGTCTAATATATATATATATATATATATATATATATATATATATATATATATATATATATATATATATATATATATATATATGTATATATATATATATATATATATATATATATATATATATATATATATATATATATATATATATATATATATATATATATATATGTATATATATATATATATGTAATTTTTTTTTTTGTTTTTCCGTCTCCGCTTTACATATATAGTCGTTTGGCATCAACATTTTTCCGAAATTCCGAGATGACGGACATTGCAATATGTAGATTTTTATATGAAATCTACCTAAAATATGGTACTGACGATTGGAAATTTCTTTTCCAAAATACAATTTCTCAATATTTTAAAATATACTTTTAGTTGCGTAGAACAAAATCATAGGTGTTATTTAAAAAAGCTGTATCCGTATGTTCATATAATTATTATGTTGTTTGATAAGTATCATTTCCAAAATTCGACCCTTGTTAAGGTTTTTTTCTCTATCCAAAATTTTAAAATTTTGGAGAGGTAAATTTACGCTACACCTTCTTTTATGGCTAGATAATGCGCTCATATTATCGATATTTTGTTTTTTTGCGTCATTAAGATGTTGTTTGACTCGTTTTCCTAGATACTGTTTTGTTTGCCCTATATATGATTTACCACATCCACAATCAGCTTGATAAACCAAATTCGATTGAAGATTAATAGGTATTTTATCTTTTAATTTTGTAAAAATAGTGTTATGTAACGTCTTGTTGGCTGCTCCCACGACTTCAAAATTAAATTTTTTCAACAAATGTTTATTTTGCTCCAAAAGACATTTTACATATGGTAAAGTCATATAAATTTTGTTATTGTTTTTGATGGATGTTTCTTCCAATATGCTTTTTTCTTTGCCATAAATTTGTTGATTAACTAATTTTCGTATAAAATTTGTTGGATAATTGTTTTTTTCAAGCAAGGTTGGCATGATATATATCAATGATATATATCCGATATATATCATTGATATATATCACGATATTTATTCCCTGATATATATCATGATATTTATAAAAAAGAAATAATTAATAATAATACCTTAAATTAATCAATAATAATACCTTAATTAATTAATAATACCTTAAAGTTGGAACTAACTGTTAACAGTCACAGTACTGCCTGCAAAACGCATGCCAAATTGAGGTTACCAGGTTCAGCCATGCCAAGACCATAAAGCTGACATAGCTTCTGACATAACTAAATTTATGATATGAATATTTTAATGAATGCTAAACATATGCTTTGTTATCTAAAGACAATAGCATTTGCTTTAGAAAGACCTCAATGAGATAAAACGATTATTTCCACTGTAGTTGAAATTTGGCATAAACTGGAACTTGGAAGTCCATTTTAAAATAGAGCAACCTTTAGAAGTTAAAAAACTTGTTTATCGCATCATGAAATAGCTAATTTATGCTTAACCATCGATTTTAAGGTAAACGTTTGAACAACCACCAAAGAGAAGAAGCATATACTTCCTTATTAAAATATAATTATTTCGGACTTCATTCCATTTGCAATGGCGATTTTAACTGAATCTACACCATTTTCAAAATATGTATTTCAATATCAGTTTAGAAATACACCACCAATAACGTGGTGGAATGGAATGACCGCCCAAGCAGGTTTTCCAGAATTTGAAATTCGGCAAGCACTGGTCCATTAATGGTAAAATTTTTTGTGGCGTTTATGCTCCCTGTAGGAGAGATGCCAAGCTAATCAGATAATCAGGTTAACAGTACTTGACTTTTGTTATTGGGCCAGTACAAGAACGATTCATCGACCGAGTATTTAGTTACCTTTGAATGGCTAAGCACTTAAACATGAATGGTAAACACTACTTGGCTATTGTTATTGGGCCATTACTGTAACCGTGACGCGGCCAATCTACCGTTTATAGAAATTAATCAGTAAGGTTTACTTTAAATGGTCAAGTAATGGCACGTTAACATTAATTGGCTATTGTTATTGCGCCAGTACTGAGCCATGAATCGGGCGATCTCTGTTATTTGGTAAAAAATTCACTAGAGTATTATCCATTTAAGAAATGCATATTTTGAAAAAATTCAGCTATATAGTTTATATATCGCATCTCTGCTAAAAAACTATGATAATAAAGTTGAGGTTGTTTAAAGGTTGGTTAAATTTTTTTCTCTAGACATTTTCACTTTATTTTAATTATTTTGTATTTCATTTAATCAAATTTACATATGATATTGTATATTTTTTTATTGGCCCTGTCATGATTGCCAGTACTCGGCCATTGCTGCAATACTGATCATCATTATTGGTCCGTTACTGGGTCTGTACAACCTTGTATGGGCCATTGCTGTTTTTTCCTCTGGCAAATGAATGGCCACCATTTATTGTCCGAAGTTATCAACTAGTAAAATTATGCTAGTGGCCGAGTCGTAGTTACTAGTACTATGAGTCGTGGTTGCCAGTACCCGGCCATTGTTGAATTACTGGTCGCCAGTAATTGATCATTACTGGACTAGTTGTATTACCTACCTTGTATGGGCTTTTTCTCTGCCCTTAAAGGACAGTCATTTATTGTTCAAAGTTATCATCCAGTAAAATTATGTTAAAGGCCCAGTTATGGTTGCCACTCAACCATTCCTGCATTACTGGTCACCAGTAATGGACCATTACTGGACCGTTTGTACAACCTTGTATGGGTAGTGATGATGCAACTTGACCAAATAAACAGACAAAGTGAGCGACCGTATTCGTCATTTGAACTTGTGCAATCGAAGATATAGACGAATAGGCTTGATAAATTGCCTATAAACTAAATTGAAGTTGCCATATTTGAATTTATTTTATAGGTGAAGAGGTAAGAAACGAGGGAGTAATGCATTGTCCTGCATACAAGTGTGGAAAGGGCCATATATTGTATAATATTTAAGATAAACAACTTATTCAAAATAAATATCAGAACTAGATATATATCGGATATATATCTGATATATATCGGATATTTTGATATTTATATAAATATCATGATATTTGCCAACCTTGTTTTCAAGTGATTCAAAAAGTAATTTAAAATTTTTGCTATGGAATTTTGGATCAGATAATTTTAAAATTTTTTGGACCATTAAGGTAACCGTGTTTCTTTTATAAGATTGTGGTAGCCAAAACCCAATACCTGAAAATGTAGAAAATATTTTGAAACTCGGCGAAAAATTTGCTCCACCTATTACTTCTAAAGCAATACCTATTGACAAGATAGTATGCAGTGTTGAAAGTGTTCACATAATCATATCAACAACTTTTAATTAAAATTTTATCCTGTTGTCCCTATTATGTAGTCAAACAGGAATAAAAAAATTAATTATTTTTACGGTAGAACCACAACGATTTCAAAATCACAAAAATGTATGCGACATCAGATATTGAAAACAGGAAACAACGATTCAAAGAAACCTTCCTTGAGTTTTAAAACATTATCATGGCGTTCCTTCTTCCCTTAAAATAATAGTTGCACAAACACAAAATGTTATTTATTTTACGTCGTAATATAGGCGTTTACGTCGGCATAGATCCTTGCTGGTGAAAGGCTTATACTTCCATGCACCAGATGTTAAAACACTTAGTCTTGGTTAGGTTATGTACCAGATCTACTACCCAAAATGTACTGAAATATATGAAATAGATGATAATCATGTTCAAATTTTAGAATCTAATACCAAGGGTATTACGCCATCTAATGATCAATAAATCGATTTTCTAAATTATTCTCAAATACGTAGTCGAAACTGTTAATTTTTCTTTTAATGTCAATAAAGGCAATTTAAAATCTGCTGGATTGTAATGTTGGAACTGCGGTGGTGGCCAAAAATTTAAAAACTGATTAATCAATATAAAACATTGCTCGTGAATTTCAACGGGAAATAATTGTCAGGAAATTAAATAGTCGAGGGAACCTCATTTCCTTTTTCAATCTCAATAACATCGAAGCTGCAACAAACATCGACCTCATACGATCAATACACAATTAACCCTGTTTTGACAACATGAAACGATAATGACATTGATACATCTGATTCCAGCGTTAATAGGGTTTTTGAAAAAAAAATGTATGGCTTTTTTGCGTTCAAACTTTGTTGAATTTTTTGTTTATTTATTATTAGACTAATCACCAAAATCACATAATATACAACCTATAATGTTTTATTTCTCAGAATGGAGAACGTAATATTTGGGGATTTTCGTATTTTTATATTATTAGGCTTCTAGGGCTCAAAAAGGAGTAAATAAACTCTAATTGGAATCAAACTGCAACCCTGTCTGTTTTCTTTGAAAGAAAAAGTCTTAATGTGAACCCGAAAAACGAGTCGAAAAGTGAAATAGACGCCGCGCATGCATACAATTTTGTTGAGACGACGTATAAGCTTAAATTACTACTCTCAGAAAGGATAGTTGCGAATGGGAGAGATAATCGTTCATATATGCTGACGTTGTAATGCTGGTGCCAACATAGGCACTGTATCAGGCACTGGATCTTAACCTTGATATAAAAGTGCATAACCTCCAATCACAGAGGGTGATTGGCCACATAAATTAAAAAACTGAGTATGCCAATAAAAGACTTCTCCAGCAAAAATTTGTCAGGGTTTAAATAAGGTCCTGATCACGTTTGCCTTAATACGGATCAGGCATTGGTAGGGCAGTCTGATTGGGCCCTGATCATGAGTGTTATGCTTTTCCCCAATAGCAGGATAACCCGATCAGCAACCTGTTTGAGGTAATCGGAGCCGGTCCTGATTGGAATAGTCGGACTAGGTACTGATATATATATATATATTTATGTATTAAATATATAATTCAAGTACAATAAATTAAATATAATTAAAATAAAATAAAAAGTTACAATGTGTAACGGCCAAACTCTATGATTACTTTGAATACATACATTTTCTTTTGTATTCAAGGGCAATTTCTTTGACATCTACCATTACAACAACATTATGCAAAATCTAACGTCTTCAATTTGTTGTAATTTAAAACAAAATTCGTTCCCCAATTATGTGTATCACTGTATAATTTAAACAGTTGACCCGAAGATATTTTTTTTAGTTTTGTTTTACATATACACAGAAGAATTGAAATATATTTAAACTAAATGAAGAAACAAAAGTGAACTGGTAAATCAAAACAGCTTTGCTGATTTATTTGAATTGAATTTGCTACAATCGTGTGTGCTGGTAAATTATTATACGAGTATTGTGTAGCCTTAAGGAAAGAGAACAACAAACGACTGGATGGATTGAAATTTCTTAGAATATCAGAGATGTTGTGGAAAGCGACATTTTTTATATAAATTCAGACAATGTTTTATACTGAAACAAAAACGAAAAATTTTGAAGCTCGATCTAAATGATTATATTTTTTATAACATAAAATCAGTTTTCGATATTTCACTGAATATTAAAATACAGCATTTTATTCTTCGTTTTTTTTTTAAGCGATAATTAAAAAATTTTTAATTAATTAATTAATTTTTTTTGTTATGAGATTAACAGAAAAATTTCTGATAAAAGTTTTATAAAAGGAAAAATTGTAAAACATTCGAAGGAATTTGGTAGAATCATTAAAAATAATTGTGTCTTTTGTGTTCGACAAAATAACTATAAAACCAAAAAAACCTGTTAGCCATTGTTTTTATTTTCGGGGTTACCGGAAAAGTTTTCAAGGTATCTGATTCGAAAGAAGATTGTTTGTCGATGTTTATAAGACGACTGAAAAAAAATTGATATAACTACAACAATTAAAATTTGGATAATATATTTGTGTCCCATAAGGATCCTGTATCAACACCCAATTGGAATAGTATTACGTCACGTGCATAAAGCAACCACGATACAATTAAATTGCCATCAATAGGGTGTATTACAAGTAAGACAAGCTGATGGACTTGATTATGAACGGAATGAAATCCAGGACTACTATCCCCGGGAACATCAAACAACTTTGTTATGATAAGTTTTTTTTGTATAATTTTTATTATTCTTTCCTTTTTTTATTTTATTTTTGATATGAAATTGTTTTGTTTTTTAAAAAAATGAATTGATATAAAAGGAACTTATAGAGATCTCCTGACGCCTCGGTTCAGACCTAATGCGGTATATCGCTCTTTATTTTTGGTTTGTTTTATGTTTTATCCCAAAAGAAACCGGGACAAATGGTAAAATATCAAAACACATATCACCTTAATTACTATTATTATAGTCTTTCAGCCGAGAAGTGATATCTAAACCATAGATGGAACAATTTTAATTATGTTTTTCTAAAATGGGCAATACTCTAGTGAATTTTAACCAAACCCTAAATGGATTATACTCTAGTGAACTTGAACCAGGTCCTAATAGGAAAATCTTAAATAATTTCCGACGGGGGCCTGATACAATTAAATAAGGCAAATCCTAGTAAGGTATTTCGTATCAGGCTCTGATTATATTGCCTAACTAGAGATCAAATTTGTAAAATTAAATCAGGGTCGGATATATTCAAATTAGGTTAACTCTAAGAGAGTGCTCTAGATCAGGTCCGGAACAGGCTTACGTCAGATTGCCCTAATAGGGCTTGCTCTTCCTGGACTGACCAGGCCTTGATTAAGCTCTGACCGTATTCAAGCTCTCCCTGACTAATTTCTGCTTGGGTTAGTATGTGCTTTTATACATCACCAGGTTTGCAAAAAGAGTTATCCTTGGACTGTGATTTTCGGAACAAGTTTGGTACCTCACAATTTCTAATTTCAAGGAAATTGGACTAGGTAAGACAAATATTTTAACGCTTTCAATTGATGTTAGTTAATGCTTCACCAATTAAATAGCGACAATATTCTGTATCACCTGCGTGTTGAAGTTGAAATTTATTCAGATTAAGATAGAATGATATCACTTGGAATAATCGAAGATAGTCAACGCACCTGGTGCTCACCCATTGCGTTCGTAAGGAAAGCAAATGAGAAGTTTAGACTTTGTTTAGATGCCCGTAAGCTAAAGCTATGAATGAAGTAACTAAGAAGAATGTTTATCCGTTACCATTAATCAATTGGTTGTGAAGTCTCCTATACATAACTTTGGATAAAATAAGCTTTAATTTAAAAAACGCATTTTGGCAAATCTGTCTCGATCCCGAATCACGTGAAAAACAGGTTTTCGCAATACATGACCGACCGCCATACAAACTTAAGGTCATGCCTATTAGGTTGTAGAATGTTCTACCGACTATGTGTCGACTCGTTTGGCGAACAATTTTCACTTCAGCATCTCACGTCGCAAATTTGTCTATAAACGTTAAAAAAAGTAGTTTATGCAAATAAAATATCTTGGCAACATTGTTGGTGGAGCTATGGTTTACAGGTTGATTATGATAAAATTAAAGCAATTGAATCCTCCCCAATTTCAAAACGGTACTTCACATTCGTGGATTTTTTTGTGTTCCGGGTTAGTTTCGAAGGTTCATTGCTGTGTATTCGACCGTATCAGCTCCCTTTACTGATCTATTGAAAAAGATAAAAAAGTAGTGTTGGAATGAGATCATTCAGGTAGGGTTGGATGCATTAAAGAAAGCAATGACTTCCGCTCCCGTACTTTCAACTTTCAAGCACAAACAGGGTTGAATGTGTATTATTTCTAAGCTCTTGGGAGGGCGATGAACACAATCGCTTTATTTTCTCAAAAACTTTATGAGACACAAAAGAACTACAGTGCTAGCTCTAAAGAACTACAGTGGGAGCTCCATGTATAGAAGTGGCATTAAGCATAAGAAGCTTCAGAGCTTATAGCGAAGGTCTCCCATTTACTATTATCACCGACCATGCGAGTTTTAAGTGGGTAAGAAAACAACGAGAGCTCTCCGGGCGGTTTGAAAGGTACAGTTTGAACCACTTAGTTTTACTATCGAGCACCGGAAAAAAGTCAAAATGTTGTTCCTAAATGCTCTTTTTTGTCTTCATCCGCGTGGATGACATAGGCATCATCAATAAAACGATTCTTACAGGTAATGATAATCTCGAAGCTGCGCGATATAGATCTCGGTGATTCGTCTTTTGATGAACCGGAATATAAAAACTTAATTAAAGAAACGTCAGACCATAACAAGGTAAAATAAATGGTCAAACATTTAATAGATAAGTTTACACAAGGCATCAAGGTAGGATCAAGCGACAATATTTATGGAAAAATATAACTCAAGATATAAAATTTTATATCCAAAGCTGTGATTTTTGTCAAAAGTGCAACGCTACTAACTCTGTAACTATACCATGGGTAACTTCGTAAAAATATTAAACCTCTCTGAAATATTAAAGAAGACTGAACCGGATGTTCTCCACACAATCCGTACTATAGTTCATCACGGTTAAAATTATAATCTGTTTAGAGAGAAAAGTTATTTGGCTTGAAACTATCTGGCCGTGACCTCAAAGCAATTGTACAGGAAATTGCTCTCAAGAATTTAAAACAGTCGTCTTTGTGAAGGTCTCTTGTTATAACTTACGCAATCGTCCTTCTCAAAATTCGCGCCCAAATTCTAAAAGGCTCGAATTCGTAAGCTCATTGGCAATATTGCATATGACATGGAAGTTCTCCATGGTAAAGTCCTGAGGTGCATCATTTAAAGGATATTAACGGTTAAAAAACAGACAGAGCCGGTTATAGAATTTTCAGGGTGTTAGGTCGTACCCACAATTTGTAACAAATTTTATTGTACATACAATTTAGTTCCAGACTTGAATTAGTTTTGTTAAATTTAGCTGCTAAAACCACTTCTAGGAGGTCACCAACTCAGCTAAGGGTTATTATAATTTTTCCTTAAAGATATTTGAAAAGTAATTTGATTATTTCAATATTTATTTTAAGAATTTAAATATGTTTTCATATTTTACAATGCAACTACTTTTTGTGAATATATTGTAATATTCTAATGAATCATAACTAATTTTTTTTTAAGAGTCATGAGAGATAGAGAATGCAGGTTGTCTGTCTTCTTACCCTTAGAGGAAATTACAGCTTCGGTATATATTGGCGTGATTGATTGTTATTGATTGTTGATGATTTTTTTATGTTTCTATTTTTGAGTTTTTTTGTAGCAGCAGCCTAGCTAGAGCTAAACGTTGCTGCGGTTCAAATTTTTTCTTTGACTTTTTTGTTCTGCTCATATGGTTTTTGTTAAATAAAGTGGCCGTTATCGTATAGCGGTACACGTTACAAGTTAAATTAAATTAATAAGTGAAATCAAAAACAAAAATTTTAATTATTTTATTGCGTAAATCAAAGTTGAGTGAATTATTGTTTTTTTACAAACAGAAGAATATTCCCAAGTATTGCCTTGCGTTTTATTTATTGAGGCATTGGAGCTGTCACGGCTGTTCAAAGAAAAGGAAGCATTTTTACAGGAATTTTTTTTAAAGGAATTTACAGAAATACCATATCAATGAAGGTAAAGCAATTCCTTAAATTCAATTATTTTTAGAAAAAAATGTAATATCGCCAATCTATACGGTCAAGACTCAAGCTTATTGACATACACATTCTAATAGAATTAGTAATTAAATTCTTTATTGTATACCTAGTGTGGGCATTACCATTAATTTTGGGTGATCGAATTTTGATTATTTTTTTTCAGTTTTTTTTACTTTGTTACTGATGCAAATTTCCTTAATAAAATTAGTGCCAACGGTGATTTTAATAATGTGGGTTTTAATCAGGGTTGTTCCTTTACGCGTAATCTAAAATAGATTACATTACATGTAATCTATGTAATGTAATCTATGTCATCTTTGTAAATTTGGTGTAATCTATTAATTTTGATTTAAGAAGAAATATGTGGAAATATGGTATTATCCCTACTGAAATTTTTTTTCGATTTTTCGCAAAAGACATGATCAATAATATTGTCAAAAACAAGATCTTGTGATCTTGAAAAAAGTTAATTTAATTGCTAAAAAAGTTTAGAATGCACATATCAATTAAATAGATTACATAATAGTTTACATTATAGATTACACGAAAATATCTCGCGTAATTTACACGTAATCTATGCGTAATCTATACATGTAAAGTAATCTATTTTGTCTACGGCACAACCCTGGTTTTAATGTACTACTTAGTACAACTTTACAAACTTCATAGACAAGCTCTCCACTGAGTGCTCAGCTTTCGACGAATACGAATACTTAGTTTAAAAATAGTATAAGTTAATAAAGAAATTTGTTGGTGAAAAATGTAAATAATCTGTATCCAGAAATTAAAATATTCTTTGGTACAAAAATAAATAATGCAACAATAATTATTTTTTATATTTTTAATATTTTGTTTCTTAATGTATTAAAAAAAATATAAATATCTTGGGTGGTCTAAAAATTTGTTTACGTTTAACATCGGCTTCTAATTCAAAAAAGGTAAATTATCAGGAATATGTCTAAAAAAAAATTTATTTTCACAAATATTACCCCAAGAAGCATCAACTTTTTTCCATAAATAAGTAACAATTCTATTCCATCATTCATAGAAAATAATAATGACGTATTAAAATTTTTTTGTTCAAATAAATCAACAATAAATTTCCGTTTTGTAACAAATTGTTTTAAATTAAACAAAAAACTATAAACTTTGATTTTTTTTAAAACAATTTTTATGCCAAAGAAAACATATAGAAAATTAAAAAAAAAATCGAATTATGTATAAAATAATTATCTAACAATTTAATTTTCTTTAGGTGTAACTCGTAATTGAAAGTTATTAAATGCTTAGAAGTCTATAAATAAAATCAATTCAATTTCAATATGTGTATAAAACAAATTGAAAAATATGGAATTCAAACATATTATCAACACCTAATAAGATTTCGTGAATAATTAAAATAAAAATTTACATCATACTCCATAATGATTTTGAATAGGAAATATGGAAATGAAGATGTATTGAATCATGATAACCATATAATTAATTCTATTCTATTCTTTTCGTAAATGCAAGTTAGTCAGCTCTGAAATATACATAATGCACATAACAAAACAATAAAAAACAGCAAATAATGTTATATTATAATATTATTCACAACCTTATATGGAATACGACTATTTCTGACTTTTGGAAGGAGTTGGAAAATGAGTTGTTACTGTCTTTAATTTAATTCCCACCCACGGTTGGAAAGCGATTCCTTTCCGACCGGTTATAAAATGAAATTTCAATTTAAGCAAACTAGATCAAAATTTTTGTTTGTTACAATTCGAATATAAACATCGCCCTCGACGGAAATAAGATGTTTTCCACCCCGGTATGTAATATACTATTATTAACTTAACTAATGATGTTAAAAAAATTGTGTGGGTATTCAAATTTTTAGAGCAAAATCTCTGGTGTAGCTCGTGTAATCTTAGTGTTCCCTTATCGTGTTTTAGTTCCGGTTGACTTTTTTATTAAACATTTTCAGTTTGTAGGTTTTATATTATTATAAGCATAAATATGTACAAATAATAAATATAAATGTAGATTTAATAACTAATGAGTATGGTATTAGTTGATTACATTAAATTACAAATATTTATGAATTATAGATTAGTTTTTAAAATTAAAAATTTTTGTAAACACGTGCAAACACGTGGCTTTTGTTCCAACTGAATGTTTCCTGTTACAATAATCTGAAATTCGGTCGTCTTTTCTTCAAAAACCAAATTTAAAGAAACAACAACCGAATTGGAGGTTATTGTGATAGAAAACATTCGGTTGGAACAAAAGAGGTTGTAGTCACGGAATTATTTCATTCAGTGCAACGTGAGACAAAGATCTTATTTTAAAAGTCTGGAAAACTCGGCCCCCCAAACAGACGCAAGAAATATTTTGTCCCATATTAATTCCTTCCCTTGCTGTTGCTGATCTCGTTGTTTTTTTTAAATCTCTTCATCGTCATATTCTCTAGCATCAGGCCTCAAATACTTTCTTTGCTCCGTTTTACTCGGCAATCGGTTAGTAGAGACTGTCTAGATTACCTGATGATATCCAGTGAAAGAGATCTCATATAATGTATATAGAACAGATGAAGCGAGCTTTGCAGCACATGACAGTCTAACTTTCAAGAAAAAAAAATTTATATCGCTTCCAAAAATATTTGTTGTGTTCACACCGCACTTATACAATCTAACTTGATTGCGAAACAACGAAATATGTTATCTGGATCCTGCAACTAAATTGAAAATTATTAAGCGAATTCAAAATAAACCCCCAGCATCGTTTGCGCTCTTAGAGTACATATATAAATGTGGAGAGAATATAACTTTAAAATTGTAAAAAAAAGTAGGCTGTCATGGGACCCCCAGCAGATGAGAAACATAAAAGTTGATAGTACAGTTTATAAAATAAGTTTTTTAAATTTTACAAAACAAACACACGCACGCAACCACACATTCAAGCGCATAACGCATTGAGAGATAAAAGATGGCTAGAGGGTGACAAACAATACTGTGTTGTTGTCACGCTGTTTGTTAGAAATACTTTTACCTCTACCAACTGGATCCGAATTCTGAAAGCCCCAGAAGAACTGCACGTACCTGTCAACCTGTTACGTATAATACCCAAGTAACAATTCTTAGAGCTATAAGTGTCGTGACGCTGTACTAAAGCTCTAAAAAAGTACCTATGTTGCTAGTGGTTCTTTTACTTTGTAGAGTGATACTTGAAGCTCTAAAAACAATTAATGTTGCTTTATAAAGGAGTTTTTACAAACTCTTAGCTCTAATAAAATGTAGAGCAGGAAGTAACTATATTAGCTTTACATTAGCATAATAATCTTATTTAGAGCTTTAAAATCAAAGTAGTACAGCACCACTTGTTATAGACCTATAAGCTCTATTTCACCTTTGCAACAGAAAAACAAGCTATTATAAAGCTTTATTAAAGCTATTAGCATTATTAAATCTAACTCTAATAAAGTGTCAACGTATGTTTACATACAGTTTGTTTATAATTAAAAAATGCAACAAAGAGCTCGTTGTTTCTTTTTACGTTAATATAGAGTTATTGCAAGTATATGAATCTTTACTAAAACTCGCAGCAACATTTCGCATGACATGACATTTTAATATAAATAGAGAGAGAGATGCTTTATCTATGTTTTGTTGCATAAATGCGTTAGTATATAATCAACTTATTTTGTTATAAAGCAAATAGTTTTATAAAGAAGTAGCATGTTTGAGGTAGCTCTTTATTTAAATATTCTATTACAAGTAGCGTTATAAAGGATTAATATGTATCATGAAGCTCTGTATTGGTGTAACTTGTCATCATCTTCGTTTTTATAAAGATGGAGTGGAAAATGTATCGCCATAATGACCAAAAATGTTTTAATAACTATTTTTTATAACTATGTATTTTGAATTTATCACGTATTACGATAACTGGATTTTTGTTGACGACCATTTATAACTTAGAATAAGTTTTAAATTTTAAAAATAAATTCCCCAAATTAAATTCATTTGACATAACATGAAACTGTCAAAAATGCTACCAAAAATTCATAATTGTATAACAATTATTTTATTTTCCAGAAATTATACAATATTTACTAAGGGCGCATTGAAATGTGGGTCTCATATTACCAGGTTTTACCATAAAAATTAATTGGCACCTAAAATTCTCATACATATTCAAAAAAATCATAATTATATTATTTATTTAAAATGTTATTTAATTTATTTCCGCGACATATAATATATAAAAGTTGAGAGAAAACTTAACACCAACATATTTTGGAACCATGTCGAATATGTATTAGTTTTATAACTAAAAAATTTTATTAAAAGAAACTATTTGTATTTGTTTTCAAAAGAAAACGTCAAAATTAATCCTGATAGTAACTCTTAAAAACTCTTACACACAGCTGTTATATAGCTAAAATAGCTCTATTATATATTATTGAACCACTTGTTTAGAGTTATCTGAAGGAGAAATAAGCTGTAAAAGTAGCAAATTTTGCATCATAACAGCTCTGTTAGAGCTGTGGCAGCGCTACTTCAGCAAAATATAAAGCTATCAGCTCTATAGTTTAGCTCTAGAGCACTGTGAGAGCTTATATAAAACTGAAATTGTTACTTGGGTAGCTATAGTTACTTCACAGGAAAAACTCTGATCTATGATGCCGAAGCAGGCTCAAAGAAATATAGTAGAATTTTTTTGCCAGCGAACACGAAATTTGTTTGTTATGCGCATATTGTTTGCACATGCGCAGAATATTCAGTATCTCGATTAAAATATTAAAAAAAACTATTGGGGTCCCATTGAAATGGACCAAAAAACGCATAAAATTAATAAATTACTATTGAAATTCTACCAATTATATAATAGAAACCCAAAAATTAGTAGAAATATTAATGATTTTGTAGGAAATATAACTAAATTTTGATAATTAAAAATAATTATAATAAAAATAACGACGCCTATGTAAACAAATATCACAACAAACAAATGGTACGAACAAGAAGTAGAAATTTAACTAATATAGTTGTTTTGAAAACAAATTTATCCCAAAATAAATAATACATCTCTGTTTTACTTTTTGTTTCATCTTTTATCTCTTGCTGCGTCCTATCTGTCAAAAATTCGCTGGAAAAAAATTCTACTATACAATATAACAGAGACCGTGCTCCAGGAATCTGTCCTTAGATCTGTTATGGAACATGTACGGTGGTGTTCTCAGAGTACGTGTTCCCAAACAAACAAAGATTATCGGCTATGCAGATAACATCACCATAGTTGTTGTTGTTGAGCCAAAAACCTCACGAATATTATTGCCAACTGTATCCAGACCATGACCAGCGTTAGAACATGGTTGAACAACACAGCCGATCCGAAAACGAAATCTTACTAATCAGTAGCAGAAAATTTGTGGAAAGTATCGATATCCTGGTTGGTGGACAGTTCATAACATTTGGCCAGCACCAGGCCAAAATATAACATTTCTAGACTCAACTAACACAAATTCAATTTCAAAGACCACCTGATGTAGGCTGGTGATAAATCCCAATTAGTGGGGTTGCTCTTGCAAAGTTCATGCCAAATGTTGGTGGCTCTAGACAACTGATCAGGAAGCTTCTCGGTAGGGTCAGCACATCAATCAATGCGGCACCCATATGGGCTTCAACGGTGAAAACCCCATCTTATGGTAGAACTCGTTAGACATCATTGCGCATATGCTGCGGTTTCCGCACGGTGTTTGATATAGCCGTAAATATTATTGAAAGGAGATGGCGATTGATATTACAGCAAAAACCCCTGCATATAGCAACGTAAAATGATAGTGAACAACGAACAAGAGAAGATTTCATCAGATCTCTGACCTAAAATCATGTACAACAAGGAAACACATTGGCGTCAACCATTTCTTGACGCAGATGACCTCAGGCGATGAATATTGAGTAAACTTATACAAGTATAAGCACGTAACGAACCCGCACGGAGCAAACACTCGGAGACTTAATGAACAGCATATGGGAGAATCAATCACTCAGTATGCTACTCACTTATGCAATTCATTCTGACCTCAAAAGACGACTGGAACATAGCGAATGAGATCATCAAAAGTAGATGATTTTACCCAGGATAATACACACATATACACAATCATGCACACACTCATACACACACAAACACACACGAATATGTTCCAAAACCGAATGATCGAAATTTGTAGTTTTTCTATTACACCACCAATACAAAATTATGAATAAAATCGATAAAATTCAAAATAATTTTCATTCTTATAAAATTTACTCTATTTTAGAAAAAATATGACAAACTGTACAAAATTATTATTATTTTTCACTAGCTGGACCCGGCCACGAGTTGCAGTGGCTTTGTTTGGTTGAATATAAGAAATAAAGAAAACAAAACACTCACCTTTCTAATATGTTTTATTTCATAATACTTGACGGTATACAATGTTTTTTGTTGATCCATTGGCTGTGTGGATATAGAGATTGCCTGGTTTGCCAACTCTAGAACACGCAACATATAATTGTCCATGTGAGAAACAATCGTTATCTAGATCTAAACCACATACTTCCAATGTTTGGCCCTGAGCTTTGTTGATGGTGATTGCAAATTCGATAATTGGGAATTGCAATCTTTTCAGAATTCAGACAAACAGGTATTCAGACAAACAGGTAATGTTTGTCTGAATTCTCCTGCAAGCAATATTAATGCATTCCCAAATGGTCTGGTATTTCCACGCAAATCTTGCAATGATCGATCAAGCGCTTCAAGTGATTTTTTGCGCGCCATTGTGCATTCATCCCAAATGATTAGTTTACATTCCTGCAATACTTTTCCCATTCCCGATCCTTTGGAAATGTTGCATGTGGGCGTTTCAATGAATTGCATGTTTAATGGCAATTTTAAAGCGGAATGAGCAGTTCTTCCATCTGGTAGCAATGTCGCAGCTATGCCGGACGACGCAAGAGCTAAAGCTATGCTATTTTACGATCGAATTACTGCTAGAATCGTTTAAGAATCGTTTTAGAAACGTTTTGCCAGTTCCTCCTAGCGCATCCAAGAAAAAGATTCCTCCAACCCCGTTATCAACATTTTGCATTAGTTGATCGCAAATTGTTTTTTGTTCAAACGTTAGCTTCGGAATATTTGATTGCACATACGACAATTACTTCTGTAATCCTTTTATTTATTTATGATGGATGATAGCATGCAAATTCGTATTGATGTTATCAGCATTCAATGGTATTGCTACACTCGAATCACTTAAATTTAATGTTTTTAAGTACTCAGAAATACAGCTAAACTTACCATCTGTCGATTCATTGGCACTTTCATAAAAATCAATAAGCGCAAGTTGTTAGTTAGTTATTCATGCACACTACTTTTTATATATTTAAATTTCCTTCAAAATGGTAAGTTTTCTGTAGCCAAATGCTTTAATTTATAACAATCACAAATAATATGCAGATCAGCTATTTCATAATTGTTTTTCTCTGAAACAAAAAGAGGAAAACTCACAAACAAAAAAACGATTTGACAGACGTAGATTGTGGACGAACGCTAAATATTAGTTGTGGTGATCGGTTATTCGCGCTGCAAAAATCGCCAAAAGGTGGTGAAATTTTCACGATTATGACGCAAATTTGACGCAAATTTCCTTCATTAATACTTTAAAGCAAGCTACAGCTTATCGCTTAGTCAAAGCTAGAATAGACCATCAAAATCAAAATGTACAAAACATCGTATGAAAAAATCGTAAGCTAAAAACTTTGTAAAGCGCACTCGTTGTTTTAATGATTTTTCATGACAATCAATATGCGTTATCATGGCGAGTTATTTATTGTTTCATTACGCACTTGTGCATAATAAATTTACGTTATTATATAATTACCTGACCACACTATGAGTGAATTTGTAGGATGGGAAATATTTTATTCTGTAACTATGCGTAATACAATATGCGACTCATGTCAATACGGGCATGTTTTTGTTTTTGAATCTGTGATCATTTGAGTTAGTGGCAATAAATTTGTAAATGTTTTATTTTTTTTTCAATTCTAAATCATTTCTTAACTCCCAATGGAAAATTGAAATGTTTTTTTACATTTTTAACGAATTATTAAAGAAAAATATAGTAAAGTGTCAAACAATTATATTATGATCTTTTGAGAGGATGAGAGTGAGGAAGACTGTAAAAAGCTTTTTTAACCCAAACGAAGAGTATCATCTGTAAGATTTGAATTATTGATAAAACAAGTCCCGTTTTGGTTTATTCTAAAAAGAGCGTTTTAGCATTATGTTAGAGCTCAGGCTCTACCTATCACTGACAGGGATCTGGCAACCTGATCATAAATGTGAGGCCTCAAACTATATATACACACATATAAGCATATAAACACATATAACACATATAACATCTAACATATAACACATATAAACACATATAACTATATATACACACAAGGGTGTTCCTTAATATTCAATTTTAAAATATTTTTGGTCTCACCCCCTAAACCGGTGTGTATACATATAAAAATGAACTGCAAGAAATTTTAGGTCAATCAAATAAAGTTAACCCGTGCCGACCTGAAGTTGAACTTTGGTTCCATATGAAATCATCGAAAAAAAAGAGTTGTTGCACTGTCTTAGATTTTACTCAAACTTTGGTAAAAATCCACAAGGATGTAATTTTCGCACGCGCCACTTCCGGTCCACACAAAATAAAGCACTTAAAAGCTATCATCTTTCAGCTTTATAATGCCACCTTGATCGAATCAATATCTTTAATAGAAAAAGTTTTACAGCTAAAACCACAAAACACAAAAATACGACTTTTCAAGTGTTTTATTTTGTGTGAACCGGAAGTGGCGCGTGCGACACTATTTTTAGACAAAAACATTTTTCACGTTTTCTAGATTTCGTAGGTTGTGACGGCCGGCCGACAGACATACATTCTTTTTTGTTTGCTCAGAATCAGTAGGTCCTAAAATGTCGAGAAATGCCAAAAAAGTGGGGGCAAGAATTTCACTTTTGGCTCATGAATGCAACTTTTTTTTTTTTTATTCAAAGTTAGGCATGTTTAGTGTTAATTATAATAAATAATAAGTTAACGTCTCTGAATATCCGAAGATACCATGCCAACTAGGGATAAGAATCGAATGCAAATTAAGTTTTTCTGAGAAATTTATGAACGCCAACTTTAAACCTCTGAGGATTAAAGTCATCTGGGAAAACCCACAAAGGTAAGGCATTCCAAAGATGAGAAATTCTGTTGAAAAAGTCACGTTGGAAGACTACAGTTCTACACCTACTTATTTGAACCGTATAAGGATGGACCGCTAAAGTTGCTCTGGTGTGACGCGATAGGTTTGCAGAGTTAGGTAAAATCGATTTAATCTCTTCAGAAGTTCGTTCATCCATAATATATTTATAAGAAATAGTCAAATCAGCAACATTTCTTCTGTGCTGCAAAGAATCAAGATGGTTAGTAAGATTTGAGTTACCGATAAGTTTAATAGCTCTTCGCTGTACAGAATCAAGGCAATTTAGACTACTCAAGTATGCTCCACCCCATATGTGAGAACAGTATTCCATGCAGGGCCGTTTAAAAGATTTATAAACCTAAAGAAGCTGTTTGCTATTGAAAAACCTACGACATCGCCCCAAAAATCCTAACTTTTGAACAGCATTCTTAGCCAGATTAAAAACATGAGAATTCCACTTCATATTATTTTCAATCTCAACTCCTAGAAGTCTGACAGACTTATTCTCCAAAAGATTTTTGGAGCCAAACGTTAATGGAAAAGGATTGGGTGTCGTTATTCTCGAAAAATGACAAACCTGTGTTTTGCTTGTATTGAATTCAACACTGTTAGCAATACCCCAATCCATAATTGTTTTAAGATCAGTGTTAAGCAAATCTATCAATTTTGATCTACAGTCACTAAGCGCTAAGGGTGTATATAATTTTGGTGCTTCATGAGACGCATGAAGCGTGCTATCATCAGCAAAACTATGTATAGGATAAACCATAGAATCTAACAAATCTTTAATATAGATAAGAAAAAGAGTAGGTGACAAAGCGGAACCCTGAGGAACTCCTGCATTAGTTGAAAAAGTATTCGATGACACACCATCTACATTGACCCTAAATTTTCGATCAGATATAAAGCTCTGTGTCCAGGATATAAGTTGTTCATCTAAACCATAGGATCTCAATTTGCATATAAGGTTGTTATGCCATACTTTGTCAAATGCCTTGGAAATATCAAGAGCAACACCGAAAGTTTCTCCAAAGTTCTCAAGCGACTTATTCCAGACATGAGTGACAAAAGACAGTAAATCTCCCGTCGCTCTTCCCTTTCGAAATCCGTATTGTCTTTCATTAAGTAATTTCGAAGACTCTAAGAAGCTCATTAAATTAAAATTTAAATATTTTTCAAATACTTTAGCAACAACTGATAAAATTGAAATGGGTCTGTAATTTGTAGGATCAGTCTTACTGCCCTTTTTTGAAACTGGCTGTACACTAGCCATTTTCCATATATCAGGAAAAATCCCTTTTTTATATGACAAATAGAAGATTTTAGTGAGGATTGGGGCTAGCTCTCTAGCAAATGTTTTAAGTATAATTGGAGGAATAAAATCAGGGCCTGTTGCCTTATTAGTATTAATTTGTAAAAGCATTTTACGAAAAATTATCTGTCTCATTCTATAAGATACTTTAGGAATAGTTTTAGGTTGGAAATTAGGTTCTTTTAAAGTAGAATTTATAGAGAAATAATGCTCAAGCAAATTAGCTTTCTCTTTTGGATCAATGACTGGTACATCTCTATAAACAAGAGGTGGTAGGGAAGATTTACAAAAATTGCTTTGGACAGCCTTTGCGGCTTTATAGAAATTGCGTGAGCCCGTTGGATGTTCAGCAAATTTAGATGCTTTTTTCTTATTAAATAGATGTTTCTCTTCATCTATTAGCTTACGACATAAATTTCTCTCTTTTTGGTACTGATTAAGGTTTTCATCAGTTTTGTTTTGATTAAACTTTCGAAAAGCCTTTGTTTTAATTTTTATAGCTTTTTTGCATTTACTCGAAAACCACAGATCAGCCTTTGGAATGATCTGTTTATTAGGAATAAATCTTTGCATACCATCAATTATAGTTTCAGAAAAATTTGACGCAGCTTTGTTTGGGTCTTCGCCGGTAAGACAATAACGTTTCCAAGGAAACCATTTAAAATAACTTTTAAGCCCTTACAAATCCGCAGCTTTGTAATCCCAAACATGACGAGGACTCGCTTTAAATTGTTTCGGAATTTGTATATTTAGTTGTGTGGAGATCAAATTATGATCTGAACCACCCAAAGGCTCTAAAATTTTAAATTGGACCCAGCATGGATCGTTTGTCAAAAACAAATCTAGTAAATTGCTCTTTTTTCCAAGAATGTCAGTAACTCTGGTTGGCTGGTCTATTATCTGAGTAAAATTGTGATAAAGAGCAAATAACTCAGCCTGTTTACCAACCTCGTCAGTTTTAGAAATGTGTGTAAGCCATTCTTGATTATGGACATTAAAATCTCCATGAACTATAAATTTTGCATTAGGATACTCAACTAACCTATCTATCTTTTCAGATAGGTCATAAAATAAATTAGAGTTCTCAGGCGAATTAGGTGAACGATAGAGTCCAAAGACAAACGGCGTTTGATTTGGACAACTAATTTTTAGTGACACCATATTGTGAAATTTTGCATTTAATTCAAATTTATTTAATCTCACATATGGTATAGTATCCCTAATATAAGCACAAACTCCATGCTTAATGTAAAAAGAGGATTCCAGTTCATAATTGGGACAGATGTATCTACATTTATCTAAGGTCACACCACGCGCACTGATAATCGTTTCCGTTAAAAACAAAATATCAGGTTTGATATTCTCAAGATAAAGATGGACTGAATTAAGATTGACGTTCAATCCCCTTATATTCGCATAGCTAATATATAATTTAGCCATTTTAATTAAAAGCAAAAGTTTATTGAAACAGAACAACAATACAAAAACTAATAAGATCTAAATTGACTATTTCAACAGCTGGACAACCTGAAACTAAGTCTAGGCTTACTGCTAAAATCATCAATCTAAATTATGAAATCGTAAGTTTATATGAGAATCATAAACTCTTGACGTAACACAGACAAAAGAAACTATACAGAAAGTTAACTATGAATTTTTACTGAATTACCAGTACTACAGGAAAATTATTAAAATTACTAAATTATACAAATAAATCAATCGAAAATTTAAGTAACAAAAACAAACAAAAACAAACTTATCTTTGAATTGGAATTTGTCCGTAAATTGTTATTAATATAATCCCTTATCCTTAAATATTAATTGAATTAATATAAATTGTTTCCAAACAATATTTTATTTTATTTTGTAAACAAAATTGGTTTGCAAAACTTCTTGTAGTGTTCCACTCCTATGATGTTTTTATCAAAAAAAATCTTACCTACAAACAAAAGAAAAAGCAAAAATTATTATTAAGTATATAAATAGTAATATGAATTAAGTATTTAATTCATATTACTTAGGTCTTTCAGACCGAAGTGTTATGAATTAAAAAAATAAGATTTTACGTTATGTCAATTGTTTTGTTTTTCTATGTTATCTTTGATGTACATATTTCAATATGGTGATAAAAACTTTAGCAGGCAAACTGGAAGTTAATCTAAATATTTTGCAGTCGTGGATAAAATAGCATCTTGTATCGGCATAGGATGATGGCAATTCTTCATTAGGATGATTCCCTCCACTCGCTTCGCTCGTTCCGGGAAACTTCATCCTCGTGAAGAATTGTCATCATTCTAAACTCATACAAGAATCTACTATTCTCTCTAACTTTTAAAAGTGAATCAACAAGTTAAGAGTGCATCCAAATATTCTTCTGGTAAAAAATTACTAGTATAGGTGTATTTAGTTCTTTTGGTTGCCATATTGCAAATATATATTTAGCCTTATTTCTTGCCATTCAAAAATCCAAAATAGAAGAAAAATACTTGGATCAGAACAGTACAGTTTTAAGGGGTATGGAGTATTGTGACATGTTACCGTGAAACCTGAGACCTTGAAAGTATTAACGCTAGGAAGCAGGACGCAGGTTTTTCGTATGAGGGATCAAACGATTATATTCTATAATAATTAATTTATCGATCGATTAATTTATCGTCATTGCAAAATTTGTTAGTCAAATACAATATTTTAACTAATATTCGAAATTTAAAAATATGTTTAATAGATTTTTTCTTTGATATTTCTATGACTTTTTAACAGTCCAAGTTAATCATCTAATGAAATACAAATTTATTTGTATTTTGTTAGTACACCACAGTTAGTGGAGTCATATTAGCATTTTATATTGATGTAAGAGCAAAGTTGAATTTTTTTTTTGTTTTATGTTAAGGACATAAAAGTTAGAGGGCATGTAATTATTTAGCAAATTTGGAGGTCCGGAAGTGCCTCAAAAATGGCAAAAACTGGTTTTTTGGTGTTTTTTGAGTAGGTCGCTTCACTATTTTTGAAATATTTCGGGCTCTAATGATCATAAAAAAAATTAAAAAAATGAAAAATGTTTGTGATTAAATTTCAAATCCACCTAGGGGGGTAAGATACTTTAAAAGTGTAACCTAAACTCAAAAAACCGAATCGCGTGACTTTTTTTTTTTTTTACTAAATTTATGATAAGGGGCGGAAAAATCGTCGAATTTTCATGAAAATTTCAGAAAACATGTATTTTAATAGTCTTAATATGGAATTTAATTTTTATGAAAAAACTTTAATTTTTTCGGCCACAATTGGCATTTTTCGTTAAATTTGGCAAATGGTGCCATTTTATGAGAAGTCATCCGAAATAATTTTTTTTTTTTTAATTTGTACTTTTTATTATTTACTTTAACCTAAGTATAATTAAAATTATGTTGCCTTAATTTAAATGCCCATTTTTGAGCATGAAAAAAAAACATTAATTTTTGCATTTTTTTGACATTTTACCATATATACGGTATTATTTATGCTATTATCATGTATTTAGCATAAAAGTGATATATGCAATTCAAATTAATAAAAAATATTTTTTTAAATTATACATAACCTACAAAACTTTTTTTTCTTGCAATGCCCTAAATTGCTTTTGATGATTTTGATTATGGTAAAATGTCAAAAAAATGCAAAAATTAATGTTATTTTTTCATGCTCAAAAATGGGCATTTAAATTAAGGCAACATAATTTTAATTATACTTAGGTTAAAGTAAATAAAAAAAGTACAGATTAAAAAAAAAAAATTTATTTCGGATGACTTCTCATAAAATGGCACCATTTGCCAAATTTAACGAAAAATGCCAATTGTGGCCGAAAAAATTAAAGTTTTTTCATAAAAATTAAATTCCATATTAAGACTATTAAAATACATGTTTCCTGAAATTTTCATGAAAATTCGACGATTTTTCCGCCCCTTATCATAAATTTAGTAAAAAAAAAAAGTCACGCGATTCGGTTTTTTGAGTTTAAGTTACACTTTTAAAGTATCTTATCCCCCCTAGATGGATTTGAAATTTAATCACAAACATTTTTCATTTTTTAATTTTTTTTATGATCATTAGAGCCCGAAATATTTCAAAAATAGTGAAGCGACCTACTCAAAAAACACCAAAAAACCAGTTGAGGCATCTATTTATCCAAGGGTTTTATATAATATTTTAAAGTGATACACCAATGTACAGGTGTGGACTCTACCCATAAAATTTTCTAATACACAATGCTAATTTAGCAGACCATTAGGTCTAATCAAATTCAAAGAATATAAAAAAAAGGACATAAAAATATCTTAATTAATTATGCTGCAGGATGTTTGTGGTTGTTTTGATCGTTGTATGTCGCTTATAGCTAATTCCTTATGCGCTGGTACACTTCAATATTTTTTTGCCTTTCAAAACCTTTTTCTACAGCTTGCACTAGATGATGGTCTTCCATATGCCTTTTTATCCATTTGTTGTTTAAGAATTTTGATACGGTAATCTTAATTTCACCTATTTTAATCTCCATATAGAAGATGCGCAGTGCTTTCATCAAATCTTCACATAAACACAAAATTTTGTTTAATCACAATTTTTTTTTCATTTTAATCAGATTCAAATATAAATATTTTTTTCTTATCTTTTACATATATTTACATATCGAAAAATTAATATAATTTACGTTCATGATAAAACTTGATCACATTTTCTTTTTTTTTCAATTTTCATTTTTGTTTCAATCTATACTATTAAACGTTAAAACAAACTAAACTCAGTAAGAAAGACAGTTTTCTTAAAGATGCGCAACCGTATCCTCGAATGACTTCGATATTTAATTTATTACTGAAAATCACAACCGCGACTGCCAATTTTGAGTTTTATTTGATTTTATAAATAATTGTGAAAGCTTGTGAAAGCTTACATGACCATGATGGTCTTGTAAATAAGTACTCGATAGAGATTTCTTCTGGGTTGAGGCCGCATTGGTCGTGGTTCCTTTTTCTTATTTAATTTGAATTTCGCACGTATTATTAATATCCTGGCATAACGGAATCTGTCCTAGATCCCGTTATAAAGTTTTGGTATTTTCCATCAAGGTGACAAATATTATGTCATTCAAGTCATTTCACGTTTGTCAGGGCAAGTGAGACGACTGTTATAATTAAACTGTCAATCAAAATTTGTAAAAAATACTAAAAATTCCCAAATATCGTAACGTTGGGCTTTCAAATATTTCTTAAGTGGTCAAAGGCAAAAACCAATCAGTCCATATATATATTAAACGTACAGAAACAAATGTTATTTCTCTTTCAAATAATGTCGTTTACTGCTCTAAAAAACATACAGCCTATAGAGGTAATCAATTTTTTTGTATATCATAGAACATAGTATTGATGGAGATATCTACAAATAAAATGTTTATGTTTATTCTCTGTTTAATGAATTTTATCGATGAAAAACTTAAACCAATTTTGAGAACGTGCAAAATTAGTTTTATGTTATTAAGTTTTTGGTGAAATTTTTTTATTGAATCATAAATATTTTAAAAGAAACAAAATGATTTAAGAAGATAAACATAAAATATATATGGAGTGGGTGGAAGATCGAATCTTGATAATATAATAATTTATATGAATGGTGAGAAAATGACAAAATAAAATAACACTGTTGTTGTTCTCTGTATATTTTATAAAGGTTTTAGTAAGTTTATCAATGATTGTGAATCCTAATTTCTGGCCTGTAACTACCGGATTCATATTTTTCTTTCATTTTCATATACGTTTGTATCCTAAAAGTACGATGCGATTGCGAAATCAGTTTTGGAATATAGTAAAGGTCATTTTTGTGATGAATTTCAACAAAGTAACTGAAGGTTTTTTAAACAATTAGCTTTGGTTCTTTACACTGTATAGAATTTTTGTGACTTCTATTAACATGAAATGAACAGTGAAAAAATAAGTTTAATTCTAAACTTGCCTTTTTTGTGTTTGTTCGTTTCTGTTTGTATTGTTTCTCATAGATATCGCCCAAAGGGGGATTCGAACCCACAAGCTCAAGATTAAGTTTCTCATCCTCTACTGACATAGTTAGCTAGATTTTTAACCTTAGACTTTAGAGTATATATAAATATAGAGAGAACATAACATTAAAATTGCATGAAAAGAGATATAAAAAAAAATGATGCAACATGAAAATGTCAAAAGAAATTTACATTTTGACAACTGTCATCTAGAAGCATTATTAATTTTATGTCGAATGCTTTTTGTCCAGAGCAAAATGAGTGATTTTATTTTCACAAATAGAATATGAACAAAATGATCTAATTTTGTAGATGTGTTTGTGAACTGTCATTGAATGTTTCTGTAATGAATTGTATTTAAATAATTAAGTTTTATAAATTTGTAATCTAAAATAGAATTTAAACAATTTTTTTATTTAAACAATAACTACTACACCTTAAAAAAAAATAAGTAAATGATGTTTTGTTTGTTTACTAATTTTGACAGATGTATAAATGTTATTGTGTTACTCTATTGTATTTACAAATTGATCTACGATATCTAGATTTAAACAAAATTGTTTAGAACAGAAAATATCACTTTTTTGTCGAATAGAACACGCAATGTCAAAAAATTAGTTATGTACACATAAATACACGGAATATTAATCTGGGACCCTATTCTTGAACCATTACGAAAGTTTTCAGTGCCGAGTTAGTGTCAAAGTATTACGAAAATCCTAAAATGGTATTCTTGAAGACATATTACGAAAATTTTCGCAATGAAATGTTACTAAATATTTGGAACTAGTTTTTTCGTTCCATGCTTCATTTTCGTAATAAAATTTATATGAAAGAATTTTCAATTTTAAATTTTTCATGAGTAAGAATGAGATAGATATAATAATTTAAACTGTTAAACTGACAAAATTGTGAATGCATAATTTTTTTTGTATAAACGTAAAATAACTTGGTTGATTTACTAAGTCGTGCTAAAATAAAATATGATAAATTATAATGCATAATATAGGATGGCGAGGAAGCCATATAACGCATGGCCAAAAAGAAATGCTGAAATGCTGAACAAATCAAAAATTACCAGTTTGATAGTCAATTTACTTTTAAAGACGCAACAAACCTATGGGGAAAAATCACCAAGTAAATAAACTCTGTACCAGGCGCGTTTAAAGACTAGATGGGCTGGAGAAAGGTAAAATAAAATTTTTAACTTTATCACAAATATTTATAGTCCCTGGGCCCACGCCGATTTCATGTGATGATTACCACATATTTTATACTTCGTGAGACGACTTTCCTTTACGAGCCCGAAAACTTTTGTTCTGCAATTTTTCTCTCTCCGGAAAACGACTATTGACCGCGATCTTGTAAATTTGCTACGACAAATTTTTTCTTTAACTAAGGGTGGTGGAAATGGTATGCTTGTCCGACAAATATGTGTCTGCTATCGTCGAGTCTGACATGTGATATTTTGGTATGTTTGGGTTGTCGGAATCGAAAATACCAGATAAATTTTTGTCAGAAAAGCTTACCCTAGTGTTCTCCGACCCTCATAGTTAAAAAAAACAAAAACTACAAGTTCCTTGGCAATCGCCATTTTTGGAACTTGCCGAAAGAAAAAGCGGCCGAATCGAGGAAAATCGCGGAATAAAAGTTTTTTGGCTCTTTAAGGATAGGCGCCTCACGAAATATAAAATATGTGGTAATCATGACATGAAATCAGCGTGGCTCCAGGGACTATTACTAACATTATATCAAATAATTTTATTGTTTAAAATATAATTCCAAACGAAACTAATAACCACATTATTTTAGGCTTGATATGATATAAAAACTGCTGCTAAAAGCAAAAGCTCCAATATAAGAAATTACCAGGGTGGAACGGGTGGGTGGGTGGAGGCCAACGTCTAAAATAGCCCCGAAATAAGCCCGTTAGAGCAGCGAGTTTTACATTGGTTGGCCCTACATCCTTGACAAAAAAAAATTAAAACACCTTAGAGACCAATTTATTATGATTATGATATTTTAATTCTTTTAAAATATAAATTAAATATATATAATTTTAAAAATGTTTTATTTTGATTATTTTATATAAATTTTTCTTTAAAATTTGCATTCACGTTTCTTTAATATATCAAATGTTAATATATCAACATATTCCTATGAATAAAAACAAACAAAATTTAAAATCAATATTTGCCAATCATTTAGTAGATAATAACCAGAATTTCACTAGTTTCGAACAAAATCTACAACCTTTACATTTATGTAATAAAGGATTGGTAATGGATTCCCTAGAAGAATTCGAAATTTATGAGGCTTTCAAAAAATCAGCAAATAAACGAAAAATTATCATTTAACTCAAATATTTTGTATAATACTATTTTGTAAAATTTCATTCAAAACATTTCAAAAATTCAATTCAACTATATATAGGATTTCAATTCCAAAATAAACCATTTAAAGTTCAATCGAAACTTTCCTAAAATAGAATAAACCTTATCCAATTCAAATAAAACATTTCCCAAAATAAATTAAACATTTTCAATTGCAAACAAAACTTTTATTTAAATCAAAAAAAACTTTTCCAAATTCAAAAAAAACATTTAAATAAACACTTTAACGGCGAAATTCTACATTAATAACCTGTTTTCGTAATATATTGAATGTAGTAAAAGAGTTTTGTTAGTCAACAATAATTGATTTATATAATAATATATATATTGGGGATTCTCTGTCAACTCGGCACCCCCCTCTGTCCAAAAATTGGAGCAACCTATAAAATTCCAGTTAAGCTCATTTTCTAGTTATAACCTTCTAGTTTAATTTTAGCCATAGCCTTTTTGGAAAATTAAAAATGGCGGACCAGTATGGCGGCTGCAAGTCAACCACATCAACATGAAAGAATGGTTTTTTTGATGTCTTACTGGTAAAACCCATTGGATCATTTAATAGAAACCATTTTATGTTGTATCTTTATGTGCTGAATACGAATATAATCTTTCTTTTGAGCTAGAATCCTACGTTGTGTCGCTAGCCTCAAAAAACCTTTAAAATACTATGTTTTGGAAAAACGATCATACATAGACCATACAAGTATAGTAAAATTTTTAACAAATCTCACTGTGGCGTATTTTTATTTTCGAATATATATAACCTGTACAAACACTAACAGATACAAATGTTGCCACTAACCTATACAACAGGTGTGCCCAACGCGTCGATCGCGATCGAGTGGTCGATCGCAAAGAAAATTTAAGTCAATCGCGAGAAGTTTTTTTTTTCCATATAAATATTTTTGCTGAAATCTAGTATATTTAGTTTAAGCCTAGATTTGCTATAGGTTGTTTTTCTGTCGAAAGAATCTTTTCTGTTGTCAGAATCGACATCATCCAACACAATTGTGTTACATTATATTATAAGTGTGTCAAAAATATCTTCAAGTAAGTTAAAAGAATGATTTTCATACATTTTGCTAACTAATTTAAAAAAAACATATTATGGGAAACACTTTTGACTAGGAACAAAGAGCAACGTCTAAAATTTGGATGTGCCCTTATTTTGTTGCAAGGTCCTCAATTGAAGAACATGTTTCTGAGTGAATTCAGATTCAGCTACTCCCAAATAATATAAACAGTTGGAATATGTCAGGTTATTGCATGCTAGATATCGCTAATTATAGAAGTATTGTGGATCAATAGGAATATTTCAGTTGGCAAACATTAGGTTGTTTCAGTTGCAGTTATTGAAAGAAATCGTTTAGCTAAATGTAAAGGTTTTCTGAATAGTTTTCTCGACTAATAAGTAACAATTGGAAAATACTAGGTATTGGAAGATAAAATTTCATTTTTCGAATTAACAGACGAAATTAAGTCAAATATGGAAATGTGTGACTACCAACAATTTAGTAATATTTTAGCGAGCATTTTCCTGCAATTTAAACAAAGATTTGTAGACTCCAACCACTTCATTTTTAACTATATGGAACATATAGAACAATATAACTATATGGATATATGGAACAATATTTTCAATTAAAAATATCTACTTTTAAAAGATGTCTATCTTAGAATAAATTCATGTTTTGGGTCAACATTTTTATGTGAAATCGTCATTCTCTCAAATGAATTATGCAAAATCCAAATACCGTCCACGTAGGACTGAAAATCATCTTGATTCTTGATGATTGCTTGCGTTTAGCTGTAAGTAATTATGAACCCGAATATACTCAAAAATAGATGATGATATTCAATGTCAATCATCTCATTAAATAAGGAAGTGTTTTTTTCAATGAAAATATTTTTTTATTACTACATTTTACTAGTACGCCAATTATCCTCATTTGATCGATCGCCATTCGTTTAGAAGAAAAAAAGTAGCTCTTTGGGGTCGAAAAGGTTGAGCACCCCTGCTATACAAAAACTGCCAAAAAGTATTTCCTTTTTTACTATAGACACCGCATTTACTGTTTACTAAGTTTAAAAAACCATATTTCGATGTAGTTTGGTTTGTTGAGCACGATTCAAACCATACTATAAACTAAAAAATTAACTTTTCGCTCTTAAACCCCGAAAACCTATTAAAAACTGTGTTTTGAGTTAAACGATCACCCAAGTTATCCTGAAATTTGTGATTTGTTTCATCTGATTAAATCAAAAAGTAAGGTTATTTTCGTATTCAGCACGCAAAACTACGTCAGAAAATGGTTTCTATTAAATTATCCGATGGCTTTTACAAGTATGACATAAAAAAAAACATTCTTTCATGTTGAGGTGGGTGGTTGACTTGCAGCCGCTATATTGGTCCGCCATTTTTAATTTTCCAAAAAGCCTATGGCTAAAGTTAAACTAGAAGGTTATAGCTAAAAAATGAACCTAACTGGAATTTTATAGGTTACACCAATTTTTGGTCAGAGGGGGGTGGCCGAGTTGACAGAGGATCCCCAATATATATATTATTATATAAATCAACTATTGTTGACTAACAAAACTCTTTCACTACATTCAATATATTACGAAAACAAGTTATGTATTAATGTAGAATTTCGCCGTAAAAGTGTTTATTTAAATGTTTTTTTTGAATTTGGAAAAGTTTTTTTTTGTTTTTTAAAAGTTTTTTTTGGATTGGGAAAAGTTTTATTTGATTTAAATAAAAGTTTTATTTGCAATTGAAAAGGTTTAATTTATTTTGGAAAAGGTTTTTTTGAATTGGATAAGGTTTATTCGATTTAGGGAAAGTTTCGATTGAACTTTAAATGGTTTATTTTGGAATTGAAATCCTATATATTTCATTCAGAATATTTTAATCAGTATGTTATATTTTCTAGAAAACTAGTAAAATTTTGAATGTATATAAAAATTATATTGAGCAATTTAATTCATAAATTTAGTATGCCATTTTTCAAACAAAAAATTTAAGAATGAAAAATATGTTTTTATTAATAAATATTTTTGTAATCTGATGATGAATGTTTACATTCGAAACATGTTATAATAAAATATATACCAAAAAAAGTTTGTCCCGTTGATTATAATAACAATAATTTATTAATATCAATTATTGATTTTATATATATATATATATATGTATATATATATATTAGACTGGTCGTTAAAAACTAAATTTTCCGAGACGCCCCCTAGAAAAATTCTTTGTGGTCAAAAAACCACAACGGCATTATTTTTTTTTTTTTAAACCAAAAGAACACGTGCCGCAAAATCGTTGAAGTTGATTTTTTGAAAAATTCGTAGATTTTTTCAAATATCTCATAAAATGTGCAGATGTCAAAAAAAATCGCATGACCATTTTTGTAGAAAATTTAATTCTCTACAAAAAAAGTCCAAGTCATTTTTTCCCGAAAACGTATAGTTCTCATGATATTTTGAAAATGAACTTGTAAGTTTTCGTAATTTTTAAAAAACATAAAAAATAAAGATGACTAAAAACTCCTAATTTTAAAAAATAATCGTGACAAAAAAAATCAAAATTAGTACTTTTTCGTCGAAATTTTCATCATTTGGTTCTACGAGTTTCGAAGAATTTCAAGTTTTATTTCAAAATATCATCAGAAATATAGGTTTTAGAAAAAAAATGACCTGGACCTTTTTTGTAGAGAATTAAATTTCCTGCAAAAATGATTATGTAATTTTTTTTGACATTTGCATATTTTATGAGATATTAACAACTTTATCAAAAAATAAACTTCGATGATTTTGCGGCACGTGTTCTTTTCACTTAAAAAAAAAAAAAATAAAGCCGTTATGGTTTTTTGACCACAAAGAATTTTTCTGGGGGGCGTCTCGAAAAATTTAACGACCAGTCTAATATATATATATATATATATATATATATATATATATATATATATATATATATATATATATATATATATATATATATATATATATATATATATATATATATATATATATATATATATATATATATATATATATATATATATATATATATATATATATATATATATATATATATATATATATCAAATAGTTTGAAATATTTAATCACCTCATTACGAAAAGTCATTGTTTTTTATTAACCACTCTCCATTACGGTTACGAAAATAGTGTTACGAAAATTTAGATACCCAAAATTTTCGTAATGGTTCAAGAATAGGGCCCCTGTTATATTTTTTTGAACCCTATTCCAACGCAATTCCACGGATAGGAGCTGCTAATGTTAAACAACGGACCAATCTCGGGCCAGCATTGGCGAGCTAAGCCTTGGGAGAGGTCTGGGCCAGTTGTAAATGCCTAGACTGAACCAAGGCTCAGTATATTATATTAAGCGTTATTAACCAGTCTTATGCATTGTAAACATGTGCAGGCCATATTATGTTTATCTTTATTTTCATGTTACTCTTTCCACAACCTCTTTCCACACATTTAAAGGAGGTCTGGAAAAAAAATTGGTTTGGTAGACCAGGCCCAAGTCTTATTTGCCAGACTTGGCCCAAGCTTGGTTTGCCAGACTTGGTCCCAGGACATCATTCCAAGCTTGGGTCATCTGAAAATGTTAAGCTTGGCCCAACCCCCAAAGGCTATGGCGCGGTCTTGGCCCAGGCTTGGCCTCTTAGCTTTTATTTACCCGGGCATTGTTTGTTTACTTTTCACATGGTGAAACTCTTTTTGACTCACCCTTTATTTATTATTAAAATATTTATTCGCATTATTTGTTTCTAAGAATTTTAAATAAATTCTTAGAATTTAAATGTTTATTATTTATAGGTAAAAGAAAATACCGTACAGCTGAGGAATGAGAATATAAAGAATTGTTTTTAAAAGCTTATTCCATATCTTAAAAAGTATCAGTATAGTTGCAATAGTGAAGAATTAAACAACTCAATTGTTTGAAAATGAAATTAATTACGATATTTTGCGTTGCAGTGGCGAGGATAACGATTAATACTACACAAGCATCTCCAGGTATTTACCTACATACTATATGTTGAACGAGAAGTAAGATATTAAAATTTTGTTTCATTCTTTCAGTTTGCCAACAAAATGAAGTTTATAGTACATGTGGATCAGCATGTCCCGGAACATGTAGCAAGCCAATCGGTTTTGAAGTATGTACATTAAAATGTATACCTGGCTACTTTTGTGCAGAACTTTATGTAAGAAATAGTGATGGCCTTTGTATCCCGACGAGTCAATGTTCATAAAAATTGGTTATACAAATTTTTTTTTCATTGTGTGTAATAGCTATACAGTTGAAAATAAGCTGATATGTAATGCAATTTGCTACACATATAGGTTCTACGGAAGTCACCATTATAAAAAAAATGAGAAGGCGGTGTTAAGGACTGCCGACAGAAGTGAAAACTGAAATAGCTGTGTTTTTTTGTATCTTCCAATTATTGTAGCATTGCAAATTAAAATTTCAGAATGTTTAAATTAAGATCATTAAAATTATTCTGGGTTTGAAATCTATCAGCATTCCAAGCAGCTATTATATACATTTTTATATTTAAAATAATCAAAACATATCATATAAAAATGTGCGCCTATCAACACCTTAGAAATAGAGCATTCATATCCGAATATTCGAGTATTCGAATATCCGATTAATTTGGGTGTATTTTAAGTATTCGTTATTCGAATATTCATACGCAAATATTCGAATATTTATCCCCCAAAATATAATGGTTTTCCATCCCATCATTCCTTTTTCAAACTGTGAAACTAAGAAATTTCATTATTTTAAGGGAAATAATTTTATTACAAAAAGTGCTTGACTTAGCGAAAAAAGTTCAACACTTATGACAGCCGAAGGCATATGCAAATTCTTATTTACTTCTCTAACGGAACTGAACCGTGATCAAAGTAAAATTTTACTCAACAAAATTTGGAAACGAATGGATCAGAAAAGAAACAAAACAACCTTAATAACCTTATTTCTATATCTTGACACTGGAGTTATACCACAATCGAAGGAATATTTTGATTATGCAAAGAAAACTGCTGTGAAAACTTTCTCGCCTCCTCAGCCTTCAAAGATGTACCAGATCTCAGCGAAGAAAACAGTGGTAACCAGTTGCAGGTATCTTGTAATATAAATGACGCACTTGCAGTCAACAATCAAAGTAAAAATATATTAAAAAAAATAGCTGCAACTAGCGATTAGCTCAATTACAGATTCCACGACACGAGATACAGTAACAGTGGTAATGAAAATCGCAATTAATAGTTTAAAAAGCATTTTTGTTATTTAAATTCGTTCAAAAAAGAACAAATAAATTAGGCCATTTGAATAATGCTCCATTGACTATTAGTCTCACTTCAACAAAAACTGCAAAGGGTTTCTCTACGGCGGGATATCTGATATAAGAAATAGTCTAAAATTTAAACATCTAAATGCACTTCTCTTTTTGAAATTCTTATTTCAAGAAAATACATAAAATAAAATGCAGAATATGTTAAACCTGTTTGATTTTATTCATAATTCTTAGTACTCAATTCGATATTCGGAACTCAAAATATCGAATAACTGAATGCTCTACTTAGAAAGCATGTTGTTGTAGGACCTTGTTCTTAAAAGTTTTTTATGTGTTGTTGTGACACACCTTGTTATTTCTACTACCAAACACATCTTATTTTAAAAAGCGTATCATCAAAGAATAATCCATAACTTAGAGTAAGGGATGGTATCGTTGATTAAAAATACTTCATCCGCCAGCACCCCTATAAGATATCATCACTTTGGCTAATGAGAACGCACTGCTATTGCCAGTGGTTAACGATATCTCTAGATAACTCATATGCCAATAACAGGGACTAAAGTACGAGCGGTTGTCACACCCATAGATCAACAATTTTAAAAAAATTTTAAATTTTACAAATCTTCCTGCGGAAAGCTAAGTAAATTCATTGGTATTAATGCGCATTGTTGCCGTTTGCAAATCACTATCGGCTAAGTGCCACCATTTTTAATTAGTTTATTTATCATGATTGCCATCCATGTTTAATCATACATAAGTTTTTCTTCTTGATATAGAATTTATGCGATTTCGATCTCGTAATTGTGAGCTTTAAATCGATATAATCGATATTATCAAGTATCAAGTTACAAGTATTAAGTCTTCACTTAATTTTAGAAACATGTATTACATACAATTTCAAACCGACAACATATTTGGTGAAGATGATAAAATTCCAAATAGGATTATTAATCCTTTCATTATTTTACAATTTTAGTTTTATTATAGCTATCATGTTCGTTTGTGAAAATTGTAATAAAAATTGTATGTCTCTAATTCAATACCGTTTGCATCTGCGAATTCATATATTAGAAATAAGCGCTCTTTTTAGGTTCTTCTATGAATATTGTAAAATATCTTTTAATAAATGCAATAATTATGTATTAAATTTTTACAGAACTCACCGAAAAACACAAAATAATCAACAAAAATTAAAACCCAGCTCAAGACATGGTTGCGTACTTCAATCGAAATTTTATTAAACAAATATTATAATAATTTAAATTTTTTATTTTCTGTTCATGATTTTTTTTAAATTTGAATCAAATTGTATAAAAAAACTGAATAAATTTTATTTTATATTTTAAATTTGGTAATTTTGATTCATAATTCGTTTTTATTATTGGTTTTGATACGAAGGATAGAACATCCAATACCGTTGAATACGGACGAACTGGTAATTAAACAGAAACAGCATTTAAAATTACACTCTTGTTTCTGTTAATTTACACTTCATTCTCGCAGTATTGTACTGTAATATCATGTAAAATTACGTGATTATAAATTGAATATTCATAGCATTATAGTCACTTTTATTGTATGTAAATTACATGAAAAGGATAGGCAAATTTGCCCGCTATCAAAAGCGTGTAAAATTCAATTGATTTTTTTACTGTGAAGGAAGATTGGCATTTTTACGGAAACTCAGGCCCCAAAAAAGGTTCTAGAGTCAAACTTCAAGTTTACCAGTCAAAAAGAACTCGAAACTGTCTGGCATCTCTTAACGAAATGACTTGTCAGTTCAACCTCCACATTGTCTTGGTGCCAGAGCATTTCGGTATAACGGGAATTTAAATAATGACGAAATCGCTCGGTAAGGCAATTTCTACCTTGTGACTGCATACATGATTAGTTTAGGAATACCTCTTTCTTCATGCAAACTGCTACTCCAAAAGGAGGCGTAAGGGCACACAAATACAAGTTGTTTTGGGTGCCACATGTTCGATTGCTAGGCAGATCTTACCTGCACTGAACTGCTATAGGTCTTATTAACTGATATAAAAAATCACAGAGATACCAGCATGGTTGTGGGTTTCATCACGCGACACTGGTTTATCGGCTTACATGTAAGCAGTTTGGGTATCTTCTCCCATGACTACTGTCAAAGCTGCAATGACAAGGAGGAGTAAATGGTTCTCCACATTCTCTGTTCGTGTCCTTATCTGGCCCAGACTGGCCCCGGTGCATGTACCATTCATGATCTAACAAATATTCTTTGTTTCAACCGCACTTTGGTTTTCCGTTCTCTTTACATCTAGTAATATACTATAGAGTTGTTCGAAAATGTATATATACATTTTCAATCAGATTTCAACATACTTGTTTGCCCCACACGTTGTTCTTTTCTATTAATTTTGAAATACAATTGACACTTCCAGGAAAAACGGTATCATATACTTTTTATTTTCCATTAATTTTCGAATATTTATGTGGAAATAAAAAGAATAAAAAAATTGAAAACAGGTAAACATCATGATAATTATGTTTAGTTTTCGGTAGTTAACGTGGTGGTCACAAATTTAAATAAAGAATGAAATTGGTTTAATTTTTATTATTATATGCTTTCAAATATTCCAGGAATGGAAATTTTCTTATTATTGAAATCTAGTGATGAAAGTGTTTCATTTAGACAAAGAAAAATCAAAACTTGGCAATTGTAATAATAAGTTAATAAGTTTGAAAAAAATAAAGAAAATGAAAAATTTGTCTATAATATCTTATTAAAACAAACTTCTTAATAAAAAACCACTACAAAATTAGAAACAAACTAAGACAATTTTTTATTAGTTTCTTCATAACAACAATGCCGACAAACAAAAAAAGCAAAGAAATTATATTCTTGTAAATAAAACGGATTGTTATAAAATGAATAATTGATTTTGCAGTGGTTCGACATCAGTTTTTGAAGTAAAACTTCTTTAGGCGCGTTATGAGAATTTTGCAACGGAAGTATAAAAAACGAATATAATATTCGGCAAATATACGATACAATTCGATTATGACACACATATTTTAAATATTCACTGGTTTTTGGTGCATTATAGAAATAGTTCATATATTTCGATGCTTAAAAATTTAACAGATATTCAATTAAAAAAAACATAATTTTGAATTAAATTTAATGATTTTCAATCCGAATTTTTGGAGTATTTTCATTTAATTTAATATCAGTTTTCAAAATATTATATGTCTGCTCCATTTTTGTTTACAATGGATGCTTAGACTCGTAAATTAATAAAAATGGCAGCATATTTGGCTTTTTTAAAGGCAGAGAAATAAGTTGTCGCAAATCTTGGTAAATGGCATATATAATGAAATATAAGATGACAAAAAGCACCGTTTTGAAATTTGAGCAAAATCGAATAACCGGTTCAGGAATGGAAGCATGTTTGGTGGTCTTTTTGGTTTGTATGGTCAAGTGATTCATTTGTTTATTTGTTATTATATTTTTTTATTCACTTATGCAGTCTCGTACTAAATGTTATATGAGTTGGATGTGTCGATTGTAGATGGTGGTCATGGTGTGGTCATGGTGGTCATGGTGGTCATTGTGGTCATGGTGGCCATGGTGATCATGGTAGTCATGGTGGTAATAGTGGTCATGGTGGTCATAGTGGTAATGGTGATCACGGTGATCATGGTGGTCATGGTGGTCACGGTGGTCACGGTGGTCATAGTGGTCATGGTGTTCATTGTGGTCATGGTGGTCATGGTAGTTATGGTGGTCATGGTGGTCATGGTGGTCAAGGTGGTCATAGTGGTCATGGTGGTTATGGTGGTCGTGGTGGTCACGGTGGTCATGGTGTTCACGGTGGTCATGATGTCATGTTGGTCATGGCGGTCAAGGTAGTCATGGTGGTCAAGGTGGTCATGGTGGTCATGGTGGTCATAGTGGTTATGGTGGTAATGGTGGTCATGGTGGTCATGGTGTTCACGGTGGTCAGAGTGGTCATGGTGGTTATGGTGGTCATGGGGGTCATGGTGGTTATGGTGGTCATGGTGGTCGCATCCCGGGCTTTCCCGGGCGGGAAAAAATATTTGTGTTGATTAAGTTTGTTTTGTTGAATAGAAAAATGAGTGCGTGTAATCTTTGCACGCGGTTGAAATAAATTCCTTTGGCTACTGTGGCAGGTATTAATAAAAAGATGAAATATGAAATAAATATGTTATATTGCAATTTAGAGTTGCATTTCTTGATAATATAATTTACTGTGTAATAAAAAGCAATATTTACATAATGTATTACAAAGTTAATTCAATTATTAGCATAATTGAAATATGAAATCAGAGGTTTATGACAAAATAGAAAAATGCACCAATTATGGTACCAATTGTTAAATTAAGTGGACATGTATTCATCGTGAAATTTAATTTGTAATACGTTGAAAGACTTTGTAAAACATGTAAATATGGCTTTTTATTACACATTGTTGTAAATTATACTATCAAGATTATTAGGATGAAACTCTAAATTTCAATACGACATAACTATTTTATTTTATATTTAATACTTTTAGTAATACCTGCTGCAGTGGCTAAAGAAGTTTTACTTCAACAGCGTGTAAAGATTACGCACTCCATTTTTTTTTCAAAGTTGAATGGTGGCCAGTATTTAGTTTAAGAACTTGTATTAATTATTAAAGAGCTACCATAACATTTTACGTATTGGTTTATTCGCTAACTATGTAAATAATGGAATTGGGCGGAATTAATTTTTGTATGATACTGATGCGCTATAAATTTCCTTTTGTGTATCCTGGTTTTTTTTATATCCAATATCTACCAGATATTTTAACGTCGGGCATCTGCTCTCCAAATCCTGTTGTAATTCCAAAATATTTGTTTGTCTAAGCATGAATTCTTTCATCTGCAAAAAACTGCTATTATATTTATTGTTTATAATAAAATAAGAGAAACTGATTATTTTCCTATTCCGATTCTTGTTTATTTATATCAAAATAGTTTTATTGAGAATTTTATTACAGATTACAATGATGAAATATTACACAAAAAACTAATTTTTTTTTACATAAAAATTAAATTTATTTTTTGCTCTATGCGTAAGACCTATAAAAATAGTTAAAATTTAACCCAAAAAATTTACTATTTCCTTTATATTCAATAAATTAGTAATAAACATTTATGCTGGAAAAGTTAAAATTGCTATTTTAATAGTTTGTTTCCGAAATACATATTTAATGTCGAATAGGAAGCGACTTTGAGACAATATTTTAGTGTATTTTGGTTTTTATTTTTAAAGACGAATAAATGAGTTTTAAGAATTTCGCGATCATTTTTTTTGTATGATTCGTAAAAGTTTAGTGGAAAAAATTGATTTGTGATATTCAGATTACTTCGAAAACAACCATACTTTCTTTTGTTGGTTCTTCAAATTCAAAAAGGGTCGAGAGTAAAATCCAATTTACAAAATTTTCGCACTAATAGAGCGTGATCAAAAGTGATTCAGACCAATGAAGCTACAGTGCATGATTATATTACAGCATTAACTGTTATTTATTAATTATGTCCTTTTTCAACAGTAAATTACTTGAACTAAAGCGGACGACGTAGATGAAAAACACTTATTTTTATTTTTGCACGTTTTGGGTGCGTTATTATGCCTACAGAATAAAATAAACCGCTGTTAATTTTATTCTCTGCGCAAATATTTTTGAACCATCGCAACACAATAATAGTACATTATTGGTGAGGTGTTTAATCAACTAGTTGATTCTCGAATAAAAGTTTATATTGCGAACAAGGTACGAGTAAGATATTTTGTATGTACTATGTTTACATACAGACAAAAACATTTCAATTATTATTTACTGGATTGTTGTTGCCCATTTGTAGTGTATTCTACAACTAGCGAGCTTGAGTTTTTAGCTTTTAAAATTAAATGTAGTCGGATTTGAATTTATTTCTATTTATTTATTATTTCTATCTATTTATTTATTTGCATTTATTTAAAAACACAAAAAAGTTACCATTGATGATGATTCCATCGATTAATGAAATTATTGCAACATTGAATAAACTTGACAGCTCTAAAGGTCCTCGACAAGATAAATTGGATCCTATCTTATTCAAGAGATGCTCATGTACTGTGACCGCTCCACTAATATGTAACAATGAAAGAAACAAATTTGATCATTCGGTTGGCATAGTAATTAAATGGTCACGATGACAGCACATTCGGTTGTTGTATCTTCAATTCGGCTGTTCTGTCCTTAAATTTGGTTTTTGAAGATAAGACAACCGAATTTGAGGTTATTGTGACAGAAAAAATTCGGTTGGCACAAAGTAGGTAATAGTAACCGAATTTTTTCTTACAGTATAATTTTCGACAAAAATTAAATTCTACATAATTATAAAATTTTTTGACCCAGTGCTCTTTAGATGTACGATAACATTAAATCACATCTAACTTAAATTGTACGATTTAAATTTGAACCAAAATAAAGGAAAAAAATAACGATGGACATTTTTTTAAATGTCAAAAGGGATGAGTTCGCCAGAGAAAACTAAGGTAGATAATGAATTCCATAATTTATCCTTTTTATTGACCTAATTGTTCTAAAAAGAGTGCAAATATGTGGTACATTTCTGATGTACTTGTTTGCCGGTTGTACTACTGCACATACGGTATGATGTTATGGGTTTCTCTTAAGGTAGAAGCGTATTTATACGTACGGAATTGTATTTATAATATATTGACAGTTCAGCCACTTTTTTTCGGCGCTGAAATGAATCAAGTTGATCAGCTAACTCAGTATTATCAAATTATCTTCCTGTGCAAGGGGATGGACATTTTATTGTTGACTGACAAGCATCTCCCCAAACATGACATTAGTACTCCATACATGGCCGAATAAATGAATAATAAATGATTTATAGATTAACATAATTTGTTTAGAATTAAAAACTTCTTACATCGACTCCCTATATCTGCACTGCAGGTTTCGCAAGACAGAACACATAGTTGTTTCATTTCAAGCTAGTTTTGATAGCCACTCCAAGAAGTTTAGCTGATTTGATCTCGTGTAATTCCTCATTATTTATCTCAACAGGAAATCCTTTTTGTCGTTCATCCTTGAAAGACGTCATAATTTGGTTTTGTATTAATTAAACTCAACTAAATTACACTCACGTTCTAGCTCTTAATTAATAGAATTTATTAAGAACTCCCTTTGATTGGTAGCTGCCACAGTAGATTTAAGCTTAAAAAGTGCATGATCAGCATGAAATGTGTTGTCATCAGCAAAATTGTGGACTAAGTGTACTGTAGAGATGAGTAAATCATTTATGAATAAAAAAAAGGGCTGGATAAGTGCTGATCTTTGGGGGACACTATCATTTATTGTGATAAATTTCTATGTAATACTTTATCTTAATTGACATGTAATTGTCGATCTGTAAGAAAACTCTGAATCCATGAGACTGCATAAAATCATGTACATATGCGGTAAGATCTGAATTTAGCTATAAGGTTTTTATGCCACACTTTATCAAATGGTTTAGAAATATCAAGTGAAATAATAAATGTTTCACCATAGTTTTCCAAAGATTTGTTCCTAAAAATGCATTTTATAAATATTTTAGCTAAAACCAACAGAACTGAAACTGGTCTATTGTTATTGGGATTGTTCCTACTACCTTTATTCGATACGAGTTGAGTACTGGCCAGTTTCCAAGATACAGGAAAGTTCCGAATAAGTAGAATGTTTTGTTAGAATTAGTACTTGCTGCTTAGCAAAATTTTTATGAATCAACAAATTAACTGGCCAATGTAAAATACCATCGGGGGCAGTCTATTTGTTGTTATTGATGTGATAGAAGCATTTTTCGTACGGTAATACTACGGTATACAACCCAAGAGATACACCTTCCCTTTTGAGATGGACACAGAATTGTTATTCAGAACTAATGTTAAAATAGTGGATTGAGCAAAATTGTTCTGGACTGATTTAACTGCCTGAAAGAAATTACGAGTGTTATATGGATGTTCGGCTGATTTGATGGCTTTCTATTGAATAAATGCGTATTTGTCGAAATTTATTTGGATTTTACTGATACTCCATGATTTTTTTAGGGACTTCTGGAATTTTACTTAAGCTATACGCCCTAATTTCTGTATGTGTTTGAACCGGGTCACTCCATTAACATTCCACGTGAGCCAAGGCTCAGTTTTGTGAGTGATTAGCTGGTTTGGAACAAATCTATGCATTCCATCTTTCATGAACTAAGAAACTCTCAGTGCTGATGTGCTAGGATCCTGCTCATCACAACAACCCAACAAACATGTCTCCAAAGTATTTCTTCATTGATTTTTCTCAGCCCCTTTCAGTCAGCCTGTTTATAATTCCAAACATAACTGGGATTCAGATTAATTGGCGTAAGTGAAATAATGTTTACCATATCTAGTATCAACTAGTATAAATGATCTGATGTTTCACGGGGTTGTTCAAATTTTGTTTACGCTGTGCTCCGTTTGTTTTTCAGAAACTGATCCAACAAATTGTTGTGATGATTATTATTATCTATTATTCCAGTTGAATACTCTAACATTTGTGCTTTATACCATGGTAGCCCGCAAGTATCAGCTCAGCTGGTTTACTAATTCATAAGTTGAAAACACTACTGCGTCTTAAATGCCAAAGAATAATGGTGTTTAAAAATCAACTCATAAGATTTAATTCTCATACCTATAAGTGAATCTCGAACAAATACACAGTCTCCATGTTTGTTATAAAACAAATTCATAACCATAGGTATCCGGTATTTATTATAATATCTAATGTCAATGCTTTGCATCTGACAATTTTTTCTAAAAAAAACTATTTCAGGTTTATTTTTTTCGATATAGTTATGAACCTCGTTTAGTTTGGAATAAAGAGCTAACACCTCTTATGTTAGTGATATCAATGCTAATATGCTGGTTCCTCCAGCTGCCATTGGGTTGAGTAAATAAACTTCATTATTCTGTTGGGCTGATTTAAAAATCATAACGCAACACAATAAAGTTTTCATTATTCATTATATTAAGAATTTTGTTTGATTGTATTTTTTAAAAAAATCAACAACATTTTCGCTTTCATTTAAAATTACTTAAAAAACAATAAATTCGAACTAATGCGGATGCTTCTCTCTCGAATTATAAAAAAAGCAAAGGCAGAATTAAATTTCCAATGACGAAAAAATTAGTTTTGTATTCGGTTGTTTTTTGGTTTCTCGTTATTTCTTTTCAAAAATATAATATTTCATTAAACGCTAACCCAATTAAAAACTATTGTAAACCATTAAAACAAACATTCATTACAAAATTTTATGTTTTTCAAAGAAAACTAGATTTAATAATTTTTACTTAGACATTCAGAATTATTAATATTTTCACTAAAATAGAGAGAAAATGATGTAGAAAAAGCATTGTATATGCGTCTCGGCCGTAAACTTCGATTATTGCACCTGCTCGGCTACCGTCCTTGGCCTTAGGCCTCGTGCAGATATTTCTTCGTTCTTCTCTTAACCTATAAGCTACTATTATTAAGCTGCAACTTTAGTAGTTATAATTTTTTTCGTGGCGTTTTAATATCTATACTTTTGTGTATGATTTTAGCTACCATACTATACATTGCCTACCGTGCTAAATGTTATTATTATAGAACCCTAAGCAAAATCCTCTGCCGTGCCAATTAAGGTTAGGATTCTAAATTTTATTTATTTTAGGAATTTATGAGCATTGATTTTCAAATTTTGCGAATTATTTAAAAAAATATGAGGAATATGTTTTTTATGTTTAATTGTTAGTTAAACGAAGCTTCGACCCTTAGGGTTTGGGTCTGGTGAAGATAAAGTCGTATGACTCAAATTTTTTTTTAATTTTAAAATTGAAAAACGCCCACTCTTAATTCATATTTTAAAGCCCGGCTGGTTTAGATAAAATAAAGTCTTATCAGACTTAATGAGTTGGAAAACATCTCTGCTAATTCTATTTAGTTGTTTAGCCAAAGTAAAAAAAGTCAGACAAGTGCGAATAAAATTCGCTCGTCAAGGGTTTCGTGAATGTAAAGAAAACAATATCAAAATAATTAACATAAAGTTGTATTGTAAAGGGTTTATATTGCCAGACCGTATACACATAAAAAATAAATGGTTCATCGTAAATATCAATAGTAAATGTCAATCTCATCTAAATTGATCGAAATGATATAAAAAATATTACTTTAGGTTAAATGTTATCCATAGCTGTTTATGGTAGCTAAGGAACGACTCAATTCTGTTAATCAACGACGAAATTTAGGTTTTGGGTGGTGTTTACACTAAAAATAGGACTTTTTTGACAATAATTCAAAAACGGTGCATCGCAAAATTCTAAAAAAAATTGTAATGTTTCTTAATTTTGGTGCTCTTTCAAATGACACACCACTTGACCGGGACAACAAACGTTCTTTTCACCTTTCCCCAGTCCTATCCCCTAAACACATAGAAATAAAATTATTTGAAGCTTCGCTATATTTTTCGTTAAGGGTTTATCTCTATGATTTTTTTTCAAATTTTTCTGTCAATTAACGTAGAAATGTATAGGGGGGACCAACTTGTTGTCGCACTCTGTCGCACGAGGGTAAGTTTGTCCGACCTAGCCGGTGCGCCTGTTCGACGCACAAAAATGTGTCTGCTATCGAGTCCGACAACTGACATTTTGGTATGTTTGAGTTGTCGGACTAGACAATAGCAGACAAATTTTTGTCTGACAAGGTTACACTCGTGTTTTAAATCAAATTTCCAACCCCCATAGTTAAAAAAAAAATTACAAGATCCCGGGCAAAAGTTTTCGGGCTCGTCAAGGACAGGCACCTCACAAAGTATAAAATATGTGGTATTCATCACATGAAATCGGCGTGGGCCCAGGACTATAATATTTTTACTAAGGTATACAGGTAGTTTATTACTAAGGTAGTACTGAGGTAGTTCTTCCATTATGTTCGTTTTTCAATAATTGTTATTTTCTGTTCTAAGTTTTAAAGTAAAAACTGGAAGCTGACTTGCTGATACATATAAAGCACCACCAACCCATGTCATTCAAACCTGTGGTCTACTGTACTATCTCCCGTTTCGCTCATTTAATATGGAATAAAATAATAATAACAATTTATTGTAGTCTAAAAACAAATAACATTTAGAATTATATACAATAATGCAAAGAAGTAAATTAATAAATGTACAATAGTAATTTAATTTGCAATTAATGTGAAATAAGTAGGATCATTCTATAGTGTAACAATGAAACACTTATAGTAAAAGCGCCGGAAAGTAAAAAAATAGCGTTAAAAAATTAAATGAAAAAGTAAACAAGTGGCAATTATTACTTAGGAAATGTTAAACATAATCAATTTCTAAGTAACTAGTATGAAAAAACACACAAAAAGTGAAAATAAACATATCATATAAAAATTAAAAAAAAAAAAATGTGGGAGATTACTTCTGGTGACAGTAGATTAGCAATAATCGTCGAAATAAAACTCTGCTATTGACTATATGCCCAAAAAACACAGTGCCGATTAAAAGTGACCCTAGCAGCGTTTGTGATCGAAGTAGCACAGATGTTCAGTTCTGCAACCGAGAATCAGAACAAATCATGTAGTCGATAATACCATCAGAAATGGTGACCAAGAATGCTATGAATATCATCTTTTTAAGCGGGGATGCTGCACGCATATACTCGCAAAACCCATCTGTAGCTATAATGCATTGATAAAAGGGCAAGATGACATTCGTCTTCACCCACTTCGTTGGAGTGCAAAACACGCACTCGATTAATACCTAAAACGAGAGTAAAAGATCCCTATGATCAGGGTTAGATTAGTATCTACTTATGATACTAGGGCTCGACAGAAGTTCCAAGAGATCTATTTTGGTGACGCAGACATCCTCAGTTACATTTTTGGTAAGGTCACTCCGCATATTCTATGAAAAGTGGGTACAACCGAGATAGAGCATAGTGTTGATATCCGATGGGGCATATATTCGAATCTACCACTACCCTCAGTATTGAGTGACACCACACTCGTGGCACTCAGAAGGAACGACTTTGAAAAGATCGGTGTTTTTATTGAAGTAGATGTTGGTAACAATGCTGATAATATTAAGAAGCATAGATAATGGTTTATAAGAGAAAGTAACTCATCTTAGTCCCCCAGGAAAATGTTAATTATTATTGTTCAGACTTATTACAAACCTGATAAACAAACTATACTATGATGGGAACGAAGGAAGGCGGTCTTGTTACAAGCATTAATGTCATCAGATTTGTGAAGAAGACAAAATTTAAACACCACTCACTTGCAAACGCTGCCAATGAGGCATAGAATAATACGGTATCAATCTTAGGGGGTGACTTTTATTAACATGTGTTATAAAAGAAAACCATTGCGTGTTCAATGTTGAGAAATACGCTATAAAATCAAGTTAGAACCTATTGGTGTGAACGGTATTAATTTTAGGTTTGTGACTGTATGTAAAATAAACCATCCTTACAATCATGTTCGCTATAGTTAGTACAAATAAGAAGAAAAGTCTTGTTTGCAAACTTTCTAACCCTTAGTAAAATATATTTAAGCATAAATTTTGATTTTGAGTTTTGTTTAAAACTAATTGCACAACTCCTATGATAAAAAACCCGAAAAATGTTATATGTTTGAACACCAAAAACCGGCTGAATGGGTTATAACCGCGGCTCTTTAACTGAATTAAGTAGAACAGAATTTTAGCTTAACACCAACAAGCAGATTTTCTTAAAATCATGTAAAAAACTGTATCGTACCAATGTTAGAGTAATTTGACAAAATATTGTATTCAGATCATTCATCTATTGAATAATTGAATATTATTTTTATTGAAATAGTTGATCATTATTTAAAAATTTTGCAGTATCGATTTCTTAATAACATCAACAAAAAAAATTAACTGTATGAAGAAGACCTTCGGTTTTAATTAAAATATAATTAATTGATTATGTACATTATACTCCTGTAAACTAAATTGTTGAATCTCATACCAACTAGCACAATTCCGATATTAATCTTCATAATTGCAATATATTTTCTTAATATAGCTGATCTTATTGTAAGATAAACATGAGGGTGGATTTGTTTACGATATTGATATTTAATTACTTTAAAGTCTTATTGTATTCAATTCTTTTACAAAAACTCAGCTAAAACTTTTAACAGTATTATTGTCCCGAATCTTTTACAAACCAATTATATATGATCACAGATTTTTTTCACCATCTGTTTGTATATTTTAAATATCTCTTTGAAGTGTTTGCTGTTCTCTCATTCTTTATTCTTTTTTCAATTTTCATTCACTAAAAAAATCTCTTCCATAACTGAAGATCGAAGAAAGTTAAAAAAATTAAATTTATTTGTAAAATTCAATTTTGGTTCGCTTTTTTTTACTAAAATTTTATTTTTCTTTAAGATTCTTTTCTCAATCTTGTTGGTATTTTGTAATATTTTAGAGTTTGGTATTTGAAATTCAAATGTCGTAAGACTTTTGAATCTTCTGTTGTATTTGCGTTTTATCTCTTTTTATGCACCTTGTCCCCCTAAATGTAGAATTAAATGTAGAATTAAATTCGAAAATATAAGTATAACAAATAAAAATCATTTATTTCGTTCATAAATAAATAAATCTTTAAAAAAATATTCTGTTGTCATTGTTGGATGAGCGCTGAAAATTTGATAATAAATGTAAGCGAAAGAAATGGCTAAACAGAATAAAATTTTGAAACTATTCGTACAAAAAAAAAGAGTTAACGAAAATAATTCAAAAAATTCAATCATGCCCAGCCTAAATTGCAGAATAAGAAAGACAATTCTATACGGAATGCGATATAGTGTGAAGCGATAAAGTAAATGTAAAGTAAAAAAGTGTATTCAAGTGTACAATTTAATATATATACTATCATTGTTCTTTCTAAAATTGAGATGATTTGAACTTCTTTATACTATGTGAATTCTCTTTTACCATTTATTTTTTTCCCATCAATTTTATTTCTAAAAATGATTGCATATCATTTTACTTCATTTTCTTTAGTTATTTAAACATCACATCTAAACCTTTCATTAATTAAATTCAATTTTACGGCTTTCTTTTTTGATGTTTATGTTATGATGTCTGTTTTATAATTGTATATTGTAATAGATTATAAATTTTATACATTCCTGTTCTTTTTGACGATTTTCTCTAAATGAAAAGTGCTGATAGGCTTGATAATTATAATAATCTATTTTATAGTGCATCTTATAATATCTGGCAATGAACTTATTAATTTACCCGATCGAACAATGTTTTATTAACGAAAATTTTCTATATCTGTTTATTTTATACATAAATTGGTCACTCATACATCTAATAGTTATTCACCATTCAATTAACATGATCTCAAATACAGATCCAGTTGAATGAAAAAAACGAACATTTAAATCACTCCTTTTCGCTATAAAAATAAAATCTCTTATAGTGCTATTTTTCTTCATCTACAAAAAATTCAATTAACTTTATTATTGAGGTAGATCCAAAAATGAAAATTTAAAATTACAAATTGCATTACGGAGTTTTTTTGGATATTTTTGTTTTTTTTTTATTTTGATGTAGAATAAGAATGAATTTTATGGAGTTGCTTTTTAGATGGTTTTGAATTTTGATTCTTAATTTAGAGCAAAATGGCAAGACGTATATGGTTATTGACGTATATTGCAAACTGTTTATAAAACTGCTACAATATAATATTTTGTTTTTGAATTAACTTGAGGTATCTACTGTCTTCTTAGGACTTCAAGTTTGGTAAATTAAATATAAAAATAATTTATTTTATTTAAATTACAATAAGTGTTTTTTTGTTTGTTTGTAGAGTCAGCGGTTTCTGGTTTATTTCTTGTAGTAATTTTTCATCTATATATTAAGTAAACGTTTTGATACAATCATCAAAATTAGATGATGTGACAGATACAGTCATTAACTCTTAACTGTTGAAACAAATTTCTACTTAACTTGTCCTTCACTTTAACAAAATTTACACATATTATTTTGTATTTTATTTTCCACAATGCTGTCAGCTATTTTTGACCGTTTGATTTATTTAAATCCCTTGTGTGCAGAGTTTTAAAAATAAAGGGGCGTCTGTCACGAGAAGGCAACGTTATGGCAGAAAGACCTAAGTATCACATTCATGAGCAAAAAGTGAAATTCTTACCCCCACTTTTTTGGCATTTCTCTACGTTTTAGTACCTACTGATTCTAAAAAAGAAAAAAAATGTATGTCTGTCTGCCGGCCGGCATCATTAATACGAAATCTAGAAAACTGCTGGAGGGATTTCAAAAATTTTTTTTATAAAAATGGGTATACTCAAATGACAGGTCCGAAAGGGCGCTGTGTTCGATAACTGTACCGAAAGTGTGTCAAAAAAGCATTAAGTTTGTTAAAAATAGCAAATTTTCATATTTTTGGCTTAAAAAACGTTCATTTTAAGTGAATACGAGTAGGAACATTGAATTTGGAGGAATCTTGATGGTAGAGATTAGTATGTGAAATCAAAATCTAGATTATTGCATTAGAAGTTCGTCAAAAATATGTTGTTAAGTATGTCAAAAGAAGGATTTTGATTTATTTTTATACCCAATTTTTTGGAATAAAATAAAATTAATTATTTGTATGACATGAAATTTTATTATTATTATGGAGAATTATGGCATAATAAGTTTGTCAAAAAAATAATGTCAAGTGTGTCAAAAAAATAATGTCAATTATGAGTGAAAAAAATTATTCATTTGTTTTTTAGCCAATTTTTTGGAAAAAAAGATTTAGCTGTTTTTATGAAATTTTTGGATTTGTTATAGTTTTTGAAATTTTTTTACAATTTTGAAAAAGTTTATATTTTTGATTTAGTAATAATTTTTTAAATATTTTGAGTTTAAGTTGTGGAATATTTTTAGATTTTTGAAAAATTTCAATTTTTAATTTTTTTATAATTTTTGGAATTTGGAAAAAAGTTTCAATTTTTGATATTGTCATAACTTTTGCAATATTTTTAGAATTTTGGAAAATGTTTGAATTTATGAATTTTTAAGAACTTTTGGAATATTATTAGAATTTAGAAAAAGTTTAAATATTTGATTTTATTGTAATTTTTGGAATATTACGTAAATGTAATTGAACATGGAAATTTTTGAATTTGATTTAGATTTTGAAATATTTTTTTAATTAAGAAAAAAGTTTGTATTATTGATTTTGTAATAATTTTTGCAAAATTTTTAGAATTTTGAAAAAAGTTTTAATTTTTGATTTTGCTATAAGTTTTGCAATATTTTTAAAATTTTGGAAAAAGTTTGAATTTTTGTTTTTATTTAATCTTTACAATATTTTTGGAATTTTGAAGAAAATATGAATTTGTGATTTTGTAATATTTTCTCGAAACACTAAATATACATATCTGACCAAAACTAAAAACAATGTCCTCATAAAAATTTTTTGCCGGAAACTATATCAAAATCCTTAACACAGACCGGAGTCTTGATATCTCAGAGCTTCAGATTTCAGCCCCTCCATATTTTTCCCTTCAAATCCAAACTTACGAGTTTTATATTTATAAAAAATTTGTAAAATTTAATTAGTTTTTTTTAGTGTTGCTAGTTTAAAATTCAATTATAATGGCTTTGGGCATGGAGATCGAAAAACTAAGTTTCTAGCTAATTTTATTCTATGTACTTTATCACAGAGTTATAACCCTGATAGGGTTATAAAACTGGTTATAAATGCTCAATGTCTGAAAGTCTTAGGTCGTTCTTGAATGGTATGTGATGTGATGTGATGTGATGTGATGTGATGTGATGTGATGTGATGTGATGTGAAGTGATGTGATGTGATGTGATGTGATGTGATGTGATGTGATGTGATGTGATGTGATGTGATGTGATGTGATGTGATGTGATGTGATGTGATGTGATGTGATGTGATGTGATGTGATGTGATGTGATGTGATGTGATGTGATGTGATGTGATGTGATGTGATGTGATGTGATGTGATGTGATGTGATGTGATGTGATGTGATGTGATGTGATGTGATGTGATGTGATGTGATGTGATGTGATGTGATGTGATGTGATGTGATGTGATGTGATGTGATGTGATGTGATGTGATGTGATGTGATGTGATGTGATGTGATGTGATGTGATGTGATGTGATGTGATGTGATGTGATGTGATGTGATGTGATGTGATGTGATGTGATGTGATGTGATGTGATGTGATGTGATGTGATGTGATGTGATGTGATGTGATGTGATGTGATGTGATGTGATGTGATGTGATGTGATGTGATGTGATGTGATGTGATGTGATGTGATGTGATGTGATGTGATGTGATGTGATGTGATGTGATGTGATGTGATGTGATGTGATGTGATGTGATGTGATGTGATGTGATGTGATGTGATGTGATGTGATGTGATGTGATGTGATGTGATGTGATGTGATGTGATGTGATGTGATGTGATGTGATGTGATGTGATGTGATGTGATGTGATGTGATGTGATGTGATGTGATGTGATGTGATGTGATGTGATGTGATGTGATGTGATGTGATGTGATGTGATGTGATGTGATGTGATGTGATGTGATGTCATGTGATGTGAAAAATCAATTATCCATCTACAGTAATAGATAACCGTAGACATAGTGTCAATCCAGAAGTTAACCTAAGAGCCAAAGACAAGGAGAAGTTGCTACGCTTCATCCTGGATAGCTAATTAAGATGGTAGCCCTTACATTCTGAAAACGGTAAGGAAAGTAGCATTGACCTTGACTCCGCCCTTCTTTCTTTTATTCAGATAGAAAAGACAGATAGATAGACATACAATCAGTCCCCTAATAAATTAACTTAAAAGATACATTTCAATTACAACAAACTTGTTGCCTTTTTCATCTTATGTTCATTCTTTAAAGTTTTCGTTGTTTTTTATCATTTCAATTCTTTTTATTCTAAATAAGAATTTGTTTTCGGATTTGTCGATATACTCGGCGATATTAACTTTATTTTTTCTTAATTTTATTATCAACAGCAGCCTTTATTGTATTTTCCCGTCAAATGATTATTATTAAATTGTTGAGGGTTTTGTAATAAAGCGATTTTAAAAATTCAGTCCTTCAACAGACTTTAAGCGAAAAAGTCGAAATTAAATACAAACATATACGATAAATAAAAAAAAGTTATTTAAGATACATTTTCTGTTGGTCGGTTTTCTAAAAAAAATTGTAATTCTTAAAGTTAATGTTATTCAATGTTTTGAAGCGGTCAATTAGTCGCTCGCCGTCTGCCCAAAGAAAAGCATAGTTTTTTGTTTTATTTTCAAATGTGCATTTGGATTTTATTATAATTTTTTGGATAAATATTTTTTTTATTTGTGAAATAGTGAAATACATGGTTTTCATTTTTTGATTTTAGTTTTAAATTTTATTTTTTTTATCACCATAAGAATTTATAGTGGATTTTTGGATATTTATCAATACTTTAAGTTAACCTTTATTTTATGCAAAAAGGTTGAAGTGTGTGAAAGAATTCTGGCCAGTTTATGGTCTTTAAGTAAGGATGACTCTAACATGGCATATAAAGTGAGTGATTTTTTTTTACTTTATTTCTTGCAATTCATAACAATTGCAATAAGGATTAAGAAATTTATGTTATGTTTAATCGAGAATCAAATTAAATTTACTTCTTTTAATTCAGTGTAACAGTTTTATTTTGAACCAGAATTAACTTAAAATATATTTAGGAGTTTGAGTGATTTTAAAAAATACTCGAAATGTTTAGCAAGTAATCTGAAATCAGTTTTTAGAAGTAATAATTTTCGATACTTAAGTGATAATGGTTGTTTGTTGTTTTTCTTCCGAGTCGATTTTAATTTATCTATCCAGCAACATATTTATTATTATATGATTTATTGAAAATCATAAAGTTCTGTCTTTAATTAATCTTTTGCCTCTACCTTTTGCGATCACAATAGATACTTAAAATGTTAGAAATCGTATAGACAAAAAAATATTTTTAGGTAAAGAAAGGTTCGATGAACTAAATGAATAAATGAAAGTGTATTATTATATTCCATATCCTTTTAATGTGTGTCTACTAAAAATATTCTTTCGCAAAATTTTTTAATAGATATTAGAATTATTATAGAAGAATTATTAGACTTTTGTTTTCTCTATTCTTACTTTATGTGATTAATTACTGGAACTAATAAGTTTTATTTATTCACTCAAATTATACGCTCTATTGGTGTCTTCAATAGAATTAAATTGGATTGAATTTTGCAAATTAAAATAATTTAATTGAAGTTTTTTGTTTTTGGATTATTATCACTGCATGTGACATTACATACTCGTTATGCTTACAACAAAGTAGCATAGCTACTTTGGAATATATTACAAACTTATCTAAGTAAAATAAAGTAATAAATAAAGTTTCCTAATTTAATATTTGAATGTCTTCCTCAAAGAGATTAATGTTTGTGTAGTGAAATTTTAATACAGTTTTGTTGGTTTCTATCAATCGATGTCAAAGTTTTTCAAGTCTGCGGTCAATGAAACTATTTGGCATATTTGTCTTACAATTTTGTTACCTTTTGTTAAATACATAAACATTTAATTTTTAATCTATATTTGACTAAAGCAAATAGTTATCGCTAAGTTAAGACAATATAATTATATACCTTGTATCTAGTAATTCTCTAATGCTTTGTTTTAAAAATCTCGTATTTAAATTTCACACTCACAATTTTTTTTTGCTTCAAAAGTCAATGTTTATTTCAGCATCAATTCAATAATCAAACTACATATTTTTTGGGATTTATTTGCATACTACATGTGGTTATATTTTACATAGTTCTATTTAAATATTTGAACTATGCTCATGTTATAAAAATAATTAATCATGTTATAGAGTAAATAATATACTTAGACTATTTTAGAAGAATAAATAATCCTAAGCTACAAATCTGTCGAAAGATTCGAAAATTTTTGCGAATTTAAATCTTGATTGGGCATTGCAGTTCCAGCAATGGCACAAATAATATTCATAATTAAAAAGATTAACACTTTTGTTTAAACATTTACTATTATATCAATTTTCGTTTTATAGTATATCGTGTTTTGTATACCATTGTGATAATTGTGTAACTTGACATATTTTTTTCCTTTATAATTTCAGTATAAAATTCCTTTAATTGATGCTTTATTAGTTATGGCATGAATATTCAAAAAAAATTTCAGAGTAATTGAATTTCTCCTAATCATTCTGAGAATCTTATTTTTGCATATTAATTTTACATTGACCAAGGTCAGTTTTTGTTTTGAATTTATTTTTAAGGGAGAGAAGTTGTAGTATATTAGGATTTTAACGCTGTTAAATTGTCATCAAAATAAACGATTTTGAAAAAAATCATACCAATATTATCAGCATATTTCACAATCAACGATTTTTGATGTTAATATTATAATTCAATTATTCCTATTTTAATTATCTAAAAAAGTAATCAATTTTAGATAACATACAATAATCTGCTGTAGAGATTATAATATAAGGGAAGAGCAAATTCTTACAAAGAATTATTTCCCAAAGGCAAAAAAAAAATAATTCATTCAATCAAATTTTAAACAAAAGAACTAATTGGAAGACTATTTCGATATAAAAAATAATAAAACGAAATTTTATTTAAAATTAAACCAAATAAAAAAAAATTAATAAAATACAATAATTTTTTTTATAAAAATAACATATAATTATGGTTAAATATTTAAAATGATTTGGTCAGATCGACCACCAGAAATTTAATATAAATCCAACAAGATTACATTATTTTGATTAACCTTTTCTTTTATTTCATTGTTATTTTGTTTTTTGCTTGTGATGTACATAAAAGACGTTTGGTTAAGTATTGAGGCTAAATTTGTAGTTTAAATCCTTGCATGTAATAACTTTGCGTGCCAAATAATTTTCCTAAATATAATGAAACATAACTCGAAAATTACTTAATACTTAAAGTTTTTCCAAAGCAAGTAAAGTTGGATATTGGATGAACTTTTTAAAATGATCAACAAGTACTTGATCAAAAAAAATGTGCACCTAAGTAAGAATGAATTGGATATAAGTATAACTTTTAAAATTTTCTTATTATAATTTTGAGCATTTTTGAACAATATAAAATTGGTTGATAAAAAATGAAATAAAATTGCTATCGCACGAACACTTTTGTTAAATTTGTTTTTCATAAAAGTTTCATAAAAGATTATTTGTATTTTTCCTATACATCAACATCCTACATCAGCATCCTACAAAAAACGCGAAATTTCTATTTTGGCATAGAATTTTTCTCGTTCTCGTCGTCTGAATGGACAACCATCACTCGCTTTTTTGCTTATTGTATTTTTATGACCTAAAACCTCAAGAAAATTCAAACAAATGTTTGAATTTATTTCATGTTTTATTAAATTAACTAAACTATTAAATTTGTATAAGTTTTTAAACTATGATTTATTAAACATTATAACAATTTCAATTTTCTCAATCATTATTTTCTACTTTGTCTGTACATTGCAGTCAATGATGATCATAATTTGGCTCATATCAATGTAATGTTTTAATTGTTTGGAGTTAACAACATAAAAATTTGGATCGACTCTAAATAATAAATTGATGTTAAAATATTCAATGAATACAAAAATGTTACTTAAAACACACTCTCAGATTTAAGACAAAAACATTTTTCCCATAAATTAGATTCCCCCATCATATTTGTATCTGATTGATATTTTTCACTGGACCACAAATCTTTCTAAGCCATTTTGCATGCACACTAAATGTGAAATTAGTATCAAATAACACATAATAAATTTAATTTTGCTTATGCTAGTGAGTTACCAATTAAATATTAATCTGATTTGTGAAACTAATCTGAGAAAAAGTTTTTCCCGTACATTCGATTTCTTAGTTTTCTTGTTCGTTTGTAATACAATTATGTTACATAAAATAATTTTTATTCACTTTTTTACATCATTGCCGTGCTATAATTTTACTCTATGAACCGGCCGATATGCTTAACAAAAGTTCATTTAATTCTAAAATGAAGAACAAGGAATACAAAAAGAAACTAAATTACAAAAAAGCACAATTGATTAAAATATAGAAACTACAGTACGAGAATATGGTGTAAATGTTGTAGCGATTACTAAACAGATTCTGAACAGTGCAACCAAGTATCGCTAGCTATCCTATCTGTAGGTGTATGCAAGTAGAGGTATGCACTAAAAGTGCATAATTTAAACAAGGTCAATAATAATAATTATATAAAAAACAAAATTCAATATTAATTTTAATGTAATTGAAATTCATATACATATTTTTTAAAACGAGATTTCTTCTTAGACCTTATATAAATTTAAGGACGAACGACATACAGATAGTATATTTATGTTGTTTTTGTTATATGATTTTTGTTTAATGTTTTTGTTAAGTTTGAAATTAAAGTTGTTGTTTCAGGACCTCATGCAATATTCTATTATTTTTTTTCCTATTTTGTTTTTATTATTGAAATGTGGTTTTTTTTAATCTATTTCCTATAGTTTATTTGGTGTAATTATTATATCTTTTCAACTGTTAAAGAGGCAACTGTTAACTGTTATTTTATATTTATTTTACCCTATAATTTAGTTAAAAATATCATATTTTAACTGTTATTATCAACTACTGCAGAGCACATAAACATAAATATTCTGTATTTATTGATTTTCGCTTATCAGTTTGAACGTAAAAAATTCCAAAACTTCATTGATCTCTTCATTTTTTCCAATTCATTCAAATTAAAAAAAAAATTTTTTTTTAAATTAATTTCTACAGGTTACAGCTGTGGGACTAACTTATGACCCTGATGAGTCTCAAGCCCGGGCTACCTAGGAATTGCTGGATTTAGGAGAATGAAAGTTGAGATAAACTAAAAATGCACCCTAATATTATATATGGCAATATTTTTTTCGATTATGCATCTGATCGCCATATTTTCTACAACTTTTCTGACGAACGCCTTTACTAATTTGGGAGCGAAAGGATTTAAAGTGCAGAAAAGCACTTTTAGTAAAAAAATGTTTTGTAACGTCACTTTGAACAAGATTACGACTATAAACTGGTTGACCCACACGGAACTCTTTCTTACAACATCGTAGGTTTATTGAATGGCCTGTTTGCGGGAAGCCGCGTCGAATTTTTAGAATTTCATCTCGGATAACTTCTAGATATGATTCTTGTTTGTTAAGAAAAACGTTGGCATCTTCTAAGCAATCTAGTTCGTCCTGTAGACCGTATATTTGACCACAATATATCATATTCCGACCAAATAAATTTTGGTAGTGACTACGACCAATAGATTCATTAGAAGGAGTAGAGCGAGTTCAAGTAAAGGTAAGATCGGATAGCTGCCAAAACAGTGCGATTCCACCACTCTGAATGGTTTGAATTCGAATACAATACTAAGGTTTTCTAGTACTCCACACAAACTGAATATTCTTTTCCGAAGAACTTTAATAACATTTTCGGCAGTTGCAGATCTCATTCGTGAGACTGTCCACAACAACCGTCATATGTGTAATCGCAGACCGAGAAAAGGGATAAGGTTCCAGAAAGTCTATAAAAACTCGCTACCATGGAACCGATGGCGTATACAAACTTCATAGTTTCTAGTAGGGAAGCTAGGAGCCTTGGAGACTTGGAACGTGCTACACCCCTTAAAATAATTTTTGATAGTTTGAAAAAATTTCGGGCAGTAATAAAGAATAGCCGTAATATAGTCTTAACTGTTTGAACGTTTTTATGTCTCTCAAATGGTCTGGTCTGGCGGGAGAATTATGGTTTGCATGAAGTAAATCTAGAGAAAAATTTTGCGGAATGTATAATCGGTGAGAAGCATCCAAGTCAACGTCATTATGCTGATGCTTGATATAAATTTTTACATTATACGCTTTAAGATTAAATTCTTGTTCCAAATTGTCAATATTACGTATTACCTTTAAATATTCCGACGTTAGCAGATAACGTTTAATAAGGTTATAGACAAATTTTTTAATATATTTTTACAGTACCAAATTTCAAAGTTAAAACGTTGCAATTTTAAACTCCAATGAGCCAAACTGCCAGGTAGGTTAGTTTAATTGATCAACTCGCATGGTCTGTATTGATTACGAATTTTTAACCAACAAAATGAGGACGAGATGTTTCAAAACCGTCTGCATTCTTTTAGAATAAATCTATTCCAACTCTGATTTTCGATATAAAAGGTTTGTTCGAAGTTCGGGTACCAGCGCGGAAGTCAGTTTTTATTTTACATCCCGGAATGCTGTATAAGATTCAGCCGCAACATGTATTTTAAAAATTTTGGTCACGTGACAAGCAAGATCGTTTAAAACCTCAGTGTTGTGCGTATAGAAAACTTTTAGTATGGTTTAAAATTTTCTACGTTAATATTCTACTTCATCTTTACAAATGTAGAAAACTTTCAAGAGAATATTTTTTTAAAATGATTGTGTTTAAATGAGAGTAAACGAAAAACGAACAATTAAAGAATTTCAATATATAAAAAAATCATCAAATTGCGATTGTTAGATTAAACTTCTTCAACTGGTCAACTGTTGAATAAAGGCTTTGAGCTTGGCATATAGCATAAAGAACTTTAAAGAATTGATAATTTGGTTTTAAGCTCTTGAATGAAGTTATGTGTCTTTTAAAGTTTTTAGCGTTCGAAAAGTTAAGAATTTAAAGAAAATTTCCAGAATATAGAATGTTTAGTAAAGATTCATGGAAATATGTGATTTCGCTTTTGAAGACAAAAATAAAAATAAATAAACAAATTGATCATAGCAGGCTGACAGAACTATATAAATATGTTATACTAGCACTTTGCCAAAGTAATGAGTGAAATAGATACCCATTCGGCTACGTTCATATAATTCTTATCAATTCTTTGACGGGTCCCATTTGAATAGGCTCTCTAGTTTTTTTATGCTATCAGTCGTCGAAGATAAACGAAAAGTCAGTGTCTAGGAAGATGTGGTAGACGTCTTGTGTCTGTGATTCTTTTGAATTTTACAATGACGTAGTGGTCCATTTCCATAGCATCACTCTGCTCGTGAGACTGCTTAGAGCCTTTATATTTATTTAAAATTAATAAATGATAAAATAAACAATTGCTTAAACTGCATCCTGTCGTATAACTATTACACTAGATTTAAAAAATAAATTAGAATTACTTGAACCAAATCATGAAAAAATATAGTTTTGATTTCACTAGATGACCACAAAATATGCTGAAATATGCTAAACACAAATAGTCAAACTATAAAAAGGCTGCGCCAAAAAATTGAAACAATCTAATTTCTGTTCCTGCTATTACCATACGAGTTAAATGTGAGATAGCATATACAACAATCAATAGCAGTGAGATATCACTTGTGGAAATGCATGGCTGTTGGAAAATTTGTTTCCACTAATCTGAGTTATCAAGAATCTTATCAATTACGGTAAACAGTATAGAATTAACTCGAATAATCACACATAGTATTTCATTTCTATTTTGCTTTAATTGATTTATATTAAAAAGATTTTTTCTTTGTCTATTTGAAATTTATATTGAATATATTTTTATTTCTATTATTAAAAAATTTGTCAGAAAAGATAATATGTTAGAGTTTTATATTAGTGCTGCACAATTGCGTAATATGTATTATCTTATAAGATCCAATTCCTACATTCATTATTAATAATTTTTGTTTCATTTTGCAAACTTTCTTGTATCTTAATATACATAACTTAAATTTATTACGAGTAAATATGATTCGACCAATAAAAATCACGAATTTTTGGACGTAAATCTTTTATTTTCGATAAGCTGGAAATAAGGAAGGCAATGTCAAAAGCAAATTTTTCGAAAACTTATGTTTTTTTGAAAAAATTAAGCAAACTTACGATTGACCTTGAAAATGTCTCCGCACACAAAGGTAATGAACTGATAAACGCCGATTGATCTAGATGTAGCATCATTTTTATTATTCAAGCATTTATTTCGGATATTCTGGATTTGCAAAATTCAAGCAAAATGTTTTTTTTTGACTTAAGACCTCCCGTTATCACCAATTTGAGTAGCAATCCTAGTTTCTTCTTTTACTCTTATCCTCTTTTACCTCGACCAAAATTAGAAATTTCCTCTAGTAAAGCCAAACAGTTAAATTTAAAAACTAATTGCCATTTATACCTATTTGAGTGCGTCGTGCTCTAAAAATAAAACGAGTAAAAAAGCAAAGCTTTGATGTTCGTCCCATCCCCTCCTTCACAATCGATTTTTTTGGGTACTACTGAGCTGAATAAGTCGTTTAGAACTGAAATTTCAGATAGGTCATACAAGTGACTTGTTTTCAACAAGCTCAAACAATTATTTGGTTTAACAATTATTTCAGATAGGTCATACAAGTGAATTGTTTTTAACAAACTCAAACATCTATTTGGTTTCCATTTTATGAGATGGAAATCGTATGGAAAACCTAAAATCTATTTTGACGGGATTCAAATTGTTGTCATATAAAAGATTGATTTTTGTGAATAACGAAAGCTTTTTAATATTGATATTAGACCCTTTTAGGTATGACCTATTTTATTTATTTTATAGAAAATTAACTCACAACTATTGGATTACTGTTGGTTGTTTTTTTATATAAAAAAAATCATTTACTTTTACCATTCTGGTATAATATTCAATTTATTACCATTAACAGTAACACGCTCTTCATTTCAATGCCATGATGTCAAAATCACTGAAACAACTTTAAATATTACAGTATTTAACCAATAAATAACCAAAAGAACAGTATTTTAGGCTAAGTTTGGAATAAAAGTTGTCGTATGCATATTTAAGCTGATTCTGTTGTGATACTTCACCCCACTCCAACCTACCATTTAAGCTTAAACCACTTATTTATAGACTATTCATCATCATAAATTGGCTCTATGGAATTGACTAGAAATTAACATGAAAGGATTTTTGGCAATTTGCGAAAGTTACGACAAAACTCCACCCATTCATTCATTCTCTGCACATCTCGAATTTCTTTCATAATCAACAAGACATAATAAAAAATGCTCAGGAGAAAATAGACCCCACACATTCTTTACATTTGCCTCAGCTTTTGTTAGAAAACAGTAAATACGTGGCGTTTTTTTATCACTAAATAATTCTTATAATCTTATGATCCCATAGAACGTTATTGTAATTTATGATATCGAAATTTCTTTGCAAGTTTTACCATCTTGGACAATGTATTAGGCAACATTAAATTCAGATTTTTTGCAGCATAACTATGTCAGCAAGTCTATGTCAGCAAGTCTATGTCAATCGCTGTCGCTACAGATTGAGATAAAGATTTCTTTAAACAAATTTTTAGAGACTCAAAATTTTAAGAAGTCCACAACTGCGTCATCTAGATTTTATTGCACAGTTGACTACAGACATACGACACATCAAAGACAACGTCGGCGTAGAGATTGCTTATCATGTTCTGCAGCCAAATTCTGTTACTGTGAAGCGGTGAAGTGATAAAAATTTCTTCGTTTCTCTTCATTAAAAAACTTATCACTTCACCGCTTCACCATTACAGAATTTGGCTGCTGGTGAAGAAAATTCTATAGAGAAATCTGCATTTCATACTTTCAACCTGAAAGATCCACCGAAATTGCAACAGGAGGACAGTAAACTTAAGAAATTGATTAGTCCTGACAAACCACACCGATCATCAAAAGTTAAAATTAAGTTCGCATACACTCATCAGGCAGTAACGATCAAATCTGGTGCGAAACATCATATGGTTATAATATAATCGACATAATGTCCCACACAGCATTAGAAAAAAAATGTTCGATAACCTACATGGTTTATCAGATCCTGGCATACGTGTGAAAATTAGTTACATCTAAATATTTTTGGCCACAAATGAATGCCGACACAGTGATATGCGCTAAATATTGTAAATTGTGTTAGCGATTAAAAATCCACAAGCACACAAAATTTAGTAAATTTGATCTACAAAATTACAGATTTGGCATCGTTGAACCACTACCACAATCAAAAGGGAACAGCAACATACTTAAAACAATAGACCTTTTCACGCATTGACCAGAAGCATGCCTCATAACAGACATGACAGTAAGTATCATTGCTGCCACACTTTTACAGTGAAAGATCTCTTCGTTTGGTATTGCTTCGGTTAGAACAACAGAAGGTGGCGGAAAATTCAAATCAAATCTGTTCACCAAGCTCACTAAACTTCGAGACTCTCATTAAATTCGCACAATTTCTTACAATCCAAAAGCAAACGGTCTTGTTGAACGTTGAAAGCAGAGCTGAAAGCACAATACAATACCTTTCATTAAAGCACGAAACTACCACTCGTTTTACACTGCATTAGAACATCATTCAAAGAAGACCTTCACTGCACATCTGAAGAACCAGTGTATGATCAAATTCTTAAAGTTCTCGATGAACGCTTTGTCGATTCTCCAACACCCAACACTTCGGATACTTCTGACTTCATTAAGATATTGTGAAGAAATATTCAAACCCTAATTCCTACTTCACCCAGGCAAAGACAAAGTAAAAGTAATCCTTAGTACACCTTACGAAGGGTCGTTTAGAGTTGTACGCAAACTGCGTAAATTTTTCACCCGTTGCATATTATTTTAACTGATGTTTAAAGTTGACGTCGAGATCACCAAGTGATGAGACTAATTTATTGAATGAATGAGATTGATTTATTAAATTAATGGTACTTGTTCAAATTATTTATTTACTATTTATTAGGTTGCAAAATTAATTTTGAGTTCCGTTAGAACAGATATAACATATTATTTTCACTGAGTGTTATCGTTGTTAATTTGTGATTTTGCCGAGTGTTGCCACCACAATGATGTCGTTATTTGTGTATTGCTTTTGATATTTTTCAACACAAGTGGATAAACATAAAAGTTTTTTGATTATAAGTATATCGTGTAAATTATGTAGACCCAATAGACGACGTTATCAACATAACATTTGCTTTTCTTATTTTGAAGCTCGGTTATTTAAGGTCGAACAGTGACGTTAATTCAATGGGTTTTTGTTTTGCTTTAGGTACATGAACAATTGCGTAACTTAGTAATGAATGCTTAGTGCTGTTAACATTGTTTATTACTCAAAAAATCCATCAGATTTGATGTGAGATCGATTGTGAAATATTTTTAAAACATTAAATTAAATTGATAGGTCTTGCTTGTAATACAATTTTCACACTCATGTTGTATATATTTATGATTTATTCATGGATTATTTTCAAATCAATTTATCTCAGACAAATTATATTAAATCGTTTGCTGTTGGCATAACATAATATTATATATATTATCTTATAACAAAAAAATTCACTTAATAAATTTCAACTTCTGATGACGTCCTAATATTAATGAAATGTGCATCGATTCATAATATAAAATATTTTATTAATGCACCAACAAGTGTTTTTCATTTCATTTAAATATTAGTTGCAAGGATTTTAAATTTGATTATAAAAAATTTAGGTAATAAATATCGTAAGTATAAATCGTTCAAACAATTTACAGAAAATTTTCAATTTTCGGATTTTTTTTTAAGCTCGATACATAAATAAATATCTGTTGAACGGAAAAAGATGATTTATTATAATAACTAAAATAATTTCAGAATGAAAAAGAGAAATAAATGTGTGATGATTTGATTCGAAAAGTCTGGATGTGTGAACCACTTGAAGTTGTAATATTGGCGGTTGGTTCAGAACAATACAAAATAATAGAAAGCGAGGTTGAATTAAGCATAAATTTGTAGGATTAATTTCAGGGACTCTATTCCCAAATACATATTTCTCAATCGACAATAATGTCAATTTAGTAAAATGCTTCAGAACTGTGTGTAAAAATAATGTTACATAACACAAATTTGTGTATGTGTCTTAGTTACGAAATTATAACAGATTATAGCACATTTTTGGTTGAAGTCGTTTCAAGCAATGTTTTTGACAACTAATTCTTTGAATTTATAAATACGTAAAGCAAAAAAAACAAATATAATAAATAAATATAATTAAATGATATATATATAAATTATAACTCATTAATATTTTTCAAGACATTTTTTTTGCATTAAAAATTAATTCTTACGCGAATCGATGAATTAAAAATTCAACACATAAAAGTGAAAACAAAATTGTGACTTTGACAGTTACTATATTTTTTTTGTAAGATTCACAATATTGTGTAGATTTTTACACCACTTTGGTATTTCGAATTACAAATTTCACAATATTCTGTGATTACATAGGGCCCTAGTATGATATCACCAGTTTGATTTAAACCATCATTGTAATCTGTCGATGCTAGTTTTATTTTTCAAAAATCCGTTTCTTAAAGAATATGAACATCCCGTTTACCACACGTATAATAAAACTAAACAGAATTTTATAAAATTCCCTAGAGGCATTGATGTTAAATCAAAAGGTATGTGTTAACTTAAGAATATTCATTGCATACAATTTTCTATAAAAGCAAATTATTTTATGTTCCTTTTCTGTATTCTGTTTTTGAGTTTAATGATTTAATTTTTATTTTTCAATTATTTACGAGCATTTTCTTTTATGTGCTTAAAACGAAACTAAGATGTTATAAAACTTCAAACTAGCTTTGCTTTATTCCTGTCTATATTCGAAACTAATATTGTAATTTATAAATTTGTGGTAAAGATTTTTCATTTATTTTATTACAGAAATATTGATGACTCTTTTCCCGGTATTATGTTCTATTTTCTAAATATATTCAAAAATAAAATTCCACACATCGTTAAATCATATTTTTTTTGTTATCAAATATCTTCTTGATATCAAATCTTCGAGTAACTTTCAATTTTTAAGATCAAACTGAAAACCTCACAAGGTGAATTTTTTTTAGTTTTTTCCTTCCCACTTTTCTTATCATTAATCAGTATTATTTTAATTTTTTGTTTATAATAAATAATTGTATAATCGAGCGACATATAGGCGGTTATTTCAATGAAGTAACGTGAAAATTTTTAATATACTTTTTGTTTACTATATATACACAAATTTATTAGCTTTGTTTTTAAATTATCTTATTACAAATTAAAAATCAATTTGTATTGAAATGCATAACCGAATGCTAAAACAGGTTACCGTGATATAAAAAATCACTTTTTTTGGATAGAAAAAATTCTAATTTATTACTTTAATTATAATTAATTAAGTTAATATTTTTGTCTTCAAAACAAAAATGTATCCTTTAGATCACATCAAATTTCATTCATAAGAAACAAAAATAAATATTATTTATTTTAAAATCCCTTACGGTGATAATCCTTCTTTAAAAAATTTTTTATTAAGAATAATTTATTTTTTCGGAAAGATTTTATTTTTTAAACTTTTTGAGATTTCATGATAGTTTTGTTTTCACATGTTTTACAGATTTTATTAGTTTTATAAATATAAGTTTTGTAGGTTTTAGGAATTCTAAGAATTTTATCCTTTAAAAATTTTAGTATTGAATTGTCTTAAATTAGAAAAAAAATGTCTGCTTCTAGTAATTATTTTGATGGTTCACACATCCTCGTTTTACACGGTATATTGTTTAATAAATAACCGTGTAAATTGAGGATATGTTAAAATAGCATTCGAACTTACAAGTCAAGTTAAATAACCCTAAGAGGCAAAAGGCAGGTCTATTTTGTCACACTCGTTTACTTGAGTGCCCAACTGGTAGTAATTTCAATACATGTAAAGGTTGGATTTTTGCAGAAATTGCTTTCAATACAGTGCGACCATAGATGATTCCTTTTCATGAAAATCAAAGTTTCACAATTTTTAAGAAGGCATGTTAGGGTATCTTCCTTCAATTGACAGAATACGTATGTTCCTTTTAAATCAGTGTTATGGAGGTGTTTCTGTACTTTTAATTTTTTTATGGATGGGCTCGAAGCTGAACTGATCGATTAGCCAATTCATGTTGCAGTGCGGCTTTAAGATTTATTGTGCTTAATTCTGATGTTGGCACACGACAGATTACTAGGGCTTAGGATCGATTGAGAATTAATTTTCTTTGAGAAATTTATGAACGTCGACTACGAACTTTTGAGGATTAAAGTTATCAGCGAAAACCCACGAAGGTAATGAGTTTCAGATATGAGAGACTCTGTTGAAAAAATCGCGCTGGAAGGCTACAGTTCAACATCTAATTAATTTGAACCGTAAAAGGATGAGCCGCTATCGTTGCTCTGGTATAACGCGATTGGTTTGCAGACTTAAGTAAAATCGATTTGATCTCTTCAGAAACCCGTTCATCCATGGTATATTTGTAGAAAATCGTCAAGTCAGAAACAGTTCTTCTATGCTGCAAGGAATCAAGCTCATTAGTAAGATTTGAGTTACCAATTTATTTAACTACTCTCCACTGCACAGAATCAAGATACTTCAAACTACATAAGTATACACCACCCCATGAGAACAATATTTCGTGCAGGGACATATAAAGGAATTGTATATTAAAAGAAGTTGTTCACTATTGAAAAACTTCAACATCATCACGATATCATCTTAAAAATCCCAATTTTTGCACAGCGTCCTTTGCTAGGCTAAAAATATGGGAATTCCATTTCATATTATTTTCAATCTCAACTCCTAGAAGTTTCACGGACTCTTTCTCCATCAGATCCTTGAAATTAAACTTTAATTCAAAAAGGGTTTCGTGTTGACAATCTTGAAAAATGGCAAACTTTTATTTTGGTCGTATTGAACTCAACACTGTGAGCAACACCCCAAAAATAGTTTTTAGATCAATATATAATGAATCTATTGAATTTGATCTACAGTTATTAAGCCCTAAAGGTGAAAATAATTTAGATGCAACATGAGACGCATGAAGCGTGGTATCATCAGTAGAACTATGGATAGGATTAATTGTTACAACCAACAAGTCATTAATACAGATGATAAAAGAGTTGGGGTTAAAGCGGAACCTTGAGGAAATCCTGCATTAGTCGAAAATACATCCGATGAGACACCGTCAACAATGACTCGAAATTTTCGCTCAGACTTGAAACATTGCATCCATGAAATTAGCGGCTCATCTAATACCATAACATCTCAATTTTAATATAATATTAATATAATATTAATATTTTATAGATATAACTGCCAATCGTTCGGCAAAGCTCTCTACAACTATCTCTTTTTGATTATCTGAGTTCTTTGTTGTAGTTCGTAAGTTTCGATTAATACGCCGTTCAGATTTTTATATTTTTTTTTTGCTCTGTCAAAAAGATTTCCACTATATTCCACACTCTATTACCATCAAAATCAACTTGCTTGTGGTGGAGAGGGATCTTAATCGTCACAGCTGTTAGATTTTTCCAAATAAATTCTGTAAATATAAATACTTAATACTTAATACGTTTAAGCGTTTGTTGAAGAGAACCGCAGTTCTGGGTCTCTCCTGGTCACAAAAGTATTTCAGTTGTATGTTTTTGTTTGTCGACAGACCTTTTTTTGCTGTTCTCCCAATATCGTATGCATCCTGCTGAATAAAGCTGTTCAAATTAGCTGAGGCCATTACTGTCATGTACAGGTTAATTTGAACGCAAACTTATTTTAGGCATTTTTTTCAAACGGCTATGGTGGTCCAGTGAGGCTTTCTGTAGACCATGCTTTTTGCGTGCAACTCTGCAACTTTTCAGCATCTTAAGATATTTCTGAACCGTGAGCTTCAGTGCTGGTTACTCCTCCATGATCTCAGCCTAATGTCCGGATTTTGAGAACTGAGTCACTCTAGAATCTTTTCTTTCTATTGACTCCTTGATACAGTCTCGAAGGTAAGCAATAAGCGCGGGCGGTCGATGTAACTCTTCATCTTTAAGCGATGAATATTCTCAGTATCGTATTTGCTGCTCACTGCGTCGATGCATAATCGGAAAAATTAAGCAGCAACCAACCGTTCTTTTGGGAACAGCCTTCGAAGTAAGATTTAATAACCTCGAGTTCTTGCTCTACAACCAAATCTTTTACTTGTGTTTTTACACCACTGTGCTGCTCATAAATCAAGGAGGTGGATGGATAGTTCTCAGCAGCATTGTGCACTTTAATACTCTTGGCGACATCGCTGAATGTTGAAAGTACGCATGAAGGGGTCAGTCTCTGGGTCAGTCTCCACCAGATGAGCCACCTATGGACAACCCTGCGATGCTACGGAACGGACCCTTTTGCCACTCTTGGGGCCTGTGCTCTTTCGTCTGTCTAGAACTTACAAAGCTAGCGCCTTAGGTATCACACCTTGAACCATAGTAGTCAGGCCAAAGGATTTGGAAAGGGCACAGACTTGTATGAGAGGATTAGTGCTTATTGATAAGCGCCCTTTTGCGAGATTTCTTTATGGTGAGAAGCTACAGAATTTGATCGTGGGATCGAGGGACGTCTGTTTTCGGGTTATTCAATCAAACTTTATTGGACAAGTGGATATTCGCTAACTTTTGATGTAAAATGGTTACTGCCAACAAATCAGATTTGTGGTTGGATTGTGAGTCACATGCGTTCTTAATTCCGATTGCAGATGCCAAAGCGGTTTCAGACTCGTCTGCAAAACGATATTCTTCATCCGATAGGTCTGACGTGTCAAAGCCCCCTTTTTTTGGTACAATTACCGTGTGTCATTTCTGACATGACCTTAAAGAATGGTGAGAACTCTTATTATTGTCGGCCCTTATGTTTGTGCTGCCGAATGAGGATGTGCTGATAAATCTTGTGCGATGAACACGAATTAATTGGGTGCGGTAATGCGCTTAGAGAAGCATTTCCCTTAGCTTTATTTTTTATTAGCTTATTTTTCTCCATACAATTATTTGTTAAGTTTAGTGAAAAACAGAGTTCTGTGCTGTGGTAAGGCTATCTTTAAATTAGAGGACATGTGATTTCCAGAACTACGTGCAAGCGATGAAGCACCCCTTAATCACGTAGTTCTCGACACACGTGTGTAAGTTTAGCTTGGGATTTGGACTTGGTCTTTGATTTGATTCTCACTTAAAATCTAACAGCTTTGGTGACCTTGCCGTTGTGGCTCCTAAGATCGTATATTAAGCTGAGCCCCATAGCTGCGTCAAAGTCTCAATTCCATCGATAGGGTGGGGTGTCCCTTTAGTTTGCAGCATTCTGACGTAACCACTACAAGTATTGTTAGGTTGTTTTTGTTCAATATTGTGCAAATTATAAATTTGGACTTCCATAGGACTGCCTTAGACCTTTGACCTATACTTAGTATTCCTCTTCCCGTTGAAGATTTTCTTGTGAGCAATTAAACTTAAGTAACTAGAGAAATTTGAATTTTCTCAATTAAAAAGTATATTATGGATATTTCTTGCAGAAAACTCCTTTTTCCTTTTTTCTTGTATATACACCGCATTCGAACTCTCCTCATCAGTGTCTCCGGTTTAAATTTCCGAATTGTTTTAAAATTTATTTTTGTCAAAAATGACGATCTCATTGGCCAGCGGATGCATTTAATGGGTTGGAAGCTGAATGAACCAAAAACTTTGTGTATCTTACTGTGCTGTGCTTACCTGTGCTTCTTTTTTCATTCAGTATGATTACGTTAAACCAGTTGGCAGTATGATCATCATAGAACTCTGTCATCTAGATTTTCTGTGTCTAGCATAACTCTAACCCTATTTTGGCTTTAAGGCATTGAGGAACTCTCTTTCGCTATAGAGCCAACCTTCATCCAACCCTACGCAGTCTGGCGTTCCGCAAGTAATTTCATGCACCACCTACAACTAGTCTCGCAGAATGCGTGCCAAGTAAATCATACACCCATTCTAGTTATCCTTTTGGTATGAACGATGGGTCCTGCAACTTTTCCATTTACCAGTTGGCAAGTTGTGAGTTGCTAAAGCTGAGATACCTCAAAACTCCCTGCACAGACACAACCTCCTTCTATCGTTATTTCACCAATAATTGTCTGCAGAGCATGTGTATGCGCCTGTTGACTAAAAATTATATTGAAATTTTTCTTTCCAAAGTTTCAACGGATGCATTTGGCTCTTTTCGTTTGTTAAAATATTTATTTTGAAAACTTCTTGTTATCTACATTCTAAATAATTTTTCAAATTAACACAAATGCTTTTTTTATTTTTTTAAAACAATAACTTACGTTAATCCTAGGACATCATCGGAAGTTATGACATTTAATGAAGCGTGAGGTTTTTTTAAAATATAAATGTCAACTTAAGATGATATTGTAACGACTCTTCGTTCGTTCTTTTAGTTTATTGAGCAAATACGACAGTAAAAAGACAGATCTTTGGTTAACAGAATCTCAAACTTTATTATTCAACAAATTACAGCAGCTTCCGTTTTTCCTTACAATAAATTCCAGGGTCTCCAATTTATGTACACTAAACTTCACCGCTTTTCCACAATTTGAATCAATAATATTCGGAATCGTAAAATCTGTATTTACTATTCCACTAAGTTCAGATTCTTTCACTATTAGTACCCAGACTCAAGTACCACCGATTATTCCTTATACTTGCGAATATTTATAAACACTTTTAATTGCAAAATTAAAAACTGACCATCTGATATTTTTGTTTGCTTATTTATATCGAAAAATAAATAAATCGAAACTTCTATAATCCACTAGAAATCAATACTACGTAGTCCGTACATCTGAAATAGGCCACACCTGTTTTCATTCATACTTGCATTTGTATTAGCGAACTCAAATTTAATTTATGCAAAATGTATTAGGTAACTCCTTTTAATTAATGTAAACATTTGTATAACAAATTTAATTTACATTAATTCATGCAATACAATTTGCAATACAAGTAAAAGATTGAAAAAGGAGTTAACTTTTAATTAATGAATGAGTAAATAAAATTAACCCATTCTGGACGAAGTTTATTACATTGCCCTCCATTTAGTTTTGTTCGTCCCGAACAATATCAGAGATCGCATTGGTGCTGTTACCTTGGTACGGTGCCAACCTTTGCAGATGTATTACTTTCATCTTGGTATGGGGTCCCTTTTGTATGCGGTAGATGACATCATTAATTCGTTTGATTATTTTATATGGGCCTTCCCAATCTGGCTGCAGCTTGGGTGATCTTCCCTTAGTTCTTCTGGGGTTGTATAGCCATACCAATTCTCCTTCTTGAAAACCGCCACTATTTGCATTTATGTCGTACCTGGTTTTCATTTTGTCACTGGCAATCTTAATGTGGTCTCGAACCTGCTGATGGATTTTATTCATCTTCTCCCTTAGTTGTCCCACATAATCTGTTTTCGTGGATACCAGACCTCCAGGGATGCCGAACTCGATGTCACTAGGAAGATGTAGTTCTCTTCCGAACATGATATTCGCTGGCGTTTCACTTGTCGTATCGTGCACTGCGCTACGATAGGCCATCAAGAATAACGGAAGATCCTTGTCCCAATTTCTTTGGTTGGCTTCTACTACCTCTGACAAATGTTCTTCCATGGTTCGGTTGAATCGTTCTACCATGCCATCCGACTGCGGGTTCATAGGTGTAGTTCGTGTTTTTCTAATGCCGAGTGTTCTGCACAGCTCTTCCATCAGTTGAGATTCGAAATTCCTTCCCTGGTCTGTATGCAACTCGAGCGGTGTTCCATATCTGCAAACCCATTCATTGACTAATGTTTCCGCGACCGTAACTGCTTCCTGGTTCGGTATTGCATAAGCTTCCGGCCATTTTGTAAAGTAATCAATGACCACCATGATGTATTTGTTACCTTTTGTCGTTTCCGGAAATGGCCCCGCGATGTCTATAGCAATTCTCTCCATTGGGGCACCCACATTGTACTGTTGCATCTCTCCTCGAGTTCTAGTTTTTGGTCCTTTGCTCGCTGCACAAGTATCGCATCGCCGACACCATTGCTCCACGTCTGTTCGATACCTTACCCAATAAAACCTCTCCCTTACTTTGGCTAGGGTTTTATTGACTCCCAGGTACCCTCCAGAAATACTTCCATGCAGCTTTCCCAGTACCTCTCCCACTCGACTTGATGGCAACACCAGTTGTTCTAACACTTTCTCTCCATCAGCGGACTCCCATTTTCTTTTAAGTATCCCGTTGTCCATAAATAGTGAGTCCCATTGCGCCCAGTAGCATTTCACCTCCGTACTTAAAGGTGATACCTCTTTCCACTCTGGTCGCCTTCCCTCGGTTTTCCATTTCAATATTGGTGCCATAGCTGGATCTTCTAGCTGCTCTCTTTTCATTGCCTCGGTACACCAATTGTCAGGAGTTTGGAACTTAATTTGCTTCACTGTCATTGCCTCTTTTCCCTCAGTTCTGCTACATGACTTGCGCTCCTCAACACAGGGTCTTCTTGAAAGATCTTCAGCGTTACCGTGTATCCTTCTCTTCCGGTGTTCAACGCGGCAATCTCCTTCCTTTTTGACATTTGCCTCCTTTCTCTCAGTCCTGCTATTTGACTTGCGCTCCTCAATACAGGGTTTTCTTGAACGATCGTCAGCGTTACAATGTATCCCTTTCTTACGGTGTTCAACGTGGAAATCTCCTGCCTTTTTGACATCCACTTGCTTGTTTGAAAGATTCATCAACCGGACTGGAACTACTCCTTCTTTTGCAGCTATTAGTGTTTTGCATTCCCTTTGTATCCTTTTCTTACGGTGCTCAACACGGCAATCTCCTTCCTTTTTAACATCCACTTGCTTGTTTGAAAGGTTCATCGTCTGGACTGGAACTACTCCTTCTTTTGCTGCTACTCGTGTTTTGCATTCCCGTCTGATGTGCCCTAGGTTCCCACAGTTCCAGCATCTTACTCTGCTAGATCTACTTCGTTGATTTCGTTCAGGTTTATCTTCCAAACTTTTGACACGCATGATCACTTCATCAAGCGCTGCTTTCAGTGGTTCCTCAGCAACTTCCATCTGACGTACTCTATCTGAGCCATACGCTCTTTTTCCGGCTTCCATTTGCAGGGCCAATGCTAAGACTTCCGCAGGTAATTTCTTCCCGCTTAGATACAGCTGATTTCTCATTTGTATATCTCGAAGAGCATTGATAAATGTATCAGCTGCCAGCTCATCTCGATGTTCAGCGTTATATTTCGGGTATGACAGATTAACCAGTCTGACAATGTCAGCCTCTAATTCTTGCAAAGTTTCACTGACTCCTTGTTTTCGTGTCTTGAGCTGCATGCGATGGAGAGCTTGCATATGACTTTCCCCATATCTTACTTCTAAGGCCTCCATTATCTTGCTGTAATCACGCTCTGTCGCTGATAGTGTCTGCAAAATTTCAGCAGCAGGTCCCTTCAATGCCAATATAAGCGCGTTTGCTTTTTGCTGGTAATCAACTCCAGTTGTTGCTATCTCAAATTGCATCTTAAATATCTGATACGATGTAGATCCATCAAATGCGGGTGTTTTCACTCTAGCTGGAGCTGAAGTAGTTGATGGATTGATCATGTTACCTGACTTTATTTGTGCTATTTCTTGGCGGAATTCACTCGAAAGATTGCGTAATTTCTCTTCATGTTCCTCGGTAATTTTCCGCAGCTCCTTTTCCACGTTGTTGATTTTAACCTCCGCACTGGATATACGTGACTCGATTACTTCACGTAGACTTTCTTGCTTCGCCATCATATCAGCAAACTGTTGTCGTTGCTCTACTTTTTGTTCTGCTGCCAGAACTTTTTGTTCTGCTGCCTGTTTCTCTTGTCGGGCCATCAGATCAGCAAGTTGTTGTTGTTGGTTGTTTCCTTGTTTGGCCATCATATCAGCAAATTGTTGTTGCTGCTGTGCCATCATTTCTTTCATCAACGCCATCATCGGATCAATTGCTGGGGCATTCTGAATCGGAGCTTCCTCCGGCTCTATTTCTATAACCTCTGTGTTTTGGCCTGCTTCTTCTAAAACTTTACGCAGCCGGAATGCAAGTTCTGCCTTTGTTCCATGGATTGGAGCATTCCTTTTCTTCAACTCGTCCTTCAGCTGGGCCTGGCTGAGATCACTAATATTTACTATCTTGACCATTGTTTCAATAATCCCACTTCTGACACCACTGTAACGACTCTTCGTTGGTTCTTTTTGATTATTGAGCAAATACGACAGTAAAAAGACAGATCTTTGGTTAACAGAATCTCAAACTTTATTATTCAACAAATTACAGCAGCTTCCGTTTTTCCTTACAATAAATTCCAGGGTCTCCAATTTATGTACACTAAACTTCACCGCTTTTCCACAATTTGAATCAATAATATTCGGAATCGTAAAATCTGTATTTACTATTCCACTAAGTTCAGATTCTTTCACTATTAGTACCCAGACTCAAGTACCACCGATTATTCCTTATACTTGCGAATATTTATAAACACTTTTAATTGCAAAATTAAAAACTGACCATCTGATATTTTTGTTTGCTTATTTATATCGAAAAATAAATAAATCGAAACTTCTATAATCCACTAGAAATCAATACTACGTAGTCCGTACATCTGAAATAGGCCACACCTGTTTTCATTCATACTTGCATTTGTATTAGCGAACTCAAATTTAATTTATGCAAAATGTATTAGGTAACTCCTTTTAATTAATGTAAACATTTGTATAACAAATTTAATTTACATTAATTCATGCAATACAATTTGCAATACAAGTAAAAGATTGAAAAAGGAGTTAACTTTTAATTAATGAATGAGTAAATAAAATTAACCCATTCTGGACGAAGTTTATTACAATATTATACAATGAGGAATGTAACAGTGTTATATGTTTTGGGAAACAGCAAATAAATGTTGATATAAATTTTGAATTATTCGATACATTTACAGTTGATTGTAACGAAGAAAGAAAAGGGTTTATTTTCTCCTAGAACAATTGTGGCGACATACCTCATGACCTGATAAAACTCCAAACGGTCGGTCATTTCACCTAGCACCATAAAAGAAGAATCTCTCAACCAATCATAAACAACAACAGTGGCTTTCTTGAAAAAGATATCGAACTTTATTGCATATTGATAAATTTGACCAGAATGATTGAATTATTGAACAATTGGATTTATTTGAAAATCATACATGAAACTTGACTTTTTAAGTTATTTCTCTTAATATTTTAATGGTAGCCTTTAATTGATCGCGCTCTCTCTTGTAAAATTATTTTCTTCAGGAAGAAAAATATCTGATTCATAAGTGGCATAACGAGTGATTAGTTTAGGTGGTTCTGCTCGAAAACCGACTGCCTCGCTATTGTCGCTTGTCACTTTAGCCATGGTAGTTTAATTTGTAGTATTATTGTCGAGCGTGGTAGCCTTGTCTATCGGGTTTTGGTCAAGTTTCAAACCCCAAATTATGTTCAATGTTAAAATAATCTTTTAACAAATTTTACCGGCGCTCTAAATACAATAAAACAAATTTTAAAATATCCGTAAACGTTTTGTTTTATATGATATTACCTGACGTCTAACAATAATAAAGACATTTATTTATTTATTGTTCTTAAAATCATTTGTGGGCTCTGTTATCTTTTTCTGTACATTTTTCTTCATCATTTATTTATTTTGTTACTTGCTACTTATAGTTAACACTTATTCGAAAAAATTTAACAACAGGTTTGGCATTAGATATATCTCAACTTAGTAAAAAGGTTCCATTGTATTTCATTATGTTATCCCTAATATAGATTACATCTATAGGATAAAAAATTATACAAAAGTTTTTCTTGTGGTTTGTTTTGTTTGATGTTCTTCTGGAATAGTTATCATTGTTTAGTTGTTATTTTATGCTCTTTTTGCTAAAAAATATGCAAATTAAAGATTGGTGCGGATAAAGGGCATACAACGATTCGATTCTAATAATATTTTTTATCTCTACAATGACAAACCATTTCTTTACTTCGTAAATAAAATCTTAAATAATAAAAATCGAAATTTATGTTCTTTTAAAAAATGTTTCAATAAATTCTTTAGCATATTATACCACTTTTGTTTTTTTTAAAGAATAACCAGGAGAATAAAAACTTGACAGACATATACCAAGTAAAACAATTTTTTTTGTACATCAAAACAATATTACTTTGACTTGCTATGGAATACTTCCATTACTTTGATTTTGGTCAGTTTTACTGTAATTATCAAGCTCATCCTATTTTAATACCAAATAATCTTCTTGTTGTTTTATCAAAGGGTCTTACCGACCAGCCAATTCTGTTTTTTTATAAACACATTTACAAAAGAAATTTGTAAAAAAAACGAAACAAGTAACAACCAAAGTAAAGGGCAATAACAAATATCCAAAGAATTAAACATATTTTGATGATCGTCGAAGAAGAATTTTTATGTTTTGGTGATCCAGAAAATAAATTGGAGGTTGTATGATATAGATCAGAAAAAGTCTATAAAAAATTTTATGATTTGATGTTAGACAGAATTTTTCTTTCTTTCTTGCAGCACATTTTTTGTAGACGTCGTTTGGTTGATACTTTTGTTGCAAAACTGAGTTTAAAAACTTTTTTTTTGCACATTGTATTCCAAGAATACACATATTAACTTATTGTTGTCAAGGATGAACAAAAAATATTGCTAAATAATTAATTCTGAGACTGGTTATTGTTTTCGTCAATCTCGAAACTGTTATGAATGGAAATAATACGGATATGGGTTATAATATCCTTAAAACGACAAAACCAATTATGTTTTTCTCTCACAGTCTTTTTGAAATAAAAATAAGTATCACAGTTGTATCCACTTTTTGATATTTAATTTTGTAAGAATATGTGTTATGGACATATTATATTGTTTAGGCTTAAGAAAAACTGGCTATAATCCCAAATTTTGCGAAACCAATATTCAAATGATTCAAGGATTGCACATTCTATGTTATTCTATATTATTCTATTCTAAATATGCCTATTTTCTATAATATTTTCTTATATCAGTTTGTCTGCCACTTATCTATCTCATGCTCCTTGACAGACAGTTCAATCGATAATGACAGCATTAGCCGGGGTTGAAACTCATAAACTAAGTCAAAATTAAATAGTGTAATGAAGAGCTTTCTCATGGGCGAACCAATGAGAATGGCATAGCAGGATGCGTACCTAGATTTGTTGTAATGCCGTTCGACTAAGTCTCAGCCACCGTGAGTAGGAGATATTATAAACCTGCTGCTTCAGCACAAATGCAGAAATGTACGCAATTTTCATCAAATAAACGGAAATGGAAAAAAAAAATTACAAGTGGAAAATGGAGACTCTGGCGACCCCGTTTGCGAAAGACCTACGATCAGCGCGTCCAACCCCCACAATCACTCTCAGACGCCCGCACACTCACGCTTCACACATGCTAACATTCACCCACACAGTCAGACGGCGAAGCAAGACACTTAAGCTCTCAGACCCGCAGCACGTATCGCAAGTGATCGTAATCCAGACTGAGTTGTATTGCTGTCACATGAGCACCATGGTACAGCCCACAAACCACTGCCATTGCTGATACAACGCGAATCAGATCCCAGAGCACTGAAAAAACAACGTCGCACACCAGGTTGAAAGTCCAGATCGATCATTTCCCCTTCCCTTCATTAACAGCATTAGAAAAAAATTTAAAAACCAAGAGTAATTCAAAAAAAAATTTATTCATAACCAAAAAAAAATGTAAGTTTGTTTGTAATTTGAACCAACCGGTCCAAACCAGTCTATTTCCATACCTGTAAATCACAGTTAGGTAATGATTCATAGACCTAATAAACCTAAAACCGGGCAAGAATTGGTTTCTTTATTTTGTTGTTTTTTTTAATTCTTTTTTTGGATTACAGGACATTTGAGAATGATTATTTCGAAATTATATAATTTTATCAATTCAGGAAATATAATGAAAAGAGGTATTTGGTAAGTTAAGTTTTAACTCGGAGCAACACTATTTAGATTATAATCAGTTCCAATTCAGACCAAATGTGTCTCGCTACCCACACCGCCAGTTCGCACACACAGACAACTTCTAACACGCCCCCATTCGACCACTGACACGCCCTTTCACACGCATTCACACTTCTACGTTAACCACAATAAAAAAGAAAAACACTCAAATAAAATAAGTTGACTCACCCATAATTACATCCTCCAGACCTCCAGGTTTCCGTTATTTCAGCCCTCCATCAGTAACAACTGTGTCCAATTAGTTTGATGAAAACAGGCTCAGGTAAACAATTGTACAAATCAGCGTTAAATAACTTTCCAATATCGTCGAATCAAAATGTAACAATTTGTCTCCATAATCGTTGAGTAAAACGTTGTAATAAAAATGTTATTGTTGAATCATACGTTGAAATCAAAATGTAACAATTTGTATCAAGGAAGGTTGAACAACACGTTGAAATAAAAATGTAATTGTTGAATTATACGTTGTAATCAAGAAATGTAATAATTTGTATCAATAATCGTTGAATTATACGTTGTAATCAAAAAATGTAATAATTTGTATCAATAATCGTTGAATAATACGATGAAATACAAATGTAATAATTTGGATCAATAACCGTTAGTAATACGTCGTAATCAAAATGTACCAATTTGTCTCAATAATTGTTGAGTAAAACGTTGTAATAAAATAAATGTAATATTTGGTATCAATGAATGTTGAACAATACGTTGAAATCAAAATGTGTAATAATTTGTGTCCATGAATGTTGAAATCAAAATGTAACAATTCGTACCAATGCAGGTGGAATAATACGTTGAAATAAAAATGTAATCGTTGAAGTATACGTTGAAATTAAAAAATGTAACAATTTGCATCAATGAAGGTTGAATAAATTGTAGATACAGTTGAATTCGTTGAAAAGGTAATGACAATAATCGTTGAATAAATTAGTTATAGTTGCATACGTCGAAAACAGGTAACAATTTGTAAAAATACACGTTGAATAAATTTGAACCATGCAAAAATTTGTATATGAAAAAAAATTCGTTGTAAATGTTGCCAATGATGATGCAGATATTGTACAAAAATTCGTTGCAATTGCTGACAGTAATGACACAAATATTGTACAAAAACACGTTAAAACAGTTGACAATGATGAAATAAAATATTGTACAGAAATGCGTTGCAAAAGTTGAGAACGACGTTAGAAATATCGTATAGAAATGCGTTGTAAAAGTGGAGACTGATGATGTAACAACTGTATATCAATACTACGTTGCACAAGTTGAAATAAATACCACAGATGTTGCGCTTCTTTAATTTTGGTTCGATGCAAGCCCCATTATAATCCAGAAGAAATACAATATTCGGCTAGTATTGGTGTATAAAATTTAGATCCGTTGTTCATACGTTGGACCGATGGACGTCGCCCCAAAACACGGATTACGATAGTACCAATGGTTAAGGGAATTTATACTGGTATCATTAATAATCAAACTAGGTATTTTTTTTTTGTTTGTTCAATAAGCACATTATAATCAAAGAAACTGTTCTAGTTTAATGAAATATTCTTCACAAAACACAGATTTACATAATTACTACTGGAAAAGTGCATTTCTAATTAAAATAATAATACTCCAAATAATTACTAGTAACGGTACAGAAATTGTTCTATTTATGCTTAAATTAAACTTCACAAAACACAACTTATATTATTACTACTAGTTATGTGCAATTCTAATTAAAATAATACTAAGCAAACTAGTATATTTTGTTTGAGTTCAGTAAGCACATTATAATCAAGGAAATTGTTCTAATTGAATGAAATATTCTTCACAAAACACCGATTTACTTTATTACTACTGGATATGAGCAGCCATAATGATAATACTAATAATCAAACTAAATACTAATAACGGTACGTAAATTGTTCTAATAAGTTAATAAATTAATTTTCACTAAACACCACGGACGTTGTCACTGCTAGTTATGTGCCCTTCTCATTATCATTATCGTAGACAAACTATTTGGTTTGGTTTCAGTTCAGTAGGAATTTTCATCACATGCAAGGATTTCATCTCATATAATAAATTAAAACAAAATAAAATTTTTAATTTTCCAGTTGTCCGTGACCTTGACCACGCCCTTTATTACGGACACACAAAAGCAAAACTGGCGAGACTGGTGTAGGACTAATTTTCTAATAATTCGTTCGAAATGGTGTAACCACATGGATTTTAGCGTATTACTTATTTATTGACCTTAGGGGTTATCACTAAAATTAGCTATCTAGTTACTGAAATTGTAATTCTACCACACCAGTCATATTAATAATCTATTGAATCATACCTGATACTCAGAAATTTCTTTTGCGGTACTTGTGATCGATCACGTCGAAATTTCCTTCTTTTCCCTGCAATTCACGCTTTTCAATTTATTATTTATTTCAATTCCACTGGATGAATCCGTTTTTCCGGCCTGTATTATCCAACAAAGAATATAAAAGAATTCCACGTCCACAAAAAACACAATTCTCTACACCACCGATTTCAATCTGTCAAAAGTTAATGTCTAATATCCGGCTGAATCACAATAGCCAAAAATGAATTTAAACTAATTTTAAGCGACGTCAAACAACAAAATGAAAATGTAATAGACTGACTGAGTACCGTGTGAATCGCAAATTAAACTAAGAGAATAACAATTATACGTCGATCATTATATAGCCGTTTTTGACTTCGAAATATTCGAAGAAAGGGTTTTTGATGTAAGGAAATTATTTATGTAACTCAATGTTAGGATCTTTTTTTCGATATAACGAAATGAGCGGTTACTTCATAATACTTAATATTGCAAAAATAATTTTGCGAAACAAATTATTTCCGACACACTAACAATAATCATCAATGAATTAGAATGAATTAAACGTAAGTTCAATCGATCGTATGATGTTGATGTATTACAAAATATCATCTTACAACAGTATTACAGTGGAATTCAGATCCATAACGAATAGACAATTGATAACAAAAAAAATACCCATACAGAAAATCGAATGCATAACACAGTAGGATATTAATTCTTTTTATTGTGACTATTGGACAAATACGCACAGCTGTTTTGAGGTTTGAAAACTTCGTTGTTTAATTACGGTTAGTGTTTAGAGAATTCAAATTCAAGTAGTATGGTGAAATAAAGCGGATGGAAGCATAATATGAGTCAATTTTAGGGGGTTGCAAAATTAAATAGTAATGTTTATATAGATAAATAAAAAACTATGGGTTACGGAGACTATAAGAAAATATGACTATTGATGGTGGATGGATGAGAAACTATTACAAGCTATACATGTTAATAAAAATGACAACCAATGAAACTGAGACCATAATACACTACGTTCAGGCATCGTCCCAGGCTATTCATTACAATAGTGAACTTGGCTTGGTGTCGCATTGCCATGCCTTACTTTCGAGTGAAATAAAGTCGGAAATACTTATACAAAATTATTTATACAAATACTTATACAAATTATTACAGACCTCCTGAAAGTTTAAGATTAGAGAATGATCACTTACCTTCTTTTGAAAATGGGTATTAAAACGTTCCAGTTACTATGTTGCACCTTAATTAAAATTCATCGGAAGAGGCTAACAGAAGCGACGGACGTAAGGTTATCGATTCGCGGTTGCTGTGGTTGGACTAAATTTGACGTTTTTGATCAAAGTGTTGAGATTAGGAGGAACTGTGGTACCGCCATCAACAGTTCATGAGACGGAACTTCACTTCACGAATTCAACACAAATCAATGTAAAAAAAATCAAAAAATTCAAATATTTTACAACATTTTTACAATACGTTTTACAACATGTGCACTGTATGGTGTGACAGACATGTGTTATGCACAAATTTGTGCATGGGGATTTTGTAACATGCACAATTAATACAAATTACACGAGCTTTTTTCAAAGTTGTTTTACGAGCTATGAGAAAGTAAACACCGTCGGCTATCATTGTGAAAGTTGTTTTATTTAATAATATAACTGGCATAATTAACGATTTGGACGACTTTGAAGATTAGTTTCAAAGCGTCCTCATCACAAAGCTGTCCCAACTTGTTAGGGATGTCATAAAACATCCCGATTCTAATCGTTCATACTACGCAATTCAGCATATTATACCCACTCGATTAACAAAAACTAATACTAATCGAATTCGCTCAGTGATCCTTAGAATGGCTATTGGCAATAAACGCCCAACTGAGTTATTGCGAGGAATTTCGGAGCAAAGCAAAACAAGGTTTCTCTGATGACACGCTCAGAGTTATATGTTGAGAACGATTACCCACTCTTGTACAAACCGCTATCGCGGCAAACAATGATTTTCTTGACGCTATCGGCACCATAATTGCCATTTGATGGTTTATGATACCATCACTAATCTTAAATTCGTCATGAGTACTGGTGTCAAGGTATCGGTAATTACAAGCACTGCCGCTCAGAAGCTCAGTGTAAAATCAAATGTTACTCTTATTGCAGCGAATTCTATTACCGCATCTACTTATTGCACGAAAACAATAACGTTGATTATATGCCCTTTGATGATCATTCGTTCATTCTTTTATCATAGCCAGTGCTACTGTTCTTATAATTGGCACTGATCTTTTGGACAAATAACGCAAATTAGTTGATATCAAACAGAAAAGAATCATCGAGCCACTCTGACATTTTCGTATCAGCTGCCACAGCTCTTATTTCAATTCTTGGAGTTAACGAACTATTACACGAGTTCAAAGGAAAGACTAATCTTTGCCTCAGAACTTGCTTCAGTATATGAAACCAAACTACAAAAATGATGCCACTATGGCAAAGTCAAAGATAAAAAATAGGAAAAACTTACCAAAACGACAACTATTAGCAAAAATAATGGCAACACCAAAAAAGACGAATCGAATTAGATCGAATCTAATCGATGATTGGGGATTCCGTTATAAGCCGATTAAGAAAGGCATAATTCAAATCCATAATTGTAAAGTCTACAATACTCACCCGAGTCGAAATTGAACTTTTCTTTAAAACCTATATATTCTACTATTTAGAATTTAGAATATTTAAATATCACTTATTTTCAATAGAAAAATAGCCTCTACATAACACCTCCAAAGCGAGTTATCGCGAGTTGTTAAATACGCGTTAAAAATTTTGAATAAAACTCTCGTTTAGGTTCTAAATAAACTAAAATAAAAGTGTGTAAAATTCATTAGGTCCTACTAATTCTACTTTATATATTTTATCTATTTTTTAGATAGAATATTTAGGTTCTAATAATTCGATTGGAATCGAAATTGATCGTGAACAGTTTTTAAAGATTCAATTGAGATGTTAATTTTCTAGTTGACAGAATTGATAGGACTTATCAAGTTTTTAGAATATGATAAGTACTTAATAAGGTGTTGATTTAGGTGCTTATTTATTTGTAAAGTAGTATTTTGAGAGTCAATAGTCTGAAAATAGTTTTTGAGCTTCTAATTAGATGTTAAACAGTATTTTTATAGATTTTGTAGAAGTTAATAAGTTTATCGACCGAAGATCACACCCACGCATAAAATTGAATAATAAATATTAGCCCGGTGTTTTTCCCGGTTGGTGTTACATGTTTAATATAAAAAATAGTAGAACGTGCTTTAAACACTATACCCATTACAACAAAACTCAATGTTGTTTATATCTCATAACACTTAGCAGTCAGTAAATTAATAATGAAAATCAGAAATAACAAAACAAAAATAATCATCAATTCTCATTACTAAAAAGAAAATTAATGGTAAGGAAATATGTAATAAAAATTACACTAATACAAACAAACGCCAATACAATTTTCAGAATGGAATGAACATTTTTTATACAGTAAAATAAATTACACGCTCGATGTTTTCATTTCACTATCATCCAGTGATCGAAAATGAATTGATTTAGTATGTCCATAACAGTACATTATACATTTTTTTAGAAAAAATGTTTATCGAAAGAAAATGCGAAATCTTAAGAAAACAAATTCAAAATTATACCATAAACAATTAATTTTGCTATTTTATTGTATAAATATTTTTTTTACTTTATTTTTATTATCTACATAAAATTACTTAATTTTTTTAATTAACGAATTAGTTCGTTAATACAAAGTTAACATTAGTTATTCAAATAAACAAATTAGATTTTTCCTGCCTACCTGAAATATATCTTTTTTATTTATTGTTTTGATTTTGTTTAGTTTTTATATAAGTATATACAATTTTTCTTTAATTAAAAAAAATATATTACCATGAATTCTTTTAATGGAACATTAAAAATAAATTGATTATTTATTTTGTTATATTCGTAAGAAAATTAGCAGAGTTTTTCAATCAATGTTATAAAAACTGAGTGTTTAGAATAAATATTTATACAGATTTTGTTGTTAGCGCAACAGTGGTAAGTTTTAGAAAAACGGTTCAAGATTCTTAAATATTTTGTTTTATGATCTTGATTTTGTTCATTGACATTATAATGTGTAACTAGAATGGCCGATACTGACATTTTCTTACCATACCCACACAATTGTAAGTTGCTAGTTTTTTAGGCAGATTTCATATAAAAATCTACCTATTGCAATGGGCTTCATCTCGGAATTTCGGAAAAATTTTTGTGCCAAACGACTATATATGATAAGCGGAGACGAAAAAACAAAAAAAAAAAGTTTATATATATATATATATATATATATATATATATATATATATATATATATATATATATATATATATATATATATATATATATATATATATATATATATAAACGATATGAGATATAACGAAAACGACCGGCAATCTCACGGTCGCATTTGTTGAGGTAGATCAAAAACATTTTCTGTACTTGTGTGTTTTAATAATATCTTGAACTAAGCCATGAATCAGCAAAATCCGACTCGTGGTTAAGAAACTAGAGGCTTTTTTCTGAAAAAAATTGATTTTTTAAAACCGTTATAACGGCCGTTTGGATACTAATATTTCAAAAACTTTAACAAATTTAAAATCTTTGGAATCTTTTTTATCAATTTGTTTTAAAAATAGACCTCTGCAGTTAGAGGTTCCTGAGTGAGTGGCTCCAACAAAAAAGTTTGCAAAAAAAATGTTTATTTTTAAACAACCGGCACTCTCACGGTCGCATTTATAAGGCCAGATCAAAATCCCTTTCCTAAAAATGTGCGTTTTATTAATATCTTGAACAAGTTCGTAAATCAGCCCAATCCAACATATGGTTAAGAAACTAGAAGCTTTATACTAGAAAAAAACTCTGTTTTTTAGATCCGTTATAACGGCCGTTTGGATTCTAATATTTTTAAAAGCTTCATAAACTTAGAATCTTTAAAACCTTTTTAATCAGTTTCTTTCAAAAAAAAGACCACAGCAGTTGGAGGTTTCTGAGTGAGCGGCTCCAACAAAAAAGCTTGTAAACACAAAATGCGTTTGAATCAACCGGCGCTCTCACGGTTGCATTTGTGGAACCAGATCAAAAAACCTTTCTTAAAAATGTGTGTTTTAATAATATCTTGGACAAGTTCGTAAATCAGAAAAATCTGACACATGGTTAAGGAACTAGAGGCTTTATACTAGAAAAAAAAGTAGTTTTTTTAATCCGTTATAACGGCCGTTTTGATACTAATATTTTTTAAATCTTCATAAATTTAGAATCTGTGGAAACATTTTAATCCGTTTCTTATAAATATAAACCTCTGCAGCTAGAGGTTTTTGACTTGTTGGCTTCAACAAAAAAGTTTGCAACAATCCCCAACTACAATTTCCAAAAACCTTATAACAGTCAATGTCAACCTTATAACAAAAAAATAAAAGATTTGAATAAAAGAAATACATTTTTTTTTTCTTAGAAATAAACTATTTTGATATTTTGCAGTAATTGCACGACATATGATATAGAATAGGTTTGTGTCATAAATTGTCACACACATGTTCTGTGGTAGATTTGATATTTGTTTGTTGCAAAATTGGATAGGTATAATTTTGCTTGTAGGTAGCTAATTTTCTTTTTAAAATTTGTTCGATATCTGTTTTAAATTAGTTTGTTTTGTTTAAACTAATCCGATACATCAGATTCTACTGGCACACAAAACTGTCTGATCTCGAAATTTAGCTATTTCTAGCGAATATACGTGCCGCTTGGACTTTTTATATAAGAAGTGGATCAATAGTTAACCCAAGCTTCATGATAAGAATATTTATATTGACCTAGACCTTTATCAATAAAACAAAGAGTGGGTGATGAAAGTCTTATATCGAACAAATACTATTGACATAATTAAAGTTGAAATATTAATAATATAAAATTAATCTAAAATTTTATTATTTTTGATTATAAGAAACTAAGTTCAAATAAAAATTAATTTTTATTTAACGATCGACAATACATAAAGCATAATAAACAATATTAATAATTTATTGGTTTTTGATATTATTGAAATATTAACATGGCTTTGTTGTGATAAACTCATCAGAAACGTACCGCATTTTGTAGGCGCCGATTTGTCCCATGTAGTGAAATAAAAAACAAATAAAGACAAATTCTCTTAAATATCATCTGAACGAAGTTGTTCGATAAAATTATTTTTTTTATTTACTGGTTGTTATTTACTGGTATCCGATTTTAAATAAATTAATTTAACAAGATTTACAAAATGGTTTGAGAATAGCAAAAAAAATATTTAGGGTTGGTAGGCAAATGAATGACTTTTTAAACTCAACTGCATGCGAATAAAGTTAACTCTATATAACATAAACCGATTTCCAAAACATCAATAAACGCAAATTTAGGCGAGCAAGGTTGCAATTTTTAGTGAACTTTTTGTGTGGTTTGCTTAAGTTAGCTGTTTTGATCGGGTAGACTAAGAGATCTTTGTTGGTCGGTTACGTTACGTTATACTTTTTTGGCGACTAGCTTTAATGAACTTTTGTGGTTTGCTAGTTTAAGTGAGCTTAGGTGGTCAATTAATCCTAGCGAGTTTTGCTAATAGGCAAGCTTAAGCTAGCTTTACTGGTATGTTAGAGAGCTTTAGGCGAACTTTTTTGGCCGGTATAAACGAGTATTGTTAAACCATTAGTTTGAGCCTGATATGCTTGTCGGCTGATTCAAGCAAAATGTGCTAGTCTAAACGTTTACGTTTCTATTTGGCTTTTTTAATCAACATATGAAGAACGTGCTAATCAGCTAGCATAAGTGACATTTTGTAGATGATAAACTTAAGTGAGCTCTGCTGGTTCACTATTTTAAACAAACTTTTCTAGTTGGCAGCTTAAACAAACTTTGTGATCCAGAAACTTAAGGCAGTTTATGTGGAATTTGAATAGGATATCAATGGTTTTAAAAATAATAGCAGCTGTTGGAGAGAAAAATTTAAATCAATTACATACATAACGGAAAAAGGTTAGTTTTGTAAGTGATACATTTAGTAGTTTCACTCACACATTTAAGCCGCATATTGAATTTGATTCTGATCGATAAGATAATTTATTACCTATCCGTTCGTTCACAAGCCTTTATCCATCAACACCAAACAAACATGCACTGAAACTAAGACCATCAGAGAGAAGAACTATAGCAGTCAATAATGTAGCTTTCAAGGAAACAATAAAAATAATTTCAATACTCCAGGGTGATTCATAGCAAGTTTAATGATGAGGTTGAGTTTTTATTTTTCCTACACACGTCGATTGAACAACAAACATGGGTCTCATTAAATGGAAATTTTTCAAAGTCTTATAGACCAAATGCTGCCATCTGCATCTTTCTCTTCAAGCGCGTTAGAAATATGAACGTTTTTTTTAATTCCTCATCGTTGAGAAATAATTAAATTAAAAAAAATAAAAATATAGCTGCAGTCTAAAAATTTAAGAACTAACTAATTAATTTTTTGTCGATATTGAGCTTGGCTACGGCTCTTTCAATCGAATGAATCGATGAGCTGCTTTGCTAAGAAAAACAAACCATAGCTTTTAGACATAGCAACTATCGCGAGATTGATTGTTCCTGTATCAAATCTTCAGCAACACCTTTATAAATATGTATAATCGTTGTTTTGTACACCGCAGTTTGTAAGCTGGATGGATTAATTTTTTAAAATTAATAAAATAATAGTAATAACAATAAAACAAATATTAAAATTAAGCAATTTTCACCAATTATAGCTAGTAGTTCTCGCTAATTTGATTTGACTTTATTATTTGACTATATGTACACCAGTCCCAAAACTAGCTGTCTCGCTATATGAATTCAATATAGTATTTCCTTCGATTTTATTCAATCAATTTAGTGTTATTAGCCCAGACATTTAAGCGATCAACCTCGGAATGAGAGATAATAAGCTGAATTTTCGTAAATACCTTCATTTTGGCGTTCTAAAGGTTGACTCAAAAGCATCATAAAATTTCGTATCTGCGTCCTAAGTTATTCAAGGTCAAAGGTAACAAAAAACAGTTTTTCGTGATTATCTCGGTGTCTATTACTCCAATGAAGTTAACATGCATTATAAAAAATCTAGAGCATGAAATTTGAAATAAATTTTGTTAGAAACAATTTCTCATGCGCTCAGTAGTTTTTGCGATGAGATAGTTTTCTTTGTTTCTTGACTCTGCTGATATAGCAGCAAAGAAAAGTTTGGCCACAAAATGAACACAGCTTTTTTAAATCAAACACTTCATTCCTTTTTTACGAGGTACACTGGGTGATAATAAAGGTTGATGTCATTCTAAGCGTCGTTTCGATACCACTATGGAATTTTTACTGATGTACACTTTTCGACACACAACATGCACATTCACAGAGGTTAAAATATTTAAGAAGTCTATGTGCCCATCATTTCAATCGATACTTGTAGTTTTTTAATTTTTTAAGCTACGCATCACATTATCAAAATCACCTTCTGCAAGTAGTTTCTCACAAATAAAACACAAATCAGCCATAATTTTCAAAATTTTACGTCCGTCGTTGCCGAGATCAGAAACGAGAATAAACGAAAATTATTCAAAGTTCAAGGTAATATGCATGGTTGACCTTGCATGGTTGACCTCACCGCTTTCTATAGCAAAAACGGTTGAGCGCATGAAAAAATGTTTCTAATAAAATTGGTCGCAAATTTTATGCTCTACAATTTCTGTGATAGATGTTATCATAATTGGAGCAATAGAAACCGAGATAATCTCGATGCAGACACGAGATTTATGAGACTTTTGAGGCAAATTTTAGAACGCCAAAATGAAGCTATGTACGAAAATTCAGCTTATTATCTCTCATTCCGAGGTTGACCCCTTTTTACGTTTAAATGACTGGACTATATACCCTATTTCCTTCCGAAAACAAATTGAATAACGTCCGTTATATTAATTTCTTTTATTATTGGTATTTGATATTTCGTAAATCTTTTTGATAAATGCAATAACAGTTAACCAATGCATATATAATTACAATAATACAAAGTTTTATTCTTTATTATAATAATTACACAAATTTGCCACAAAAATTATTGAACATAATAAATAATAATATTCATTAATAATAAATATTCACATATTATGTTTAATCAATAATTAAACTTAAACCTCGAACTTATTACAATGAAAACGAAAATAAATTAAATTGAAGAATTCGCCTCGCTCAAATTAAAAAAACCTTTGCCAGAGAATTATGTCATTAAACACTTATTTATTAGCCTACTATTGCTGTGCGCATGATGTGTTGTAATTGAAATTTGCTTTTTTTATGACAATATTGAATAGCTTATTATTTTATTACGGACTATTGCATAATAAATACATAGCGTTATGGCTCTGTTTTATGTATGTGTTGGAAAGGTAATTGAGCTTTCGGTTTACAGTGCCTGCACAATGAAAATACTTTTACTCATGATATCAGTTTGTATGAAAATTCATTTTGAGAAAAAAAATTTATCTTTGAAATATACTGCCGTCATAAGCAAAACACCGTAACTTCATAAATGTTGGAACTGAGAAAAACAACAAAAACTAAAAGAGCCTATGCCAACCTTTTACAGTAGCCTTACAACTTTTTTCTTGTGCTAATTAAGTTTATACTATTAAATTATGTTATACATAAGAAAAAACATACTAATATTTTATTAATTTTTTTGTTTGAAAAATCACGGATATTTATTTAAAGATACGGTGTTTTTACGTATGACGCTTTAGATACTGTGGTTTTTGTTTAGTAGAAGCAGATATTTTTCAATTTTACGGGGTTTTATGAATTTAATTTTCATGTTTAAAGTTAATTTTACCACGTTTTTACATGGCAGGGTCATAGAATAACGGTTCGAGACTGATAAGGTAGTATAATAGTAGTTTAATCAATGAGTGAATAATGAAGTAGTTTATTCTCAAGCAAAAGTTTAAAATTCGAGCGAGGCACGAGCGAGAATTTTAATTTGCGAGAGAATAAAATTCATTATTCACGAATCGATTACAATACTTTATTCTCTGACAAAGATTTTATTATAAAAAAGAATTGTGTATTATAAAAAATAAAAACATTTTCTTCAATTAAAACAATAAATCTTTATTGTTTTAATTGATAAATCAAATTTCTTAATAAAAAAACCCTGATGATAAAAAACGCCCTTCTCATACAATCAACCAAGTTCAACTAAACGAAATAAGAGAATTACTCAAAATTTGATTTTTGAACAAAACTTATCAAAGCAAATGTGATTATAATTTGAAAATAATTTTAATGAAATCAAAATAATTTGACCAATTGGAATCATACCAATTGAATAAAAGTTTCATTAGGCAATAGGTTAAGTTCATTAGGCTATAGGTTAAAAAACAATACAATAATACATACTATTATTATCGAAAAAACATACAAATAAAGCTGATATAATTAAATGGAAGAGAATAAACTTATTTTTTATAATTTTTTTAAGCTACGGTGTTTTTACTTATGACGGCAGTATATTTTTCTCAATGAAAAATTTAAAGAGTTCTTAACTTTTTCCTCATGGTTAATAGAGAATGAATCTATCTAGTTACATTTTAAAGCAGTGTGCTACAATTAAAAAATAATAATAAAAAGATGCTCAAATCTCATGAGTAAAAGTAATTTCGCTATGCATTCACTGTTATTCAACAAATAAAAAGCAAAATTTTGATTTGCACTGTTAAAAATATTAAGAAATAAATTTTTTAAGCTGGCTGATTGATGCCATAGGTTAACCATTTTTTGTGTATTAGTTTTGATATGTTAGTTTCTAACCTTTTAATGCAGATTTAACTGTTCATATCGGGTCAGCTTTTCTGTTGAAATTTGATTATACAGTAACCCTGAATTTGTGTTGCCAGAAATTCAGGGAAATCAAATTCTCAAAAACCAAATTCTCAAATTAAACACATTAAAATTTGTCTTAAAAAACACGCATTTTGATAAATTTATAAATTCAAATTATCGTCATGCTATATAAATATATCAAATGTAAAATACCTATATTCGGTCATAACGTTTCAAATTGCAATATGGATATCGCGGTCGACTGAGGTTCTACAGGCCGAGAGTTCAATTTCCGGAGTGGTACATTTTTTATTGTTTTTTTTTTAAATTTTTGTTAAAAATTTTATTATTTTTTATTCATGAATTCATAAAAATTTTTTTTACGAATTTTAAATTGATCGATAATGCAGTTTTTTTAAAGTTATTGCTACTGTCTAATTATTATATCGATATTATAAAGCAAACTTATTATTTTCTTGGCAGACAGTGCTAAAAATAATGAAATATGGGTTTTTCCATCATTATTTTCCATAATTTCATTCCCGTGAAATAAAATAAGATAAATAAAAACTACTATTTGAGTATGAATTTCTCTTTAAATATGAGTTGACATCCTCATCACAAGAGATTGATTAAAACATAGTTTAAGGCTGCGGACAATTTACGGTATTTAAATTTATCGATAGTCTAGTTATTTAAAGTTATTGCTATTGTCTTTTAGCACAGTATGACGTCAATACGAAGTAAAATTTATAATGCATTCAGGGGATTCTTACGACCTCTTAATTTTTTCTTCAGTTTTTAAAAGAAATGACTTCACTGTATTCTAAACCAAAACTTATTTGAAACTTATTTGTGGAGACTAACTTAGTTAAATAAGAAACCTAAAGAGGTGGCTTATTTGCAACTTTTTTTTCATAGAAAAATCTAATTTGATTTCCCAGGGTCAAATATCTTTCGGTTTGTTTACTAAATGATTTTAAGGAATAAAACTTCTTTTTCGATTCGTAATAAAATTAATATAGTAATTTAAGATGAAAATAATTAAATTAAATAAATTGTTTTAATTAAATTTATTTTCGAATTTGGTTTTATGTTGCTGTCAAATTAAGTATGCTAAATCATTTAGAATAGCTTTTAAATACTTATTTAAAATGGCGGTGAATAAGTCTGTCTACATAAATCAGTTTCAAATAAGTTGTCGTTTAGGATCCAACCCCAGTGGCTATTCTACTTTTTATACTTTTGTTGTTTTCTTTTTTCATGTTCTCTATTTTCTGTTGGTGATTGTTGTAACATTTTTGAAGCGAAAACTTCTTTAGGCGCATTGTGCGATTTTGTATGGGGAAAAATTTATATATTCGAGTCATCGTCACGCTAAATAAATAATAAATATAAAATAAATATTACAATAGAGTGAGATAAATTGTAATCATTTGTTATTTTCTTATTTGTATTCTCATTTTGTTAATCTTCATCTTTTCTCCTTCTTTCTATAATTAGTTTTTTTATTGAATTTGATTTTTCTTTGGTTTAAGTGTGGTGTGTAAGTGTGGTATAGTAAGCAAAGATTTTGTTGTATTTTTAAGTAAAATAAAAAAATTGTGTTTGTCAAATTTGATTTGTGTGTTTTTCTGTTAGTACGAATAACCTAAGCCCTGAAATTAATGATAATATATTATAAATAATTTTGCTCTCGTTCTCTTGCTTCATATTTTGTTTTTTTATTCAATATGATGTTTTTCTCAGTTAATAACAGTGTGTAAGTTTGGTAAGGTAAGTAAAGAATTTGTTATATTTAGACGATTTCTATTTCAGAGTTTAAAGTTTTCACTTCTGCCGGCAGTCCTCAAGACTGCATTCGTTTTTTGTTTCACCTATACTACTTGCTTGCCTATTATGAAATCGATCAAAAATGTACGAACTGCATAGATCGTCCAGATTACGAATTTAATTTAAAACTAATATGTTGGACCTGAGACAAATATCTTTTAAAATTAATATCCTTAGAATAAAGCCAAGCCTGTCTTTAAACTTTAGTATATATTAGAATAAGATTGGCTCGTTATATTGTAAAAAAACTAAAAAATCTTTAAAAGTTTATTTCTTAATATTTTCAACTGTGTAATGAAAATGTTTATTGTGTTTTTTTCAATAGGCCAGTGTTGCTACTTTCCAGCGCACGCACAGTTTATATCAGGTGGGTGGTCCGTTCTTTTTAATTTTATTTCAAGGTTACAATGAATTAAAATTTTCAAAAACTTTTTCGACCACCCTGTTTTCAAATCAACACTTTAAAATTTTTAAAAACAAAACGTATTTTTCGGAACGTAAACTACTTGTATGTCAAGTATGAAGTCGATCAAAATTAGTCCAGTTCAACTTTCGTTCTTTTAGGTCGTCCAAAACACGAGTTTCACCTAAATTGTAGTGGTAGGAAAAAATTAATGATAATGTATCAATCATTTAATCGATGTGCAAAAAATCGAATAATTTTACTAATCGATAAAAAAATGATATCACTATTTGAATATACAACAATAAACTGTGGCTAAAACCAATACAACTGGGTCTGTAGTTGACAATTGTTTTTGGTACGCACTGGAAACAAAAATAAGCTCGTAAGAAATATCGTTTACGGTTTGTACCAAAAGACACTGAAAGAATTTTTCCAAGAGTTTTAAAGTTATTCCAAACATTTAGTCGAGTTTTTAGCACATAGGTATATATTTTTTTATAACACTATAACAAAATTATAGAAATAATTAATTACTTGTGATATATTTTGCTTTATTTTTATTTGAATTAAATGTAATAAAATTCTCTAAAATGTAATGACATTATTGCATTTGACCAATCACATTTCAATTACAGTGATAATTTCCCTAGGGAAATTATAATGACGCAAATGTCAAAACGTTCTAGCGGTTTTAATTTTACATATTATAAATTTGTAAAATAATGTAAATTAAATAATTTTTAGCATAATTTTTTATTTTATTTTTTATATTCTATTTCCCTTTTAAGTTTTAGTAAAAAGAAATTTAGGCAATATTAAATATTTAGGTAATATGTGAAAAAGGTTTTTAAACGAATTTCCCTCAGCTAGTGATAAATTTTCATAATTTTTTGGAAAAATCCCTAAACTAAATGCATTTATAATATAGTCTTCCGCCTACGATCTCGGGCTATTACTAATCCCTCTAATTACATATTACTACCTGCGGAAACTACTAAAGATTTTCGATTATTTAAGCTTGATTTTTGCTACTCATGTTTAAGCCAATGGTTCAAAACAAAATACCTGTAACAAATTATTTGCGTCAACCCCCTTGGATTTTGTAAATATAATTTGTCCTTTTTATTATAATTTATTATCTGCCAAAACTTTTTGCAAGTGTCTTTCTGGGTGTGCTATAAATATTCAATTTACGGTAAATATCCGCATTTGTTCAAGTGCGCAACTGTGTAATATCTATGTAATGAACGACATTAAACCTTATTCTATTTGAAACCAATTTAAAATGAGTTGTTTTGATCTTCAGTTGCATTAGTTTTCTCAGGAACCTCTCTAAACGTAGGACCACACTTTTCAACAACGATAGAAAAATTTGTAAAAATTTAAAATTTATAACGTACTAAACATTTTCACTTCGGTTCCCTTCTATCAACTGCCAATTTTTCCAGAAATTCCTTGATGTCGCACATTGCTATCGATATATTTTTATATGAAATCTATTTAAAACGAAAATGAAATCTTAAATATTTGCTTCCAGTAATTTCATATTTGAATGTTAGATTTTTTACTCAATCGATGGATAAACAAATCGTTCATTACAATTTATCCGTATGCTCGAATATTTATTTCATTTATTGTACTTTGATTATCATAATTATATATGTTTATTCTAAAATTGAATTTTTTTTCGTAACAATCCATAATTTAAATAAAGAAAAAATTAATGCTTTTAAATAAATAATTGAAACTTTAAAAACCTCGAACATAATTATGTGATGACAGTTTTCAAAATAAATAAAGGTAAAAGTTAACATATTTTCGTTTTTATAATAAATGATCAAATTAATTATGATCTTGTATATAGTTTTTATTGATTCACATTGACAACGCCTCTTTTGTTCAAACATTATATTACAGGTAGTAAGAAATAAATTCGGTAAGAGTTTCACGGTTGAATGATATAATAGGCTTAACTCTCAGCCGAAGTGTGAAAATTCTTTAAGAAGTAATAAAAATTTAAAATTAAAATCCATGTGGTTAAAATGAAATCGTCAATAAAGTTCAAAGAATCTACTACGGAAATGTGTTTCCCTATTGCATTTATGCCTTACCATAGAAAGTCATAAATTGTTTTACAACTTCAATTTTTATTCATTTAAAATTCATTCACTTTTAGTTTGTATTTATAGATACTGTACATATGTATAATATATGAAACAACCAACACATATTACTGACCTAAGATAATATTAATTTCCCATGACTTCATAGGATAGATTATTATTTAATAATATTTGACTACGCATATCATTTTGTAATATGTAATATTAAAAAATTCGATGCAGGAGAAGATCGCAACATATGCGAAGTAAAATTACAAAAACTGAGATTCCATGTCAAATCACTTAACGTGTGTGTTAGTTTCATTTTCTTCAATAATTCGATGACACATATTTCTCATGAGATTTTTTTATGTAATTTCATTTCCTATACTAAATCGAAGTATGTAAGTTAAAAGATTTATTAATTTTTTATACAAATTAACAGAACCTCAACAATGCATTCAGAAAACGTAAAGTAAACATATGATGAAAGTCTCGTTTGGAGAGTTATTTTGTATGGTTTTTCTATCTATTATTGAATTAATGTAGTTTATAGAGAGACTTCAGAAAATAGATGATAGCTAGAAAATATTTTGAAACTTTGCATGAGATAAAGTACATAAAGGCACTTTATTGTATTTAACAAATTTTACACAGGTCAAACATTTTCCTCGTCCAGATGTCGAAAAAATGCAAAAATATAGTTGTCATCAGTGTCAAACAGTTTCAGACCGATTTCAAACCAAGCACCGTCCCAGCAGCAAACATTATTTAATTTTTAAAAATAAGACCTGTTTCTGGTGCAATGTTAAAATACCAATTCATATTGATTTATGTTTTTTGGCTAAAAAACCATCTAAATAAAAGTAACTTCCCTTACTCAACCAAATCCGAAACGAAAAAAAAATTGATGATTATCATCATATAATTATTTCTCGAAATTAAAAGACAAGAAAAAAACATTCTAAAATTTTCTTTACGTTTGAAAATAATAATTTATTACAAAAATTACTTTTAATAGATACATAAATTTGTTTTCTTGAATTGATTTAAATAATTAAAATAAAAAGGAAAAATTTAAAATAAATATATATTCAAACGAATTCATTCTAGGCAACCAAACCAATTTCTTTTCGTTTTCAGAAAGTGCGTTAACTTTTATAAATACTTTTTTTCTATGGTTTTTATTTTTAATCTAAATAATCTGTTATCGATTCTGATAGAAACATTTGCCAGATGATTCCGGTTTTAAGATTTTACCTTAAAGAATTTAAACGAAAAATAACAATTCATATAGAATTTGTTTATAAATATGATTATTTGAATTAAATTTTATTGAAGAGTACACAGCAAATTAAATAAATTTTTTAACTTTGTGAATGAATTGAATTGTTTTGGAAATATATAGATTTATTGTTAAGGAATCGTTTAAACTTTGTTTTATGTCAAAGATATCAATTTTAAATAGGAAGAAATTTTTAACATATAGTCACGTTTTTCAACCTAACTTCGAATTGGCCAAACTCCACAATTCGATAAACATAATTCCTTATAGTTCGATCACTGATTAATAAGCAAAAACACCGGGGGCCCTATTCCCGAACACATATTTGTTAATCGACAATATTGTCAATTTCATCAAAATGCTTCACAACCTTCTATAAAAATTGTGTTCTGTAACTCAAATTTGTGTATCCTTAGACACAAACCAATTATAACAATTTTTTACAAAATAACAACAGATTTTTGGTACTAAATTCGTACTTTTGACAACTAACTTTTTTAATCGTAAAACATGCGAATTAAAATAAACATATATTTAATAAATAAATATGTTTTAATGATATTTGTATAAAAATATGATTATTTAATATTACCCGTGTTCCTTTTAGGTAAACTTGCTACCCGAACCGAATTTTAAATGGAACGACTTAAATGTGAGGTGTATTAGATTTTTGATCTACTACAACTTAAATTCTTTCTTACCACACGTTTCCGACATTTTTTTTGACAATAAATTGTTTTGACAATTTTGAAAAACAATATTGCTAAACAACGTAAAAGAAAATTATTAGTTTGACAAAATTTTAAGTTTAAATTTTATTTTGAGTTTGTTAAATTTAAGAAAATCAATTAAATATTAAAAAATTTCTGGAAATTAAAATTATGATTCATGCAAAATATAAACAATTAAAGAAAGCTGGACAGAAAATGACATTTAGGCTAGAAATTCTAAATTTGTATAAGCATTTGGGCAAACATATTTGAAATTATTCTCTAAACTGACATAAACTCTGGCGGTGAATAGAACCGTAAGTTTGTCACGTAGCTTTACCATCATTTGATATGGTTAACTTGAAAACGAAATTTAGTACAAAAGTAAAGGAAAATGTGGTAAATGGAACACACTTATTATTAACGACTTAATTTGGCGTTATAAATTAATTTTAACGCAAATCGATGAAATTATTATAAAAAAGTCAACACACAAAACATAAAGCAAAATTGTGATTTTGACGGTAACTATATTGTTCTAGTCAGATTCACAATATTGTGTTGAATTTTCACCAAATTGGTGTTACATAATACGAAATTCACAATATTGTTAATATTTATGTGTTCGGGAATAGGGCCCCAGGTTTTATAAAGTATTCAATACCACTATGGTTCCACAACAACAGGAAAACAATACAGAAACAATCCAACAATACAGAAACTCCAACGTTTGGTTCTAGAAATTTCCAGTATAAACACAGAGTCAAAAATAATACACAAGATATTTCTAATAAATAACAATTAAAACTTTATTTACAAAAACTAATTTTACTTCTATTTACACGGTTTTATAATCAGGATGCAGCGTTTCGTTTACAATTAATTTAACACAATTAAATTAACTTAACATATTCTCATTCCACTTAAAATTTACACTGTCGCAATCTAACTTAAAATAATTTTACATTATCGCAGTCTATATTAAAACTAATTCTCACTTCGCAAAACTGAATTCCTTATATGTAATTCTGCTTTATTTCTCAAATATTCTAGGTAAATTTAAAATGTCTGTACAAAAAAACTCGAGGAATTTATTTTAAGTTTTTGCTTTGTCCCTTTTTCATGGAACAATGTGACGTTTATTTTACTTTTGAAATATTGTATGGGAGAAATTGAGGTTAATTAAATACAATTTTATTTTGTATTTCATTGTGATTATGTAGAATCGTAACATTACCATCTACCTAAAACTGTAATGCCTAAACAGGTTCTAAAACTCTTCTCCAATTGTTGAATCCATTTTGTTTTCTATTTTTAAGGCTGTTAAGAATTACTTTCTGTTCCTTTCTAAGATCTTGGCCATCACTTTGTTCTTTGTCGGCCGACCGTGATGAGTTTCGATTTCCATTACTTTTAACGTTCCTTTTTTTCCCCTGTGAATTTTTCACCTCCCCGTATACCTGAACCATTCCTATTTGCCGTGTTTTCTTCTGATTGATCCCCAGTTTGAAGTCCTCACTTCGCTTTGCATCCAAATTTGTTTCCTTTTAACTTTCGGCGTTTGCTTAAAAGTCTACGTCAGTTGACGTCTCTTTCCTTCATCTGTTTGTATGATGATGTTGTACACTGAATAGTTTCTCATCGCTGCCAATATCTGTGGACTCTGCGTTATTTAACAGTAGTGGTATTTCAACATTATTAACCTTTAGGATCTCATATCCAAAATCGAAGAGTAATCCCTTCGGTTGCATGAAGTTCATCTCCAAAATGTCTTCATCTATAATGTTTTCCACTAGCTCCTCTTGTTGATATCAGTTATTCCCTGTTTTTGTTGTAGCGATCCTCTTACCTACTACTTCAGCTTATTCTCCAGTTATTGTTTGGTGTTTTAATCCATCTGATGATTTCAAAACGCCGTCAATCATACGTTGGCAAACGAATGTTCGATGTGAACCTTTCATCCAGTGTCTTGAATGAAACTTTTGCTCTGATTTGTCAATTGATACCCAAACTTTCACCATTTACTGCCATTTTTAAAATTGGGGTGTAGATAACATTCTTCTCATTTGTTGGCTTTATAGTTCTACCTTCAACAGGTTTCGTTTAATAGCACCACCAGTCTGTGAGATATGGCCCAATTTTTTACGTATCCAGCACATAAGTTTCCTAGTGACATTCCTGAACCCTAGGTACTCCTTTTTTTCGGCTACTTAACTCTTCACAGAAGACAATGATCTCTCTGCATTCTTTTTCCCCCTGCACTCTCGTGCCATAAAACCTTTTTGTACACATACTATGCATCTGATGTTCCTGATACCTCTGTGTGTCAGTACATCATCGCTTGTGTTCTCTTCTATCTTTCATTTTTCTCAAAAGTCGCCATAAATGTAACCATTACTATTATTCTGGTTTCGGAATCTTGAATACCGTCAATGAAGGCTTCGAACTTCATCTTCTCCATAAAATGCGCAAAACTATTGCAATATTCCAAATGAACAAGTCATTCCACTGTCGATGAATAGTCCTGTAGAGATTCTCAATTCAGTTTCAAGCGACCCTTTAACTCAATTCTGTATAATTCCTTCTTATGGTCGCTAACGTTTTCTTATTCATCACATCGCATTCATCACCTCTGCATAACTTGTTGTTGGTTGTTTTCCGGCACCACCAGTCCTGCTGCATCAGCTGCTTCTCCTTTAAGCGCAACTATTTTGATCTATCGCCGTCTCGAACTGGAATTTGAATATGTCAGAAGAAGTGGTACCGTCATATGATGGTGGCTTTAGTTTAATATTTGCTACTTGTTGTACCACATGTGAAGTCACTTTAACCGTTTCAACATCTTGCAACCGTTTTTCAACTTTCGATAAAACTGTATGCTCACATTCGTGTATTTTGTCTTGAATTTTCTCGACTTTTCCATCGAAATCCGTTGACAACTGTAAAAGTTTATCGTCCAAATATTGATGTATGCTAATGTTCAACTTATTATTTACTAGTTTTGCTCATATCTAATTACAGCCAGTTGCAGTAATTTCTTCATTATTAACAGCCATGTTATTGTTTACCATCGTCTTGAATCTTTAAAAATCGATCAACCGATCATTAATCTAAGCATTTTAAATCCGGATCGGAATGTTTCTTTAAACAAAATAGAAATAATTTGTCCCTTCAACGTAAACACAACAACAATAATGTTCATTTCATTAATTTACTTTTTTTCTAATAATCATCATCGTTATGAATATGCCATAGACAAGGTGTTCAATTTATGTTAAATTAAAAAGAATCGTATGTTGTATTCCGTTATGATTTTATTAAAACCGTAAAAATACCCTTTACTTTATATAAGGAAAATCATTCCAAATGTACAACTTTGGCCTTACCTAGAATGTATCCCAAACGAATGTATCTCAGCTGAACCCAATATCTTTTCAACAGCTATAACTGGTGTACCGGTTTTACCGATTTCAATTCTTCGCAATCTTTCAGTAATAGGGATCACCCTGTTAAAACTTTATCTAATTTTTCTTGTTCCATTTTACGGGTAGTTTCCATAAAATGTAAAATATTGTAAAATAGTTAGTTTAACCTCTTATCTGTCTTCTTTACGCAGCGTGTATTTTAATAGCTTTATTCTTTTTTTCGTGGATGTTACAATATTTCAAATTTGACATCCATTGTATTGAAATATTTACAACGGTATTCAAAAATCAGTAATTTTTTAATATATATTATTTAATATATAAACAAGTCTACAAATCTTACTTTTCTCTTGACTTGGTGTATATTCTAGTATTTCCCTTACTTTTATTACCTACCACCTAAATAAAATATTTAGACAAAATATCAAACATGAAAAGTTTAGTGACAAAAATTGATAACCAAAACACTAAAAAACTGAACAATTTTGGTAAGCGGTTTAGTTTGAAATTTAATTAAGATATAAACGCTCGAATTTTTCTTTTAATATTATTTTGGTTGGTATTTGTTTACTATGCTGATGCAGGATTAACTACCACAATTTAGGGTGCACTTATGCTAATGAGATGTAACAGTATGGAGGTTAAATTTGGGTGATGATCTATTTATCTATTGTTACATAGTATTTTGGAAATGTGCTGCACCACCTTAACATCATTATCTGTTAACGGGTAGGTCTACACAGAGAGAAAAAAAGGGTTAAATTTGATAAAAAAATCATCAAATTGATGATTTTTGTATATCAATATATGGACGAGAATATGAGTTCTCAAATTGATATAAAATGCTGCATCAGATTGAACTCTGGTTTATTTTTTTGAGTTGATATAAATCTACTGATTATGATAAACAAATTTCTTATTTTGATATTTTATTCTCGATATTATTCTCAAAGCTTATAAACTTGTTGTATCAAAACAATACCAAAAGTATCAATTTAAGATGGAGTTGTATTTCTTCAAGAATTTGAGCGGAAGAAGTTGAGAAACCAAAAGCTCATTTTAAGAAATTCTGATCATTTTAAGAATTTTTTTGATCGTATGTTACTTTTGGTATTGATCTGATATATTTCATTTTGAATCAATTCATTATCATTTTAAGAAAAATATTTTCTCAAATCGAAGATGATAATATTTAGTTTGAGAAAAGATTTTTCTCAATTTTAGTGGCTTATATACGTGGGGGGGATTCGGTACGTTTAGCGACACGTAAAATAGCAACTTTGGAAAAAATAAGGCACTGGAATAAAACTCCAATCCACCGATGTTCCATTAACCTTAAACGGGATAAAAAAATCACTATTTTTAAAAAATATTCTTTTATTTTACATAAATAATTCAAAAATAAATTAATTATAATTTTTAATTTGGCTTAATCTAATGGCTTAATCTAATTATGGCTTAACATATTGTCTGCCATCTAAAAAATAATGGACTTGCAATGGTCTGTTTACATCATCACCGAGACGTATTATTTCAAAAAAAATTATTATCATTTCGATCTTATACGTTCAATTTGGGAGAAAAAGTATAAAATCGAGAATTTTTTTTTCTCAATTCTATCTACGTAAGATCAAATCGAGAGTAATCGAATATTAATTATTTTCATTTCGATCTCATAAGCTCAATTTGAGAGAAAAATAATAAAACTGAGAATTTTTTTTTTCTCAATTTTATAAACGTTGATCAAACCGAGAATAATCGATCATTAGTTAGTTTCATTTCGATCTCATAAGCTCAATTTGGTATAAAATCGATAATTTTTTTTTCTTAATTTTATCTACGTGGATCAAATTGAGAATACTCGCGTATAACTTATTATTATTTTGATCTTTAATTTTCTAAAAGAAACAAAAAGGATTAAAATGAAAATATTTTACTCTCATTTTGACATTTGTGAATCAAATAAATGTTGGGGAAGTAACAAAGTGATGTGTACTTCTCTGTTCAATTTGAGAAATGGAAATCTTATTCTGATTCAAAATTTTCTTATATTTATACAGAAAAAATGAAAAAGTGTTTTATTTACTCAAAACAAGAATAAATGAATTTCCTATTGTTGAACAAAAACAATTCTCAACTTCAGTATTTCATTCTCCTATAGGATGATCGAATTGATAGTTTTTTCTCACTTTTAAAGTTTTGTTGTATTAAAATAATATAAATTTACTCGAAATGAGAATAAAGGTATCTTCTGTTTTTAATCATATATAATTCTCAATAACAGTATTTTATTCACTTTTTTGTGTGATTGAACTGTTAGTTTTTATCTCAGTTTTAAATTTCGTAGCATTAAAATGATTTAAATTTTCTCAAATTAAGAAGAAACTGAATTTTCTATTTTCAATCATACACAATTCTCAAATCTAGAATTTTTTTTTCTCTCTGTGTAGAAACAAAAAAAAAAATTACGAAAGTCAAAAACTACCGTTACACTGGCGCCCAAACTATATAACCGTAGAACAAATACAACTTAATTAAATACAACTTAGCGACTGTGTACCAATTTGTTTTGCTCTCTAATTTTTATAAAATTTAGCTAGCTGTTACTACAAGCTCTTGATGGTAGGTGGAAATACCTCACCCAATGCTGCTTAGAGCCTAGCTGGAAATGTGCTGCACCACCTAAATATCACCAAGAAATCTGTTAACAGATAGGTCTAGAAACCGACCGAAAAAAGAAACAAAATGATGAAAGACAAAGAACTACCGTTACAGTGGCGCCCAAGTTAAGCGTTATATCTAAAACAAATACAACTTAATTAATTACAATTACATGTCCAATTGTTTTTGTTCTCTAATTTGTATAAAATTTTGCTAGCTGTTTTCTCTTTATGGTATCTCAATCTAGATATTTTTACCATAATTATTAACGTCAACACTCGCTACTTTCGTTTTGTTGATAGAAACGTTTTGTTTAGGTTTAACTCTGAGTTTAGCAAGATGATAGTAAGTTGCATTAACGTAACCTTAACATAGCTCAATACGATGGGTTTAATCTACTAATTTCCATCAAATTGGATTGACTGTTAGCGCTAAGGTATGACAGTTTTAGTTTTATAAATTTTATAGGTAGTTTTTGCCACTATAGATTGTTAAATAGGGTATTCAGCTGTTTCTCGATTGCATATCAACTAAAACGAAACATTTTTGAAGTAAATTTCATAAATTTGGGCACACAGATCTTTAGCATGCACATCACATAAAAACATAAATAAAATAAATAAAATAAAATAAAAAAAAAAAAAATAAATAAATTTTTTTCTTTTTTTTTTTTTTGTATAAGAATTTTTACCAAAATATTATCCTTGAAGATGGTTTATCATTAAAAACCGAGACAAGTGTCGATAAACAATTATAATTACTGTTTTATTTATTGGCTTCATCCAAAGATTTTATTATTTAAATAATATATACAAGCCAAATATCAAATCTTATAATAAAATATATATACATATATATATATATATATATATATATATATATATATATATATATATATATATATATATATATATATATATATATATGTATATATATATATATAATATATATATATATATATATATATATATATATATATATATATATATATATATATATATATATATATATATATATATATATATATATATATATATATATATATATATATATATATATATATATATATATATATATATATATATATATATATATATAATTAGGTTATATCTTGCACCACCAAGCATCATCAAGACATTTGTTCACGGGTAGGTCTAAAAACCGACAGAAAAAAACACAAAATGACGAAAGGAAAGGAACTAACGTTACAGTGGCGCCCAACGTGACCAAATAGCCAAAAATGCGAAAATCTACTGGACCACTTTAGCATTATCAAGAGCTCTGAAACCGACTGAAAAAAACATAATGACGAAAGGCAAAAAACTACAGTAACAGGGTGCATCAAACAACTGCTGATTTTGCACAGTCTTTGTTTTTAAAGTTTGTAGTGCGCATACTGACATTGATCAATTTTGATGAGAAAAACAGAAAATGATTTCTTAGTTTAGAACGCATGCACACAAAAAAATGTTATGTTTAAATTGATGATATTTTAGAGAACCATAAAATGTGGTCAATTATAATCATAGTATGGTTTGTATCTTTAAAAACAACCATAAAATTTGGTTATCTATCACCATTCACCATAGTATGGTTCGTAGCAACCATAAAATATAGTTAGCATATCACCATTGTATGGTTCTCTAAAAATATGGTTCTTTTTGATCAATTTAACCATAAAATTGTGTGTGTTGTTGTGGGACGGAAACCATAACAGGTTTTTAGGTGAATTCTGCAACCCTCAATCTAATGTACGATTTTCCTAGTGTGATTGTAAATTTTACAATAATTTTAAAATTTGCATGTTTTTATGAGATTGAAAGTCGTTTAATTTTTCCAACGTGAGTTGAGAATATACCGTGAATCGTTCGTGTATCTGTTTAATATGTTCTGTAAGATACTGGATAGTTAAAATTATCAAACTAAAATAAATTAGAAATTATTAGTTTAAGTGAATAAACAGAATGTGATTAAAATGTAAGAATGTAACATGTTTGTTTATTGTCAACATAATATGTAAATATAAAAATTTAAAATAAGTAAAATTATTTATAAATTTAAAATAAATCACTTAATTATATTTACAAGAACCGACATTTTAAAAGGAAAATCATCACTTTTACAACTAAAAACATAATAAAGTTTGATTTTGAAGTTCATTAAATACTTAACCAAATTTAACACGTTTACATATGTTAACTACAAGTGGGCAACGTTTTATAAAATCAATTTCTCACGCCAATTGAAAAACATTCAACAGTTTAAAAAAAAAACCTACAGCTTGTTGTAGTGTAATTTTGAACAAACAATATGTTTAAAGTATGTGATAAAAAGTGAAATTTTAATATCGATTCACTTCTTGGTTTTGAACAAACAAAAAAAAACAATCGAATAGTGGTTCAATACAATTCTTGCAAAATTGACAAGTAATCCAACGATTATATTCTGTACGAGTGTTTTTTTGGCACATAATCGTTTCACCAATTAAGTACTGTTTCTCCTTTATCTCTTTTCATTTTAATTATAACAAGCGTTAAAAAAAAAAAAAATTTTTCTTATTTTATGGTCATTGATTTGAAGATTTTTTTCTTTACATGCAATCGAAAATTTTTTGTTAAAAAAATAAAATTTACTGTAACAAAATCATACGTTATTTACGTTTATTTCCTTTTCGATGGCATGTGTTACGGATTTTATGATTGACGGTTTCTAAATAAAACGAAAGGTTTAACAACACATTTTTTTTGGCTATGTTTAATTTTGCCCACGCAATTATATTATGAGTTTAAAAAAATTGCTAATTTTTTTTGTAAAATAATGTTGGAGATTATTTGCATGACAGATTGATTAGAGTCGGTATAACCTTTGAGTTAGAAAAAAATTTCAGAAACAGATTATTTTTATTTTGTTTGCAAACAATTTAGCTTTGATCATTTGCTCGATATGACACTATAGGTATAGGGAGCGCTAAGAGCCTGTGTTGAAAATGTGGATTGTTGTGGCCCCAATCTTCGACATATATTGCGTTCATATCAATTTACAATAGTTAATAAAATTTATTTTTGTTTTTTGTTACAGGTGAGTTTTGATTATCTTATAATGGACTACACAATAAATCTTTAATTTCAAATTAGGTAAGCTTATTAATAAATTACAGGTTAATTTTGAATGTTTTTAAATATAGGTAATATAAATTTATTGATCCAAAATTATAGAAGAATAAATATAATTACAAGGTTTTGTAAACAAAAAATCTTTCTGTCTATAAAACAACCAACCACCAAGCATTTTTCTTTCTTTTAATACCAAACCGACTAAACGATTTTCTCATAAAAGAATCACATAAAAATTCTTTTTCGATACAATAATGACATACTACTAAAACATAGATTTATAAATGTAACATAAGAAAAACCTGATTGAAAATTTCTTTTATTTAATATTAAAAATAAAATAATATGCATTTATTATATTATTATTATTTATTCATTTTGTGTTTTTATGTCTCATAAATTGAATTTCTTCTCGTATAATGATTGTTTTGAATGAATGAACTTTTTCTGTTAAAGTCAAGGTTAGAAATGTGTATAAGTACTTGTCTTTTTAATAAATGATAACGATGAGCACAAAATATTAAAAATTGTAATGGTATAAATAACCCAAACACTAAAGCTCCCACTTTTATATATTATGAAAAACAAATAACAAGTGGAAAAAGTTTTTTTCCTACCCACACAAATTTCAGGTACTTATATTAAACCAAACCACTTGAAAGGTATTTCAGTTAATCTTAACCTACATGAATGATGATAATGAATTCCCTACATTATGAAATTATTAAATAATATAAATGTTAATATAGCGTTTCCGATAATGTAATATTACCATAATATCAACTCAATTACAGCGCCACAAATGTTCATTAATTGAATATATTATATTAACAACAAAATTCTATTTATAAGATATAACAAAATACATTAAATTGAATAAAGATTATAACAAAACAATTATTGAAAAAAATATGTGAAATATGAGTTATGAATTTTTATTAGATAATAAAAAGAAATAAGAATCATTTCTATGCTATAATTTAAATAAAAATTATGTTAATTCCTAAATTTAAAAAACAAAATGCAATTAATATACCGAAAAGGTTGTTTGTTATACTACAATAATCAAAGGATGAGGAAAGAATTATAATTTATGGGTGGTATCATTACTCGTATTGTGCAATTTTCTATTTTCAGAATCTAAGTAAATTAACATTTATATTTAGTCATGACAAAATTTATTTTATATGTACGTTTAGAGTTTACTGTATTTATAATAAAGTTGGTGTAATATAAAATTTTTATGAAAGTATATATCTCAATTAAAAGAAATTAAATTTCAAATTGATGATGATTATATTAAACCCGCATTTTGAATTGAATTTTGAAAAGTGAATGAAATGTGCATGTTTCAATATCTCCGTGCATAAAAACGTATATAATACATGTCATGCACATGATGTGCACCATACCGTGCACATGTCATAAAAATCCTTAGCACATATATGCACAAACAAATCAGCCGCATGTTTTACGAATAATAAAAAAACAGATTCGCTAAATTTATTTAATGATAATAATAAACAAAAGAATATTGAAATATTCACAATATTCAGAATACACAAATTGAAAAGGTTTTTTTTAATTTTTTCTAAAATGGCTTGTTTCATTAAACTTTATATAAAATAATACTTTTGTAATATCAAATTCATGAATTTTATCTTATTTTCATCTAGAATAATGTGAGAAAGATTTTTTTTTGTAAAAGCAATGAAAACAAACACAAAAAACAAACGAGCACTTTGAATAATTAATTTTAGAGATTTCAATATCAAGTAAAATATTTAAAATTTTTGATTTTTCATTCATTAGAATCTCACACTAGATTTTTTTAACTCTCATTTTTTTCGCCCATCCCATTCACACGTTTTTTAATTCAATGAAAGGATGGGATAAGATTTAAACAATCATTTTGTTTCATAACTAAGTGTGTTTAAAAAAAACTGTTTCGTTTTTACTTGTATGTAAACCATTCTATATGATAAAGTCACCACTTCACCTTTAACAACTTTATGTGCATCATAAGTGGCTTGTATTGCCTTCTTTTCAAATGTTGTTTTAACCATTATCTAAAATATAATTGAGCAATATTTTATCTTCTGACCATTAATCTGACTTTCGTAGTATTTTAAAATGAAACAAAAATAAAATTAATAGAAAAAAAATAGTTTTGATGTAACTCTAAATTAGTTTAAATATAACAAACAAACAAATTTGACGGGTTGATTTTATTATAAAATAAACAAGCTAGTCAGTTTTTAGTTTAACTTATGGATCACACGAAAAAAAAATTAAGAACGTGAAAACTTAAAGATTGTTTCATTTAAATTTACTGGGTCGAAAAGGAGATTGGCAGATCTTGCGCCGAATAAAGAAAACCAGAAAAGTTAAAAACTAAAAGATATAAAAATTTAACAAAAAAAAACACAATTTCCAAAACAAACACAGCAAAGTAAAATCAAAAACTCAACATATATTTCCGAAACAAATAATTCCAAAGATAAACAATTTAAACAATCAAAATAAAAATCTATAATAAAAAAATAAAAATTTTCAAAACAAACAATTCTTCTTTTTTTTCTTCCAAAATAACAAAAAACTGCAGCGCGCCGCCGGATTGAGAGTTGACAGAACCAAACAATTACAAAAAATAAATTTCTAAGGCAATTGACCAAATAACTTTCCAAAAAAAAAAAGTCAGGCAAGTGCGAATATAATTCGCTTGCTGAGAGTTCCGTGTATATAATATTTGGGAAAAAACTAGTTTTTGTTGGTATAGTTTCACGAAGGGTTGAATCTTCAAATCTGTTTATTTGAAATTATAAGAACCGAAACAAAAACACGATTTTCTTTATGCGAAATTCCCACAACCATGAATTTTTCTAATTTTTTTCTTTTGGTGAAAACGTCTCTTTTGCGTGACTGAACGGATGAGTTCAGGAACGTAAAAACGTTTTTACCACGCGTGGAAAACGCTATTTTGCTACGCTTGTAAATATAAATGATAATAATTACATATTCATCTACTAAAAACTTAGAAAACGACATATCTAAATTTTACTGTGTAAAAAATAAACAAGATTGTATTTATATATAGCATTTTTACCAGAGTAAAATAATGTTATTATTGTGCTCGCCTACAGATGGAATAATAACAGGCGAACACAATAATAACATTATTTTACACTGGTAAAAATGCGATATATAAACACAATCTTGTTTATTTTTTACTCAGTCAAATTTAGATATGTCGTTTTGTAAGTTTTTAGTAGATGAATTTGACAATATGAATAATGAAAATAGTTCATATATTTTCTCTAAAAACTTTTACAGATATTACAGATATTTTTTTTACCGACTGAAAGTTATCGTTTAAAGTATAAATTTAAAAAATTGTAGGTAAAGTTTCAATTAAAAACAAATAAAAATAAATGTTTTAATAAAATTTATTTATTTATTTAATAAATTTTTTTATTTTTTTTTTTGGCGGAAAGAACTCAGAGAATATATTTTATATCTGACAGTTAATTATCGGAGGAAAAAATTATACGATATATCTGATAACAAATTTTATTTTATCGCTCCGATTTCTCCGGTATAGAAAAAAAACACACTCATTTTTAGTTTAATTAATTAATTACACACAAATGATATAATGATTAGCTTCGATTTGATTCGATCAAAATATTCAAAATATTCAATCCCTTCAAAATACTGCGATATTGACAGAAATAAACACAGCAACCAAAACAACAGAAACAGTAAATCAAATTCAATCTCAAATATTCAATCAAATATTCAATCCTTTAAATAACCACCACCTGTAGACGACCACCGAAACTTATTTACTTTCAGTCCTAGCGACAAATTGGAAATTACAAAACAAACTGTTTTGCACAACAAAAAAAAAATCACATTTCATATGACACCATATATGACATGATCAAAAATAATTTTTTTTTAAATTTCTACTTTAAACCGCCTCCAATATGAGCATTTGAATTTATAACAACCAAAAAAAAATTTTGTTTCGATTTAGCAAAATTCCTACACGTGAATGTTTTTAATTTTTTTCCTTTTTAATGTTCGAAGTTATGGGGGGAGACAAAAAAAATTTTGCATTTTCGAAAATAAGTCGAAAACTGTGCTTTCGAAAATTATAAAATAGACTGTTTTGCACTACAAAAAATCACCTTTCATATGACACCTGACATGATCAAAAATAATTTTTTTTAAAAATTTCTACTTTAAACCCCCTCCAATGAACAATTGAATTTATAACAACCAAAAAAAGGTTTTGGTTTCGACTTAGCGAAATTCCTACACCCGTGAATTATTTTTTTTTTTTTTTGTAATGTTCGAAGATAAAAACAAATTTTACATTTTCCAAAATAAGTCGAAAACTGTGCTCTCGAAAATTACAAAAAAAATTGTTTTGCACTACAAAAAAAATCACCTTTCATATGACATCCCACATGACATGATCAAAAATAATTTTTTTTAAAAATTTCTACTATAAACCTCCAATGAAAATTTGAATTTGAATTTATAACAACCAAAAAAAAATTGTTGTTTCGATTTAGCAAAATTCCTACATCCGTGAATTTTTTTAATTTTTTCTATGGTAATGTTCGAAGTTAAGGGGGGGAGGGGCGGACATAAAAAATCACTCGTTTTTGTCAATAACTCAAAAACGAAGCAGTCGAAAATTGAATTTTTTTTTTAAATATTTTCATCATTTTTGATTTTTCTAAACTAAACTCGATTCCTTAAAAAAAACATTTGTTTTACTATACCATTGAAATAATATTTGTTATCCAGTCAAATATATCTCTGTTATCGGAAAAAATCACAAAAACAATGAAAAAACATTTTAGTTGACTTCTTCAACACAGCTAAATTTACCACTACCAGTGTCCGCCGAGGTACCGAAATTCCAGATAAGCATTAACTTGAAGAACTATCACTCACTCTTGCAATATCAATGTTCGGTGTGGTAAAGGATGGTATATCTCCACTAGATTGGCATCCATCACCACTTCGTTTTCTATAATTTTCATATAATTACTATGAACGAGAAATATTTTAATATAGGAAGAAGTTTCAAAGAAAATTAAAGTCTCACTTTCTTGATTTCGCATTCAATTTGCAGATAGAAATGTTGAAAAGAGAGAGAGAGAGCACTAGTTTAATTATTAATGGTGTCTTGTTATAATGTATTGGAATTTTGTCCGATTCTATAGACTTCCGGAATTAATTCTATAGACTTCCGGAATGCCCTGACTTCCGGGATTAATTTTCTATTGCTTCAGAAATAATATCATTATGGAGAAACCTCAAAGAGATACCTCAAACCCCAGCTCTTTGGGGTTTGTCCATAATGATCTTAATTCTAGAGTTGTAAATTTTCTTTAGCAATTAAGTAAATGCCTGATGTCGTGTGATCATCAGTTCTAAATAGGACATACTCAATGTTGATTATCGAAACAACCTAAGTTTTTTGTTAAACTTTTTCTGATGAGATCGCAATTAGTGGCCATGTTCTATGCATAGTCCGTAATAGTTTTTGCTACAACTCACTTGTGCTGCTATCTTAGATATCACTACTATAGGTTACATTGTTTAGCCATGGGTTATCTTCCGCGTGAGGGCTGAGAAGATATAGGAAAACAAGAAGATCGTTAGGTGTTTTATGTGGCTTAGTTTAGTTTTTGTATAGAGGTGGTCTTTGTGTGCCAATCGGCGATAGCTGACTTTTGTTAAGTGCGTGTTGAATAAAAGTTGAATAATACAGAAGACAAGTCTTTTCCTTGTTGTTATTTTTACTTCACCTTTTAGTATTCTCCCTTTTGAATGTAATTCGAAAGCCATCTTTTGACTGTCAGACTAAAAGTTTGATTTGAGAAGATTTAACAACAGTTAAGACAGACGTCCAATGTTTAGGTTTTTATGCAAGCGTTCTAACCTATCTGCCTTCATTTGTCGGGATTATGCTCGTTGACAAAGTTTTTAATATGTTGTGCAACACACGTTCTTTGGCATGGACGGTGGAATGGTTATTTATCCCAGTTTTTTGAAAATCTTGGTACGATTTGGCGTGATTTGATGATCGCTGGTCACATATTTATGGTTAGTTATGGTCTTGGTCATCCTATTGTTGTCCACCTAATAATTTATTTGACCGCTAAAAATCAGATAGCTTACGATCAACACACAGATCGGTGATCAATGTTTCTATTCCTTTTTCTCATTTGAGGACTGCCTTGGAGTTAGTGTTTGTTTAAAAGTTCTATAAAAAAAGACTTGTAGGACGCGGTGAGACAGGAGACACAAAATCTACAATTTAACCAACATTTGTATTTTCCAGTTATATGGATCAAGATTTAGCACGGGTCACGGGGATCAGGTCCTAACACCTTCATCACTAAATCCTGCTCAATCACAGTGCAAAATAATTTAAGGGTTTGGGCTGATAGCCAGTCTATATTGTCTTGGCGACCATTCAGTGTAAAAAATACACATTTTACGAGATAATTGATGGTATAAGAAACAAGCAGGCATTTAGTCACTCAGGACTTGCATTTTGATTGAAACTTAGTATGCACGGTTTTCATAATGTTGAAATATTGAATACCAACTTCGGTTCCTTACTTGCGGTTTAAATTTTTTTACATTTCAAATAGGGCATTCAATACCGTATAAAAATTTCGAAACCGGTTCCTGATACGAACTTTACGAAAGGCAGATAAACCCGTATTTCGTCCAGATCTGACCCCTTACATAATTTCAGTCGGGTTGTGGTTTCTGGATATGTGCAGTAGGTTTATCAAACGTAATCAAGTTTACGTAATCAAAAATTTCTCGAAATTGTCGTGTTCTTTGATTGCGACGATTCTCACATATTAGACGTGGAACATGAACTCTTAAGATCAGATTTTCATTTCAACTTCTCGCAGTAGGCCAGACGTTTAATTCATAAAAAATATATAAAGAATTGAGAGATGGCAAAAAATTTTCTAAACGATTTCCCCTCCTTCAGTGATAAATTCTTCAAATTTTTTGGAAAACTCCTCAAGCAAGTGGCTTTCGATATTTTCGCAATAAATTGTTTCGAATTATCACCGCCCTTGGGAAATTACTACTGAAAATTTTTTGCCTTGGTTTTATTTTAATTTAAACCAATGAAATTCTCTAAAATATAATGACATTACTCAATTTCACCAATAATATTTGAATTATAGTAATAACAAATATTTATACGTCTGGCCTACTGGGATATTAAAAATTGTCAGTCTAATTTTGAAATAATTAGCTGATATCAAAGTAGGCCAACGTATAATTCATAAAAAATATATAAAGAAATGAAAAATGGCAAAAAATTTTCTAAACGAATTCCCCTCGTTCGTTGATAAATTCTCATAATTTCTTGAAAAATTCTTCAAGCAAGTAGTATTGATAAAAGCACGAGGCCGTAGGCCGATACTTGCTTTCGAAATTTTTGGCAATAAATTATTTCGAACTATCACCGCCCTTGGGAAATTACTACTGATAATTAACCTAAGAAAATGACAACGTCTATAAGTTAATCCTTTTATAAAAGTTTCACTTTCGTTTAATTCAAATTGATAATTTTAATCAATTTGTCAATGGCTTCAGAATTAATCAAAACAACTATAAATTGTGGCGCTGACTCATTTTTTTCTTGTTCTTATTTTGTATTTAATTTATTAATAAAAAGAAATATACAATTCGATACAATGAAATTACAAAGATGATATTTGATCTTGATTTTCACACGATAGTATTTTTTTTTACAAGAGTGGTCAATGTTTTTATGTCAAACCTGTTTTTTATCTCATGTTTTTCTTTTTTAAGTTAAAAAAATTAATAGTGCATGAAGTCTGTAAAATCACATATATTATAATGATGGTGAGAATTTTTTAAGCCTCGTTATCAAAAGTATACACCTCTTGTGCATACGGGTTTATTTCAATATCTACAAACAAAACTTTTTCACTTCATTGAAGTGCTTTTCGTTCAATTAAAGTAAAAATAATAAACATTAATCAGTTATAATAAGAAAATTAACACTATCGACATAAATCTTTGAACAAAAGAACAAACAAAACTGAAAATGTAATCACAGATATTTTCATGAAAGCCGATTTATTCATCTGTTCATTATATAATCTATAAGTTTATTCAACACATTAAAATAACAAACAATAAATTATTTGTTTTTATTAATAAATGAAAAAAAAAACGTTTTAGTATTAAAAGGCGACAACATGTCTGTAATAAAATTTCAATTTTTATTTTTCCGCAATTGTGTGAAATGAACGTATTTGCGTTTAAACTTTTTACTCTGATTCGTGCTGAAAGCCGTATATATTGCTACAAAGACTTGCTTTGAAAAGTGGGGAAGGTTGGATGGGAGCACGGGTCACAGGTTGAGGTGCAAAATGTATACAGAATTAAACTACCGATTCAGTTTGAACAGAGTGCTCTCTAGATATGTTGGTCATTTTTATAAATTTTTCAAATTGGTCTATACCCCAATAATGACTCTGTTTCTTAGATAAATAAACAGGAACATATTCAAAATTTTAAACGTTTTAGCCACACTTAAGGCACCCATTTTTCTAGCTATCTATCTTTCTAGCTTTCTATCTCTTTATCTTTCTATCTTTCTTCTTTTTATCTATCTATTTTTCTATCTTTCTATTATTCGCGTTTTCTATCTTTCTATCTTGCAATCTTTCTATCTTTATATCTTGCTATCTTGTTATCTTTCTATCTTTTTAGCTTTCCCTCTTTTTATTTTTCCATCTTTATATCTTTCTATATTTCTATCCTATTATCTTTTTATCTTTCTATCTTTTTAGCTTTTTTTCTTTCTATTTTTCTATCTTTCTATTTCTCTATCTTTCTATCTTTCTGTCTTTCGATCTTTCCATCTTTCTATCTTTGCTACCTTTCCAGCTCTCGCCCTTTCTATCTTGCTCTCTTTGTATCTATCTATTATGCTATCTTTCTATCTGTCTATCCCTCTATCTTTCTTTTTTTCTTTTTTTCTATCTTTCTATCTTTCTATCGTTCTATCTTGCTATCTTTTTATTTATCTTTTTATCTTTCTATCTTTCTATTTTTCTATCTTTCTTTCTTTCTATCTTTTTATCTTTCTATTTTTCTACCTTTCTATCTTACTATCTTCCTATCTTTCTATCTTTCTATCTTTCTATCTTTCTATCTTTCTATCTTTCTATCTTTCTATCTTTCTATTTTTCTATCTTTCTATCTTTCTATCTTTCTATCTTTCTATCTTGCTATCTTTCTATCTTTCTATCTTTCTATCTTTCTATCTTTCTATCTTTCTATCTTTCTATCTTTCTATCTTTCTATCTTTCTATCTTTCTATCTTTCTATCTTTCTATCTTTCTATCTTTCTATCTTTCTATCTTTCTATCTTTCTATCTTTCTATCTTTCTATCTTTCTATCTTTCTATCTTTCTATCTTTCTATCTTTCTATCTTTCTATCTTTCTATCTTTCTATCTTTCTATCTTTCTATCTTTCTATCTTTCTATCTTTCTATCTTTCTATCTTTCTATCTTTCTATCTTTCTATCTTTCTATCTTTCTATCTTTCGATCTTTCTATCTTTCTATCTTTCTATCTTTCTATCTTTCTATCTTTCTATCTTTCTATCTTTCTATCTTTCTATCTTTCTATCTTTCTATCTTTCTAGCTTTCTATCTTTCTATCTTTCTATCTTTCTATCTTTCTATCTTTCTATCTTTCTATCTTTCTATCTTTCTATCTTTCTATCTTTCTATCTTTCTATCTTTCTATCTTTCTATCTTTCTATCTTTCTATCTTTCTATCTTTCTATCTTTCTATCTTTCTATCTTTCTATCTTTCTATCTTTCTATCTTTCTATCTTTTTATCTTTCTATCTTTCTATCTTTCTATCGTTCTATCTTTCTATCTTTCTATCATTCTTTCTTTCTATCTTTCTATTTTTCTATCTTTCTACATTTCTATCTTGCTATCTTTCTATCTTTCCATCTTTCTATCTATCTACCTTTCGATCTTTCGATCTTTCTATCTTTCTATCTTTATATATTTCTATATTTCTATAGTTTAATATTTCTATCTTTCTATCTTTCTATCTTTCTATCTTACTATATTTCTATATTTCTGTGTTTCTATCTTACTATATTTCTATTTTTCTATCTTTCTTTTGTTTATCTTTTTATTCCTTCACATTGCTTTATTTCTACTACTATTTCAATTTATCTATCCATCTTTCTTTTTATTTCGCTATCTTTCAATCGTTTTTTCTTGTTTTCTTCTAATATCTTCATCTGGCTATCGTAGTATTTTTCTTTCTTTTTTTTCTATCGTAAAGTCGTTTTATAATTTTTTTATAAATATATTTTTCTGTCTATCTTTATGCTTTCTTTCTATCTCTCTCTTTTATATAATTCTATTTTAATATAATTCATTTTTATATAATTCTATGTTACTCTCTTTGTATCTTATAGTTCTTTATATCACTTCATTGGTAATATCTTTTTTTCTAACCTTTTAACTTTAATTTTTATATATCTCTGTTTATCTATCTCTTGAGTGTTCTTTAGTTTTCTGTATGCCTTTGTTTCTTATTCTACTTGCTTTCGATTACAATTTTTTATCTCTATTTCTTAGAGATCGATGCAATAAAGTCAAATTTTTCTAGGCAAATCTCTCCTTTGATCACCATCTGGTTTGGCACACTTTTCCAACAATCGTTTTAAGGCTTTTCTGCATGATTAAGCCAACTAATTCGGATGAATTTATTGAGTTCCATTACATTTTTTAGTTCTCCTCTGTTTTGAGAACCTGCATATAAAAAATCATAGCTCTGTAATGACACACGATAGATCGAGCACTTATCTTCCTTGTTTCTAAATTTTTGGAGCTTGCCTGGTTAAATTCTTTCCAATTCGTTGCCAATAACGGTTAAATTCCTTCCATGATCTTATTTTTACATTATAGGTTCATCTGGCGAGCTACTACTTGTTGTTATGACTCAAAGATTGACTCCATGACTACTTCATATCACTCACAACGAAAAGGATTGTTCGTAAATTTGTAATGTTCTGATTTTAAACTCACATCATAAGGTTTTCAGAACTAGTTTTACATACGTTTGCTTCAAACTACTAACAGCAGACGTTTGTGTCGTTTTTTTGGCGTTAATAAGTTGAATATTTAGTTAGATATATATTGTTTGTGAATGAAAGAGGATAAAAAATTGATTATTGATTGTTGTATTTTTTTTTCAGCGACAATTTTGTAATGTGTGTGTTTGGTATGATAGTTTGAGATTGTAAATCTGATTGTTAGAATTTTTAATATATATTTTTTGTGAATGAAAGAGGATAAAAAATTGATTATTGATTGTTGTATTTTTTTTTCAGCGACAATTTTGTAATGTGTGTGTTTGGTATGATAGTTTGAGATCGTAAATTTGATTGTTAGAATTTTTAATATATATTGTTTGTGAATGAAAGAGGATAAAAAATTGATTATTGATTGTTGTATTTTTTTTTCAGTGACAATTTTATAATGTGTATATTTGGTATGATAGTTTGAGATCGTAAATTTGATTGTTAGAATTTTTAATATATATTGTTTGTGAATGAAAGAGGATAAAAAATTGATTATTGATTGTTTTATTTTTTTTCAGCGACAATTTTGTAATGTGTGTGTTTGGTATAATAGTTTGAGATCGTAGATTTGATTGTTAGAATTTTTAATATATATTGTTTGTGAATGAAAGAGGATAAAAAATGATTATTGATTGTTGTATTTTTTTTTCAGCGACAATTTTGTAATGTGTGTGTTTGGTATGATAGTTAGAGATCGTAAATTTGATTGTTAGAATTTTTAATATATATTGTTTGTGAATGAAAGAGGATAAAAAATTGATTATTGATTGTTGTATTTTTTTTTTCAGCGACAATTTTGTAATGTGTGTGTTTGGTATGATAGTTTGAGATCGTAAATTTGATTGTTAGAATTTTTAATATATATTGTTTGTGAATGAAAGAGGATTAAAAATTGATTATTGATTGTTGTATTTTTTTTTCAGTGACAATTTTATAATGTGTATATTTGGTATGATAGTTTGAGATCGTAAATTTGATTGTTAGAATTTTTAATATATATTGTTTGTGAATGAAAGAGGATAAAAAATTGATTATTGATTGTTTTATTTTTTTTCAGCGACAATTTTGTAATGTGTGTGTTTGGTATAATAGTTTGAGATCGTAGATTTGATTTGTAGTGAGCCCGTCCCAAGTGATGTAGTGAGCCCGTCCCAACATAACAGCAACTCAACAGCACAACGAGAACAACTCAACAATATAACAACAATAACTCACCTAATTATATACAGATTGTTAGAATTTTTAATATATATTGTTTGTGAATGAAAGAGGATAAAAAATGATTATTGATTGTTGTATTTTTTTTTCAGCGACAATTTTGTAATGTGTGTGTTTGGTATGATAGTTTGAGATCGTAAATTTGATTGTTAGAATTTTTAATATATATTGTTTGTGAATGAAAGAGGATAAAAAATTGATTATTGATTGTTTTATTTTTTTCAGCGACAATTTTGTAATGTGTGTGTTTGGTATGATAGTTTGAGATTGTAAATTTGATTGTTAGAATTTTTAATATATATTTTTTGTGAATGAAAGAGGATAAAAAATTGATTATTGATTGTTTTTTTTTTTTCAGCGACAATTTTGTAATGTGTGTGTTTGGTATGATAGTTTGAGATCGTAAATTTGATTGTTAGAATTTTTAATATATATTGTTTGTGAATGAAAGAGGATAAAAAATTGATTATTGATTGTTGTATTTTTTTTTCAGCGACAATTTTATAATGTGTGTGTTTGGTATGATAGTTTGAGATCGTAGATTTGATTGTTAGAATTTTTAATATATATTGTTTGTGAACGAAAGAGGATAAAAAATTGATTATTGATTGTTGTATTTTTTTCAGCAACAATTCTGTAGTGTGTGTGTTTGGTATGATAGTTTGAGATCGTAAATTTGATTGTTAGAATTTTTAATATATATTGTTTGTGAATGAAAGAGGATAAAAAATTGATTATTGATTGTTATATTTTTTTCAGTGACAATTTTGTAGTGTGTGTTTGGTATGATAGTTTGAGATCGTAAATTTGATTGTTAGAATTTTTAATATATATTGTTTGTGAATGAAAGAGGATAAAAAATTGATTATTGATTGTTGTATTTTTTTTTCAGCGACAATTTTGTAATGTGTGTGTTTGGTATGATTGTTAGAATTTTTAATATATATTGTTTGTGAATGAAAGAGGATAAAAAATTGATTATTGATTGTTGTATTTTTTTTCAGTGACAATTTTGTAGTGTGTGTTTGGTATGATAGTTTGAGATCGTAAATTTGATTGTTAGAATTTTTAATATATATTGTTTGTGAATGAAAGAGGATAAAAAATGATTATTAATTGTTGTATTTTTTTTCAGCGACAATTTTGTAATGTGTGTGTTTGGTATGATAGTTTGAGATCGTAAATTTGATTGTTAGAATTTTTAATATATATTGTTTGTGAATGAAAGAGGATAAAAAATTGATTATTGATTGTTATATTTTTTTCAGTGACAATTTTGTAGTGTGTGTTTGGTATGATAGTTTGAGATCGTAAATTTGATTGTTAGAATTTTTAATATATATTGTTTGTGAATGAAAGAGGATAAAAAATTGATTATTGATTGTTGTATTTTTTTTTCAGCGACAATTTTGTAATGTGTGTGTTTGGTATGATTGTTAGAATTTTTAATATATATTGGTTGTGAATGAAAGAGGATAAAAAATTGATTATTGATTGTTGTATTTTTTTTCAGTGACAATTTTGTAGTGTGTGTTTGGTATGATAGTTTGAGATCGTAAATTTGATTGTTAGAATTTTTAATATATATTGTTTGTGCATGAAAGAGGATTAAAAATTGATTATTGATTGTTGTATTTTTTTTCAGCGACAATTTTGTAATGTGTGTGTTTGATATGATAGTTTGAGATCGTAGATTTGATTGTTAGAATTTTTAATATATACTAGGAGGGCCCGGCGTGCATCGCTACGCTTATAAATAAAGATTTTGCGTAGACACTTTGTTGACGAATAATTTCAAAAAGTGGTTATGAGAAATGCTAGCATATAATTTTTAATTTTTCTTTTTAAATATATGATGAAAAATAATCAGAACTCTAGCTGATCAGTTCGCAAATATGAAAAATTAGCGATCAAATAAGTTTTCATGTAATCTTATTTGATCTCTAACTTATTTGATCGCTAATTTTTCATATATCTGAACTGATCAGCTATAGTTCTGATTATTTTTTATTCATATATTTAAAAAGTAAAATTAAAAATTATATGCTAGCATTTCTCATAACCACTTTTTGAAATCATTGCTTCTACGTCAACAAAATGTCTATGCAAAAACTTTATTTATAAGCGTAGCGAAGCAGCTCCTAGTATAATAAATTAGAGCAAGAAAGTTCACGTATACCCAGAATTCAATACTAATTATTGCTAGTCAAACCAATGATTAATGATGAACCTATATGCATAGGTATTTTTGGTGGTAATGTTTTGCAATCAACTTTGAAATTGTACTCTTCTGTGGGAGTAATAGTGGATGTTTTATGTCATAAGAACAACTTGCATTTTCTATGCATCCATCTTGCACAATGCAGAAACTTGAGAAAACTTAACTCTGGAATTTTCAATTTCTGATAATAAACCCGTAAACTTAGTTTTTGATTTGTATGTGAATAAACCTTAAAATAAATGTCACTCTCGTAATAATTTAGTACATGATGATATTCGTCAACAGAGCATTTTAAATGGGTTTGTTTCTAATGTTGCATTCTAGACGTAAATAGATTGAATTTCATTACTGTACCTTTCTTGCAATGTCTCGAGTCTGAAATCTCATCAGAAATCTGATGATAAAGACCAATTTCGTTTGATTTAACTCAAAGTCAGTCAATCAGGGCCGTTCCACCCAATTATTTTTCACCAAATTATCAGCAGCAATACCGCAAGTGGCTGCATCTACTAGATTTTATCTTCCCTTTATAAAGAGCCACTTCGATTTCGGTAGTAATGCTGGTGCATATGCGCGTTCACTTGCGTCACTGAATTCGTGAACTTGAAATTCGTTTATGAAATTGAAGAAAAATCGAAAATTGTTATGAAATGCGAACTGATCTTTAATTTCTATCCGTGAACTTTGGAAATTTGTAGGCAATGGCTCATCCCATGACACTTGACTAAACCATAAATCAGTCTTTGCGTGGTAAAAAGGTTGACGTAAAAAGATTTTCGTATAGGTTTTTCTCCATTCACTATAAAACATTTGCATTATAGCTTCTCTTGCTTCCTATATTTACGTAGCTGCTCACCCGCTCCTTGACTGAACGGCAAACTAAGATTTAATTATTGAATGATTGCCACTCATCTTCATCAAAATCCAGTTTACCCGACCCAGGTACAGAATAAATAATCGGAATCTAATAATATATCTATTCTGGGTCATCAAAAAGAGAAATGTGAAAAATCTTTGCACATAGTTTGGTGTACTCAAGTGCTCTAGTGCCCTGCTTTATTTTTATATGGAGTTTCTATCAACCATAGATCTCTATCTGAAGCTTCCTTTCTTAGGTTGTAATACCTCTTATAACCTCGTCTGATGTTCTGTAGAGATGTCTCAATGACGTTGCTGATTCACCTTGAATGGTTGGTTTACGTTCTTAAAAAGACGGTTAATACGGTTTTTTTCTTACCATGTCATGCACACACTGTTTTCCAGACTGATGTGTGGTTTAAATCAGAAACCGTGATTTGTTGAACTAAATTGCTGCCTTACCACGCAGTGCTCTCTTCAGGTATTTCAGGTTTCTCTACGTCATTAAATAGGAATTTGCTATGCACTGATGGCGTACATGTCTCGAAATGCCAGGATTTCCATTTTAATCACCGCAGAAATTTAATGGAGTTAATTTGGGAAAGGGGGCAAAAATATATGGTTCAATTGAATTCTGATGATTGATTTACTGTAAGGTTTACGGTGTTTGTCCGGTTGTCAAAGAAGACATAAATCTATTTTGTTCAAGCAATATGCGAGACTTTGATTTGGAATGATAGTTTTATTATTAAATTTAGTGTTCCACTTGCATATAATTTTTTTCATAATCTACCAACTTTGATGAGACATCAAACTTCTCTAACACTTTATCACACTCCAGAAATTCCTCAAGGCTCTCTCGCATATCAATGACCAATGTTACATGTTTTATGTTGCTGTTAAAATTTTCCAAATTGATTCTGAGGTATACACGCACAATGACGAAATGGGATTTCGAAGGTTTGTTTTCCAAAATGATGTTTCTTTTGATGCCACACTAACTTGTTTATCAATCCCAGCTTATTAAATTAATGATACTCCAACTATTCATATTACTACTGATAGTGTAATGATTAATTTTAATAAAATATTGACTAATACTGATTATGCTTCAAAATCCGGGTAGAAGAGTTTTGTTCGTGACACAAATATCTTGAAATAGATATCATTATTAAAGTAAGTTTTAACAAAAATTAAATCATAAATTAGTTTAAAAAAACTACATAATACTGAACAAATTTAAAATAGCTGTTGTAGTTTTCGCGGCAAATTGATAGCTGACAGATAGACATAACTTTTCTAAACAATTGTAAACCATAAGCTAGACACAGTGGATGCTACATTGCAGGAATTCGAATTATCAAAGAAATAAAAATTGAAAATTGTTTAATATCATAATTAAAACTCATTAAGAAATTAAGCACTGTTAAATATCCAATAAAATTGGTCGTTGGTTTAATAAACAGCAAATTATAAACTACTATTCGTTGACTCAATGAACAATTTATTAATATTCCCCAAACATTTGTAATATTAATAAATTGTGGATTGACCAACAAAATTTTTCATTGGGGCAACAAAAATAGTTCAACAATCGCTGTTTAAAACACAATTTTATTTCACATTATTTCTTGTGATGCTTTCAACATTAAAGCATTTTAAATTTTTACTCTGAATTCCACACAAGCCTGGCGACCTCTTTATGTGGCCGAAAACCTCAGACCAAAATAAGACATTCATGTTTTGGATGTATTATCTATCTCCTTGTAAATTTATTCAACATTACTATCAAAACAAATATTTGTAAATTACATTGTAAATTGAAAATTTCACTTTAACATCCATCACTCTCAACACTTATAATTAACATAACAAAAATCTAAAATATTCCAGTAAAATTACTTTACAATACTGGTTATTCAACTTAAAAAAAACTCTTGAGAATATTCTTTAAGATGCAATTTTTTTTTATCTTTTCTTATTTTTATTGTATTTTGTTTGTAAATAAAATGTTAAAATTAATTTCGTAAGACATCAAACCTCTTTATGTCTCATAAAACGCGTACGAAACGAAATTAAGATGCAATACAGTCATATGAAATTATAATAAATCTCAAACATAATTTATGACAATTTTGGAAGAAAGTCATCAAAAACATACGCGAAACAAACAAAACGAAGAAGTTGCCGATAAAGCATTTACAAATGTAAAGAATTTTTTAATTAATGTGTATACGGAATATGTATTTACATACTGTAAAAAATTTACAATATTATCATTGCTTTTTTTTTAAATAAAATGGTATTTCCTTGAAATTCGCCTTGGCATCAGTGATCAGTGATCAGTGATCAGTGTGTAGTTGGAAATGTACTGGGTGGTGTTCAGAGTATCCTTTTCCTTATATATGTGCAATAACGCAAGTTATTAATTTTTCAATTCTAGAGTCATCGACACTCAAGTATATATGCTTGTGTTTTTTAATTACTTTACAACTGTAAATTAAAATAATTTTAAATCGGTTTTATGTTCATAAATAAGTATAACCTTAGTGTATGAAACTTACTTTGACGCAACATAACTTGAGTTCTTAAAACAACAAATAAAATTTAATAACAGACGACGCGCTATCATTAGGTTTATGCAAAGACAAAAAAGATGAACATTATTTTCTAAAAACTTAATTATCCAAAGCATAAAAAGAAATTAAAAAATTTGACAAAATTAGTTTTCTTGGTAACATACGTTAAATTGTTGTATCATGAAACTCTTAGGCTAGAAACAACCGAGTGTTTTCTGTTGAAATAATAAAAGACTTATTGTTTTTGTTTTTATGCTGCATTCATATTAAGAATCTTTAATTAGTTGTTTTCTTATATATTAATGTTGAACTAACAAAAAGAAAATTAAATATACTCCATGGATGCACAAGAAGTATTCATACAAATTATTGTTTATAGCAGTGTTTTTTTTAAATATGTTTATATGTATTTTAATTTTAAAAATTCATAAATTTATTTATGTAAACATTACTTCAATTAAGTGTTAATTCTCAACAAAAAAATTAAACTATATCAATCACATTCGAAACAATACGTACAACAAACACTTTACATTATGCAATGTTCTCGTTTTTGTTAATTTCATAAAACCAAAATAAATTTAATTACAAAATTAAAGTAAACAAATAATGTAAAAAAAATGTTTTGTTTATTTTTACGTCTCGTTTGGCCGAAAAAAATTCGGGACTCAACACAAACTTAAATGTGTACTTTGATTGTGTAAGAAAAGTAACAGAAGAAAATGTTGTGTAAATTCTAAATAACTTTATCTTTTCTTATTCCTATGTTCCCTGATAATGATCATGTTTTATGTGTTTAACTTTTTGTACCTCCTTCTGTGAATCAAAAAAAAATCAAAGAGATAAAATTGAAACTTAGCTTCTCACATGTCGACCACTTGTTGAAAAATATATTTTTTTAGTTGAAGAATGTATTTACCTTTTTCCTTTATCATAACAGTTGTTTTGGATTATTACATGTTAAAGATGAGTTATGGACAGAAATAAGTAGCTGTTGTGTGATGTTCAACCAATAGGATAAACAAACCCGGAAATGGTCCATAAGTAATTATTTACTACGGGATATTATAATTATTCCTTCCTACAAATCTTAATTGGCGATGATTAGGACATGGTCGATACGTCGATTAGGACAAAAGGTTAATTGATTGATTAAGTGATTATTAGTTTTATTTATTTTATGTTTTAGTATGTATGATTTTTGTACACATTGTAATTCAACTTGGATATTGAGTTAAGAAGTTGGCCATCAATTTCAGCAGCTTCCTACTAAGCGTTTGGTTACGTAACGATGCCCTCCGGACAGTGCATTGCACCTAAAACCATTATCAAATTGGTGGATAAGGTGATTTTACCATATGCAAGGTCCTGAGTCTTCGTAAATTTGGATGACCTTCTGATAGTTAATACTTTTTCATCCCATATCAGTGTGTTGAAAGAAGTCGCCAGAGGTATAAAATATGTTCGCTTGACGATCAATATTAAGAAGAGTAATTTAGTAATTATCGAGGCCGCAATTGCTGAGACTGCGCCATTGATTTGATTCGGTTGTTTTCTACGTACGCCTCGTTAATGGCAACAAGATCTGCTTAAGCCATAAAGTAAACTAGTAAGTTAGCATGGATTACCGAATATGATGTGGCTTTTAACATGTTAAAAAAAGGATTGACTTCGGCGTCAATTCTGGTGAATCCTAATCATGCTGAGCTGTTTATTCTCCAATCCGACGCAAGTAACGATGGTGTGGACTGTGTACTAGCTCAGTTGTACAAAGACATGTAAGAAATTGAACTCAGCCCAACGTAATAAAAAAGATTGCCATTCTGCTAATCTCGGTAGGGTTAAGTGATATTAAAATAGTTATCGAAAATATCAATTACACAGATATATAGACATATATTGATAAATATCGATATATCGATAGGTATCGATAAATCGATACATCGATATTTTGGTGGTAAATAACGCTTTATCGATACTTACCGGTTTTTTTTTTAATACGTATCAATAGTTTACGAGATTTTTTTTTCGAGCCGTATTATTTTATATCGATTATAAATTTTAAACCACCCAGCCCTAGTGGCAAAAAAGTGACAAAATACTTACCTATTTTTCGATTATTTTAAATTATAGTTTTATATTTTTCTGTTGGAGGGGGGGTTCCGGCTTATGTAGTTTTACCTGAAACCAAAAAAAACATTTCCTATATATTAGCGAATAGAAGGACGTTTTAAGCGCAAAGTGAATCACTTTACAATATTATTCAAACCAGAGGTGTCGTTCACCAAATTTTTTAAGATCGAATTCGTTAAAATATAATTTTGTATTATTTAAGTATGTTAAGTAAGTTTTGTGTTTTGTATTTATGTTCATTTATTTTGAAGGGGTTGCTGGTCGTCATTGCTGGTTTTACTTGTCAAGAAGTCACAACCCTCTCAAGGTTGAAAAATTGTAATTAAACATTTAAAAATTTAGCAGGCATTTTGATACGGCTACTAGGACTAAGCGAGATTAAGAAAAATACCAATATCAAACAAATATGAATAAGACGATATGTCTATAGCTATCGATATATCGATAAGTTTTGTTATCGATACATCGATATGTCTCAATAAATATCGATAAGTATCAATATTTTATGATTCTGATATCGCTATTCAATACATCGATAAGGATCAGTTTAATAATTTTTGGAATTAGGAAGTTCACGTTTACATTGAGGGAACACATTGAACCCTTGTAAAATCATGTCTGATCACGTGGTTGATCACTGATTAAGTGGTTGATGCAGCAGGAAAAACTGACTTTTGATATTGAACATTGGTGGGATGAGCTAAACGTAGTTTCTGATGCCGCTTTCGAGAATGTTCTAGTTCGATAAGGTAAAATTTCAGTTTTAATTTCGATTTAAACAACGATCGCTGATTCCAATGGTTTCGTCGATAAACGCACAATCGATGGATCTCGATTTTTATCGATTGATAAGTTAACTTATCCGGCAGCGATGTTATGGGTAAAACGGCAGAGATTTTGGACTGTAAACTTGGAAATTGTGGACTTTCAAAGAATTAACTGACCTTCTACCTCTGCACACAGTGGGGTTGCAAAGCCTTTGCGTCGGATGGTCAACCAAAATAAATCTCTTCTTTCTCACTGTAACATCTGAAAAAAAGTCAAAGTTCCTAGAAAGGTGTTGCACGCTCCAATAATTTCCTCGATACCTTTAATCCTCAAAAATTTAAAGTTAGCGTTCATAAGTTTCTTAAAGAAACAGAAACAAAATTAAAATACCTAGTTTGTATCTTTGGATACTCAGAAACGTTAATTTATAATTTATTATAATTCAACTAAACATGCCTAACTTTATTTATAAAAAAAATGCTTATTGCATTTTCGATACATGAAAATTGTGGGTTTGCCACACCTTTTTAGTTGACACCTAAGAGGCTTATTTTCTAGTTGACAATAATGTGATCTCGGGAAACTTCTGATAAATAACGCGGTGTCTCAAACTCCTGGTTATCCATCTTTATTCTCCATATTCTCGTTTGTCAATAAACGGCTTTCTGTGGCCATTACATTAAAATAAATTTGACTCAATGTTTTTTTAGTCTTATATTTTGCGATAAGAGACTGCAACTTCCATGCATTGACCATGGAAAAATTAAAAGCAGAGATCCATAGCAGTCATTGCCACTTCTTTTGTCAGGCAATAATATAGCAAATGATAACTTGTGAAATAATTGCTAAAAACACCTCGTGTTTCGTAGAAAGCTCTACGTTATATTATTAATCTTTCATTATAAATACTTCAATTTTTCACATAGCTCGTTTCTCATATCAGGTGCTGAGCTAGGTGCTATATTATACTGAAATTATTTATGGTTTCCTTACCATATTTTGGTTTACTAAAAGAAGTCAATAATTAATAATCATATTTCACTTTCTTTTGTCGGTTTTTTTAATGATTAGATGGTCTAGGTTGGGGTTCTTCAACAATGAACTCATTTTCATCAGTATCTTCAACAATATTTCTTGAAGTTTCAACTTAAACACATCTGGCCACATCACTGAAAATCACTGTCAACATCCGGATTCAATAATATAAAATTATCATTAATATCTTCTTCATCGCTTAATCCATCAACACGATCAGGTGGAAGATTGTTAGTTAAAGAAATATTATCAACTTCTTCATCTCCGTCGTTCCAATTTTCAATAATTTTGCTTACTCTACGCATTGTCAAAACCTTTCGACGCGGCATTATAACTATATATTATATACAAATAATAAACACTCGATGTAAAAAATGAACGTTATAACAAATGTAATATATAAAAACTGTCCTTATAACCTTTTTTGCTGTATAAGTATTCGGTTTTAACAAAATAATATCACACGAAATTAAAATGTCAGAATAATTATGAAATCCAATTTTAGTACACAATTTGGTTATAGGGATCGTGCCAGTGTTCGATGAAACGAACACTTAACTTAACGTACACCTGGAAGCACCACAATGTTTCCAATAAATATGAAAACTGTTCCTATGAGTAATCTCATCCATTGGCACAAATTCGTCATCATTAGTTTTTCGATTTTTGTTCGTTTAGTATTTTATATAATTATTCAAAAATATGTCTAAAAACAAGGGTTTTTTGGAAGAGAAGGTGTGGTACGAAGAACGGGATTGGGCCACCATACAATTTCTTTGTCGAATACACAACACATCAAGGAACCTTATCGTACTAAGTGCACCATGCATAACTATTACTATCATAGGTAAACAATTTTTAGAAAAAAAGGAATTTCACTGTTCGATGAAACGAACAGAGAATCGAAATGGGTTAAAATCCGGTTTGGACATCATCATGTTGGGTATCATTTGGTAGGCCGGATATAATAACTTCTTACGATCTATTATATTATGATAAATACTTAAAATTTCATAGTTGAATCGATTTTTGTTTTAAATGTGTCCAACAACACAATCAATTTCACTTAATAAATTTGTATAATTGGTTCCCTGTATTTTATTCCATAACTGGTGGTCTTATTTGGTTGTATTTGACGATTGTTCTTGGTGAGATCAAAAGTGGGAGCAAAACCTGTTACAGTTCAGTAAAGTCAGTAGAATTCTGTTTTTTGTGTACAGTTTAAGTATGATTAGAGATACTGGTTATAAATATTCGTTTATTCTAAAATGATCATCAAAATTAGTTTTATTATCTGCCTTAATGTGATTAGCAAAAACATGCATTTAAAGTATAGATATTACTAAAATTAAATAAAGATTACTGTTATCTAATTATTGATTCAATTTTAAAAAAGTCCGAGCGGCAGGATGTCCGCTATAAATAATAGGTGATTTCGAGATCAAACAGTTTTGTGTACAAGTAGAATCTGATGTATCAGATTAGTTTAAACAAAACAAACTAATTACAAACAGATATCGAACAAATTTTAAAAAGAAAATTAGCTACAAATAAGCAAAACTACATCTATCCAATTTTGCAACAAACAAATACCAAATCTACCACAGAACACGAATGTGACAATTTATGACCCTATTTAAAAAAAAGCACACTACTCTATAACATATGTCGTGCAATTACTGCAAAATATCAAAATAGTTTATATTTAAGAAAAAAAATAATTTCTTCTATTCACATCTTTTTATTTTTTTTTTTCGTTCACTGTTATAAGGTTTTTGCAAATTGTTGTTGTTGCAAACTTTTTTGTTGAAGCCGACAAGTCCAAAACCTCTAACTGCAGAGGTTTATATATATAAGAAACAGATTAAAATATTTCCACAGATTCTAAATTTATGAAGTTTTTAAAAATATTAGTATCCAAACGACCGTTATAACGGATCTAAAAAACAGACCTTTTTTTAGTATAAAGCCTCTACTTTCTTAACCATGTGTCGGATTTTGCTGATTTACAAAGTTATCTAAGATATTAATAAAACACACATTTTTAAAAAAGGTTTTTTGATCTGGCCTTACAAATGCGAACGTGAGAGTGCCGGTTGTTTTAAAAAAAATATTTTTTTGCAAATTGTTTTGTTGGAGCCGCTCACTCAGGAACCTCTAACTGCAGAGGTCTATTTTTAAAACAAATTGATAAAAAAGATTCCAAAAAATCTAAATTTGTGAACTTTTTTAAAATATTAGTATCCAAACGGCCGTTATAAAGGTTTGAAAAAATCCATTTTTTTTAGAAAAAAGCCTCTAGTTTCTTAACCACGTATTGAATCTTGCTGATTCACGAACTTGTCCAAGATATTAATAGAACACACACGTACAGAAAATTTGTTTGATCTACCTCAACAAATGCGACCGTGAGAGTGCCGTGGTTTTCGTTATATCTCATATCGTTTATATATATATACATAAATTTTTGTTTTATTTTTCAGTCTCCGCTTATCATATATAGTCGTTGGCACCAAAATTTTTCCGAAATTCCGAGATGAGACACATTGCAATAGATAGATTTTTATATGAAATCTACCTAAAAGTATGCAATTGACAAAAAAGAAAAACTAGATTGAAACCCTTCTTAAATTGTCCATAGTTAATATTCAACTATAGTTCTGTTGTTTCTCGGGTTTAAAAGTTGAGGGAAGCAGTTTAAAATTGATATTTGCAATGACAAAACAAAATTGCTTGGTTAAATATACACAGGTACTTGGTACTCCAGATAATGATTGTACATATCAACCTAAGAAAATTTACGACAACAACATCTGATGCTTTTTATTGACATAAAAACAATAAATTAACAATCATTTCCAACAAATATTTAATACTGTTAATTCCTTTAGATTGTTCATATCGAACTAAAACTTTACGATTTATATTGTAAACAAGAATAATTAATTTTTTTATTTAAACTGTCAGTTAAACGAGTTTATTTACTTAATGAGTTAAGTCATAAAAACTAAAAAAAATTCTACTTTTAATTAATATAAAATCATAATGCAATATTAATTAAATTTATTTCCATTTGTTCTTATTTCAATCGTGAAATAAAGTTTAATTTTAACTCTATCTGGTGATTTATGTTTCTTGTTATACAAAGTTTTATGCTAAACTGTGGATCAAATATATGTCTTTGATGCTATTCGTATTCTTACCTAGCATTGTTACAAATTTCATAAATAGTTTTATTTCATGTAAACGTCTCATCGTAAAAAAAATTCATATGTAATAAAACCGATGATACGGTTCATATCACAACTTTCAGGCCGGTGTAATCGTTTTCGAATATCTAAATTTAATCTAAAATTTCAACGTAAACAAATCGAAAGTTCAAAAGAAAATCAGACGTAAAAATTTGAGCTAGCAACAAAATATTAGCAAATTAACTTTTTATCTTTTTTTATTACAGATTCTAATTTTTATTGTAATTTTGAGTCATGCAATCCTTTGTGTGGTAATTTAATCATTTTTATTATGACTTATGTTACAGTTTGTTTATGATCAAAATCGTTTATCTTTGTAATTTTGTGCTAGAAAACAGATTTGTTTTATATAAACATAAAATCTCATATTCTGATTAGTACAGAAACTTTAGTAAAAACAGATATTAAGAAATGGTTCTCTCAGGATTTGGAACTGAGTTAAGTGTGGTTAACTTCATATACATATATGTAATTTTATTTATAAATAACTTATTGACGACATAATAGTAAGACAAATACCATATCGCGCTATCATTATCTCAATGAATATAAATCAATACATATAACGCCATTTTTGTGTATCAAGCAAAGTTAGTTTAACCATTGATTAAGTATATAATGATAATATTACTAAAGTTTACGCCGCTACGATCGAGCTATGGCTATCGAGCTGTGGCGAACGAACCCACCAACATGTGCATAAGTGTGAACGCCCCTTTAAATCTATTAAATCACCATCTTGATATATATATATATATATATATATATATATATATATATATATATATATATATATATATATATATATATATATAAACTTCAATTGTGGTTTGACGCGACACAAATCACATGTCAAAAGTTAATCTCTCCATCTTTAATTTTGATTACAGACACACTGGCTTTGTATAAAAATTGTCACTTTTTCCATTATTAATCACTTCTTTTAATAATAATTTTTACAGTGACTTGTGTTTCGAAAATTATATTACAACTATGCAACATAATAATAAATATATGTAAATTAAGCATGTATAGTTTTTGTCTGTAGTAGAGATGTGTATGAATAAACAACAACAACAACACGAGATTGTTTATGGTTCTATACTCCTTTGTACTGGCACTGCTTATTTCGCAGGCTTGTTTATTTACATAAAATAGTGAAATGTTTGTAAAGTAATTATATCGACGAGCTATTATATTGATTCACCACGTTCTTGGATATTATCCATTTTTTTGGAGCATATTTAATCATAGTGTTTCCGAATGTTTTATTGATAGCTACAGAAAATAATGATCAATGCTTATAATATGTACTACGTAACATTGTATAGAAAAATCAGCTTTTCTGTTCGATTATAAAACATGCTATCATCAAGATTCTTTTGAACAATACGTTATTGGAACAACGCCATCTCTAGTTACCACAATTTATTCCAGCCACTCTCAACGCCTCTAGCTGTACCTGGATCATCTCTACACTCAACTCAGAATCACCAAAGAGCTGCAAGTCAATTAGAATAGAGACAACATAACACTTGCGATTGCAAGAGTGGTTTTTCTTTTCTGGCAACAAGAAATTGCAAAAATTTAATTTTTGTTGCTTTTTTCTGTATAAAATTTGCATTGGTGTTAGTTTTTTATTAATTTTTCTCTTTTCTTTTAAAATTCTTTCATATTTAAACTCCATTTTTTATTTTTGCCTAAATGAGTAAATCGTATTTCTTTACATCGAGTTCATTGACATACATTTTTTTATTCATAATAAATTTTAGAAAAATAAGGGCTCTGCCAATTGTAAACTAAAATTTTGATATGCTGAAAATTATTTCAAATATTTTTTAATTCATTAGCTTTAGTATGCAGGGCAGTTTATTTTACAAAATTTTAAAAATTGACTTTTTTTATATTGTGAACTTGTATTATTGTATTTATATATTCCTCTAATGATCTCCTTACATTCATAAAACCCAAAGCAATAACTGTATTTTAGAAACTAAGTTGTTTGCGTGAAATTTGTTTTATTAATTGCTAAATTCGTCTAGACGGCCATGAGGAAAGCCTAATCAGGCTTCGCTAAATCTTATGATGGTAATGGTGCAAATAGGTCTAAGCTAGCTCGAAAAATATGTCCATTTATTCATAAAAGCATAATATACTTTTTCAAGTTGATCCAGAAAAACAGCATCATTGGCTTCAGCGTCTTCGAATTAACTTTTACCAACAGGTATTGAAACTAATAGAGTAAAATAGTAAACGATTTGAGCTATATGATAATTTATTAAATATACTATTATATTTATTAATAATTTATTATAAATATAATATTTATATTTTATATTTATAATATTTATATTTATAATATTTATATTTATATTTATTATTAATTTATATAGGGAATACTATTAATTGACGTTTTTTAATTATTATTTAGAGGAACACGATCTCTAGGTATATTACAGAAAAAACACATAACAGAAAAAACATTTTTCTATTGATTGGTCGGCATGGGTAGAGTTAAATTCTATTCTATGGCACATGACTTCAATTCTCCAAATTATCTGAACAAGCTTAAACAAACTGGAAGGTCGAGTTTTATCGCCAAATGCAATCATTTCGGTTCATGTTATGTTCCATATCAAGTTATTAATTATTTTTAAGTTTATACAAATTCGAGTCAAATTTCTCTCATACGAAAAAATTTGTTCGTCGTCTGACTTTCCGCTGTGCATTTGTATAAAGAAAATTCCATGAGATGATCTTCAAAAACCTAAAAACCAATCAAAAGTGTACAAATGGGGAGATCAGTGTTTGTTTATTTGTAGATATTAGCTAATTTTTTATCTGGGGGGTGATTACCACTCCACCCTACGTACTCCAGTCCCCGCGATTGACATACGAGCGAACTTGAGATATCGCTTACAAATAGTAATTTTGAAGAATGGATAACCTAAAATAACTACTATCACATATAAAATATGACATAGGCCAATATTCAATGATAAAAAACATAAATGGTAAGAAATTGTTTTTAAAAAATTTGCAGCAATAAAACTTGAATTGCACTGTATCTTGGTAAAATTATGCTGTTAAATCGCGTGATGTACTTCCCAACTTACTGATTGGATCCTTGATGTAATTTCTTCCTTACTGATTGGATCCCACATATAGAGTTAGATAGAGACACATTTCATCGCTCAAGCAGTAGTGCGAAATCAACAAGAGATGCTCTTTGACTAGAATTTAGAGTAATACCATTGACCTAATAGATTTCAACCGCCAGCATAACGCAAGCCTCATCTCACCTAGTCAAGCGATACATATATGATATCTCACATTAACTTGTATTTCAATAGCAGGAAGTACACAGAGTTGTCACACCGGTAGATCCCCGGTTTAGTTTTTTTTAACAAACCAACAAAAACGTTATATGATTGAATAGGCCGGCCTATAATTAATGGCAACCCCGGCTTGGTTTTTTTTCTTCAAAATTTTGGTTTAAATCAGGTACCTTACCGAGGTCGGTTGGCCAGTAGGTCGGTGAACTACCGGAATGAAAAATGTACCTTGGTAAGGTACATGATTTAATAGACTTCTTTATTACAAGGAATATTTCAAAAAAACTACACAGATATCAAAAATAACGAAGGGTTGTCATCAGATCACTCTCCTGTTATAACGACAATTAGTGAAAATATAATCAAGCGGACATATGCACCTAAACTAACAGGTAAAAACCCTAGTTGGATCATTTTGTTTTATCGTTTATGATATATTTTTTTTCAGTTTTGGTTTATTGCTTGGTAGTGGTTTTTTAATAAAAACTACTACACGATTGTAAATAAATAACTAATTGGAATGTTTTTCGTGAGTGAGTGTATAGAAGAAAAAATAGATCTACAAGTACCAATTAGAAACCCAGAACAGCTAGAAATAGAGCTAGAAAGGCTGATTGAAGCTTTACATTTTGCAGCAACGACAAGTACTCCAGCACCGCATTCTAATCGTAATCTAATCGCAAACTTTCCCATGGAATTAAGAGAATTGATAAAATAAAAGCGCAAGGCACGTAAAATTTGGCATACAACTCGATTTCCAGAACACAAAAATATTTTAAATAATCTGTGCATATAAGTAAAGACAGCTATTAAAGAAGCAAAAAATGAATCAATTACCAGGTATCCTTTGCAACCTTTGCAATTTTGACCACAGGAAAAACCGTAGAAGAAGCAACTAGCAAACTGCAATACGCTACTAATATAATCCACAACTGGACAAAAATATGGCGAATTAAGCTGAATGAAACAATATCTTACATTCATTCAATTTGGATAATATGACATCCAAGTTAAGTCAACATAACGTAGATAATTTAAAACAAAAAATTAAAGAAGTTCGTTTGAAAATTCATGTAATATGTTTTTAAAACCATCTAGCTGTTATAGACCAGTGCAGATACCTGAAAAACAGGCAAAAAATGGAAAGTATTAGTAAAAGCAGGAAAACTATTTGAAAAGAAAGAAAATAGTGGGCAAATGATGGGAAAAATAAATTAAAGGTGATCCGAGTTACGAGGGTGAAATGGGGTGAGCTTTTAGGGGTAGAAAATGGTTTTTCACTATTTTCAGCGAAGGTCTAGTTCTATCGAAAAAAGTTCAAAGTAAAAGTTGTAGGTATTAAAATGGTCTATAACTTTTATGCAAGCCATTTTTTCACATAACCTAAAATTTGCCGTGAAAATAGAAAAAACCGAGAAAAAAAGGTTTTTTGGTTTTTAAATTTTATCTCCCACCAAAATTTTTTTTCTTTCACACAATTTGGTGAAAACTTACAATATTATGTTCCTAATACGCTCTAATTTTTTGGAATCATAATATTTACTTTTACGTTTAATTTTGATTTTAAACTAAAAAATTGACCTCATTTTCACACGAAAATCCTCCTGTGCTGGAAACAGTTTTTTCAAAAAAATCAGTAATCTTTATTTTTGTTGAAACGTCTACTTTTAGATGGAGAAAAAAATAAACTTTAACGTAACATAAACACGGAAACATTTTCCAGGAAATGCGAAAAACTGAATAAACTTGATTTTAAACAGTTATTTTTCAATGATTGTTAAAACAATTATTTGTTAAAATTGCTTCGGTTTTGAAAAACCAAATTAGCCAAAAGTGAAATTCTTACCCCCCAACTGATTCTAAAAAAACAAAAAAAATGTATGTCTGTCTGCCGATCGGCCGTCACAACCGACGAAATCTAGAAAACGGCTGGAGAGTTTTCAAAAACTTTTGTTTCTCAAAATAGGTATACTCAATGGTAAGAGCCAAAAAGACGATGTGTTCGATAGCTGCGAAACTGTGTCAAAAAAATCGTCAAGTGTGTCAAAACAAGGAAATTTGTATCTATTTTGCTTAAAAACGTCCATTTTAAGTGATTACGAGTTGATTTGGAACATTGATTTTGGAGAAACCTTGATGGTCGGAATTGGTATGCGAAACCAAAATTCAGATTATTGCATTATAAGTTTGTCAACAAAATGTTGTCAAGTGTGTGAAAAGAATGATTTTCGTTTTTTACACAATTTTTTGGCCAAAACTGAATTTAATTATTTGTATGACATGAAATTTTATTATTATTATTGAGAATTATTGCATTATAAGTTTATCAAAAAAATGTTATAAAAAAATGTTGTCAAGTGTGTCAAAAAATGATTTTAATAATAATTTGTTTATTTATTTTAGTAACCATTTATTTATTTTTTTTGCCAAATTTTTGGAAAAAAAAAATTTAATTATCTGTATGAACATGAAAGTGGACATGGAAATTTTTGAATTTGTTATAGTTTTTGGAATATTTTTGGAATTTTGAAAAATGTTTCAATTTTTGATTTTGTTATATTTTTTGCAAATTTTAAGAATTTTGGAAAAAGTTTTAATTTTTGATTTTGTTATAATTTTTGCAATATATTTAGAATTTTGAAAAAAAATAAAATTTTTGAATTTGTGAAATTTGAATTTTATATATTTTTTTAGAATTTTGAAGAAATTTCAATTTTGTAAGAATTTTTGGAATATTTTTAGAATTTTGAAAAATTTTAAATTTTTGATTTTATTATAATTTTTGGAATTTTGAAAAAAGTTTCAATATTTGATATTGTTATAATTTTTGTAATATTTTAAGAATTTTGGGAAAAGTTTGAATTTTTTATTTTATTTAATTTTCACAATATTTTTGGAATTTTGAAAGAAATATGAACTTTTGATTTTGTAATATTCTATCAAAACGCTAAATGGAGCGGATTTTAAGTAGTTTGCTGATTGTATCTCTTTTCACTAAATTATGTTAATATATGATGTGTTATACTTTTGCTGCAAAGTATTGATGTGTTAGTTTTTTAATAAATTTCTAAACAGAGATAAAAAATACATGTACTTTAACAAAGAGTTTTATGTTTGATATACATCGCTGCTCAAAACTAAAAACAATGTCCTCATAAAAGATTTATGCCGAAAATTATATAAACATTTTTAACCAAAACCGAAGTCTTGATATCTCACAGCTGTGAGATTTCATCCTCTTCATATTATTCATCTTAATTTATGTGCGGAAGAAATTTGTTTGTGAAGGTTATGGAAACAAACACAAAAAACAAAGAGGCACTTTGTATAACTAATTTTAATAATTTAACTAATACTATTATATATTTTTAATACTTTTTGCATGATTTGTTTCATGTTGGTTTACGGATATATATTTGAATTCTTTTTTTTTATAATAATAAGAAAATTATGAAAAATTAATATCATTTTTAAAATGTTAAATATTATTTATGTTAAGTTAAATATTTAAATGTTTTGATTTATGATTTTTCTTTCATTTAAATTGTATCATTAAAAAAAACTGACGAAAAAATGAACGCATCATTTACAAATGGATTCACAAAAAAAACATACATTCTCAACTTGCGGAAGGCGCAGCAAAATTGGTGCGAAATCAAAGAGTTGGACACTGAGATGCTGAACTATATGGCTGAATGCATGCCAATACCGGAGAGTGGTGCTAAGATAGGAGTAAAATTTATTTCTAGATATCTAAAAAGCACCTGTGATGTATTTTGCCGCGTAAAATCAACGGTAATGGAAGGTACCCAATATTCTGGTGGACTGAAAGTATTTCCCGTTTGAGAAAAGCCTAAAACTCTGGAGGAAATGCAAACGGAGAAAAAATTAAGAGCAATTCCAGCTAATAGTAAGAGCAGATTATTCCTGTGTCTTAAAGATGAAGTTCAGAATAACCCATGGGGAAGTGCGTACAAAATTGTACTCACTTAACTAAAGGGTTTTCAATCAGCTGCACCAGTGTGTCCAGATATAATGGCTGAAATTGTGTCTGGCCTTTTTCCACGCCACGAGGACTTCTCCCTATACCACGTGAGCTGCAAATTGAGGATAACTCAATTTTGGGTGTCGCCACCGAAAAGGTCCTAAACGCGTTCCTTCGACGAACTGCACGTACCTCACTACCTGTTACGTATAATAGCCAGTTACTTCACGGTAAGAACTCTGGTCTATGATACCGAAGCTGGTCCTAAGAAGTACAATATAACAGGAGGATTACCCTAAGGATCGATCCTTGGACTACCGTTATGAAGCATCATGTACGATGGTGTTCTCAGAGTACGTGGGCTGGAGCAAACAACAATTATCAGCTAAAAAGATGACATTGCCGTAGTTTTTGTAGCCAAGAACCTCACAGATATTACAAGCAAGTGCAACCAGACCATAACCAGCGTTAGAGCATGGCTGAACAATACACGATTAGAGTTGGCCGATCAAAAAACGGAAGTCGTACTAATGAATAGCAGAAAAGAGGTGGAAAGTATCGATATCGGGGTTTGTGGACAGATCATGAAATCTGGCCAGCACCTGAAGGATCTTGGAGTCGCTCTAGACCACAGACTCAACTTCAAAGACCACCTGATGTACGCTGGTGACAAAGCCATGGGGGAGTGGGGGCTGCTCAGGCAAGGCGTATGCCAAACAATGGCCGCACTAGACCACCGACTAGAAAGCTTTTCGATAGCGTTAGCACATCAATATTGATGTATGCGGCACCCCTATGGGCATCAGCGTTGTAAACGTTATCTTATGTTAGACCTATCAAACGACCTATAGACTGACATCATTGCGCCTATGCTGTGCTCTTTGCATGGTGTCTGATAAGGCTGTATATGTTGTTACGAGTAGGATGCCAATCAATATTGCAGCAAAAGAGGTATCGGCTCTGCGTATAGCAACACAAAAGGATAGTGACCGACGAACACGATAAGATTTCATCGTAGACAGTCATATAGAATGGCAAGAAAAATAGGAAGCTTCCACCAACGGACGATGGATCTTTGAAATGATCCCTGACGTAAAAGCATGGACAACAAGGAAACACAGTTACGTCAACCACCTTTTGACAGTACTTGTACATGTATAAGCACGTAACGGACCCAAACTCTCTCTACTGTGAGGGAAAAGCCGAGAATGCAGACCACGTGCTAATCGAGTGCGGTAGGTTTGCAAACGCAATAAGACTTATTGAGCAGCATATATGGGGGAGTCAAACACTCCGCATAGCCTAATGCAATTTATGATGAGCTCAAAAGACAACTGGGACATAGCAAATGAGATCATCTGAAGTATGATGAAACGACTGAGACAAGAAGAACGAAGAGCAGCCAAGCTCAACACTACGCAGCAAAACCACGACAACACAACATTATAATCGAGAGAGTACTACACTCAACCCCTGCCATGTGAAGGAATGCCTTAACTGGTAGTACCGCAGTTAAACAACAGGACTACAAGAGCAAGAGAGATGTTTTTACCTGGTAAAAATCCGCGTGTAACACTTGGAAGTCGGGTTACTCGTGTTTTTGAAACTTTTCATCCAACGAAAAACAAAAAAAAAATATATTCTCAACTTAAACATACGACCGCTATCTTAATTTGTCGTAATGACGTTCGTTACCAAAAACATTAGTCTAAGAAAGATTCATAACATATCAGAAGATCCTAGTCATAAAAGTCTTACATCAAATATTTTTGTACTTATGCCCGAAATTTCTAAGCACATTTTGAACACATGTTTACTGGATTTAGATATTTTTAATTAAATATAAACAAATGTCACGCCATACATCGTTATGCAATTAAATAATTTTGAACATCAACTAAATTATCAGCATTAGAGCATTAGAGTTAAAATATACACTAAAAATTTAAAAGTTAGTAAAATGAAAAATATCGCAAAAAATGTGCATACACTCGTGCACTATTCACATTATGTTTTTCGGGCTGTTTGTTAAAACAATCAAAATCAAACAACAACATGCAAATAAATTCAACTGACCATCGTTTGTTGTGTTTTACATACAATTTTTTTCAGTTAAGAATTTAATTTAATTAATTAAATGCACCAATAATAATTAGATTTTATATAAGGCAAGGCAAATTGCTGATTTTCGTTGCATGATATAGCTAAAAATTTTCAAACAGTTTAAATCTAAAATGTAATATAGTTTCTGGGCCATCGAATATTGCCTATTGAAATAAAAAATGTTACCTAATTTTTTTTCTTATCAGTGCTGTTTACAAACTATTTATAAGTGGTCCCAATTAAGCCTTCCATAACCAACAAGAGAGCACTGCTTCAATTTTAATAATGTTACATATTTACTGCCCGAGCTAGATTATCTTCAAATTCTTTAAACGTAATTCTATAATTCTATCTATATCTAACGGAAATGCAGTAATTTTGAAAAATATGGAGATAGCTCCATATTTAGGAGGAATCGGAGGAAAAAATATCCAAAGTAAAACAAATTCTGTATGTTGACAGAAGTTCCATACAATACTAAATTTGACTTCGTTCTACATTTCTTGGATTCCATAAATCGCTTTTTATGATGATCAAAATATTCAAAACAAGAATAACACTTACGGGCGCCAACACAATCGATTCATGTTGCACGTGCATTGGATTTGGATAATACTAGAAATTTCTAATTTGTCAATACAAAGGATCTAGATCTATGATCTACAAGATTGGATTATATGTGGAAAAAATAGGCAAAGCCATGAGCTTAGGCAAAATGAGCTTAGGTAAATATAACGCGTGTTCGGTGTTTCACATGTAACGGACTACTTTAGACGGTTCAGGCTCAGTTTTATACCAATTTTCTTCTTCGTTCAATAAAATATCTAAAAAAACATTTGTCGATCCACTTTAATAAGCTTTATCCAAACCAAACCATGTTCCACGTCCTAAGGATCCCCAAATATTCAGTTATAGATGGATTCTTAGTGGAAAATACATCCTACAACAGTGGTAACTACAGTGAGTTTGAGTTAGTTTTTGAGTTGGTGATTTGTAACAAAGCAATAATTTGTCTACCACATCCAACATCAAATTTTTGTATCAACAAAATTATTTTTTCTAAATTGAAAATGAAAGTTTTTTTAAAATAGATTTTTTAATAGAAATGCATTAAATACTATTTATAAATAGAAATTAAAATGAAATTTATTTCATTAGAAGGGTCAAACTATTAAACTTTTAGACGTATAAAATTTATTACAAAACATTTTTCATCATATAAATTACCAATTCCAATTCAATAAATTATATTAACTGAATCTTTTTAATTTTAAAATATTTAGTTATCGGTTTTCATTAATATAATTAACAAATGAATGTGTGTCATTGTAACAAGTATTCTTCTGTTCTTGTTCATAATTTCATTTTGAAATAAATGTAAATATATGATAGAAATTCCAATATACGATATACGATGTGTAATAATTACATATTTTTTTTTTAATTAAATAAAATCACTTAAAACAAACAGTGGTTGTTGGTAGTAAAGTAGTTAAAGTCAATATTGTGATAATGAAAAATTCCCATATCGTTGTGGTGGAAATATGTAAATGTTTGCAGTGAAAATTGTTTGGAATATAATTATTTTTAACAGAAATGTCATTTTAAGTGTTGAATATAAACACTTTCAAAACAAATAAATTTGACTTTTTCCTATTCATTAAAAATTTTTTTTTTATTATTTATGCTTACATTAAATTGAATCATTTTTTTAAAATGTACTTTGTGTATGTTCTTATATATTTCTTTGATGTTTTCTTAAATTATTAATTCAAATGTTGTATGTCTTTTGTTATTTCTATAGATTAATAATTTATTCGTTCAACGATATTGGTGGTTCGTAATTTTTGGTTATGATGTAAACTACTTGTAACTTAACATAAACAACCTAAAATTTGTTTTTTAAGTGACTTAAATAGAGACAAACTTTTTTTGTAGTTCACCATATAATTTCATATAAAGATCTACCTATTTCAATGTGCGTCTTTTGAGTTGAGCGAATTTCGGAAAAATTGATTATAATTTATACTCCATGAGCATTTTGCCGAGATTCCGAAAAGACAGATTATTTTTATATGAAATCTACCAAAAAAACTTTTCTTCCTTGTTGTTTATATAGTTTACTAAAAAATAGTTTATTTATTCTTATCAAATATTTCTAAGTTTTTATTATGTTTGTTTTAATGTTTTCATTACTATGTAATAAATTAAGTAATTAAATAAATCAAATCAAACACAATTAGTTTCAATTATAATTGAATTATAAATTTGAAACATTTTCATTTACAACAAAATGCAATGCATTTTTATTTAAACAGAAGAGAAATATATATAAATCTCATATAATTACTTATAAAATTTAGTTTGAATGAAAAAGAAAACTTATGATATTACTGTAGTGTATTTATCAGACAAATGATTTTTCTTAACATATATGTGTTGATTAATTGTATAAATTCAATGAAACAGGAAGAAGCAAATTTATCACAATTAAATAGTTACACGCCTTTTTAAAAGATAAAAACAAAATATTTTATGAAAGAATTTCATAGTTGTTATTACATTAGATGAGATAAAATTGCGGTAAATTTTCTTATTAATTGCGAATATTTTGCAGTTTTTATTTTTTTTAATTTTGGAGAAAAGGAATGAAACCGAAAGAAAAGGTGAATGGGAATTACAAAAATTTATATACGATAATAAATTATTTTTGCTTTAACAAAACGTTCAGGTTAAAAAATGAAACGTTTGTGCACTAAACAGGAATTCAATTTGTTTCTCTCGGTTTACAGCTCATTGTATGCTTAATCGCTTAGAGACTGCAATTTATATTATTGAATTTCGTTCCTAGGCGCAATGAATAATTTCGTTCACTCAATGAACAATTTATTAATATTACGACTGTTTTTGTTTGTTTTTAATATTAATAAATTTAGTGGACTTTTTTAGTGAGTCAACTAATCGCTCAATTTTTACTAACGAACTGGATTCTATACAGCATAGCAGAGTCGTTGATGTCCGTTGATTCCCGAATGCCCATCGTTGACGTGCTGAAGGCATCAAACCAATTTTATCTAAGTCTGAAAACCTATGACATCACACCAGATCAACAGTAAGACTATTGTCTTTCATACTGATTTTTTCAACAGAGTTTCTCAACTCTAGATTTCCTTATTTATGTAGGTTTTCCTGATAACTTTAGTCATAAATAGTTCATAAATTCCTCAAAAAATAATAATTGTCCTATTTAATACCTTGCTGGCATGGTATCTTCAGAAATTCAAAGACGTTAATTTGAATAAAAAAATTAATGCAACAACCGATTTAGTTTGCATTTGATCGAGTATGTAATGAAAACTCAAATAACCGGCTCTTTGAGTACGGTTCGTGAAGTTGATTCATATAAAATTGAATACCTGATACATTTTGATTCTAATAAACAGGTTTTAGCATCCGTCTCAAGTAAAGTTGGCGTACCCACAAGCTACGACTATGGCTATAATTTTTCCCCACCCAGTTTTTGATATTATTGTGAAAAAACAGTTTTTATATTTAAGTTTAACTTATTACACGCTATATGGAGAGGATTTTTGTGAGAGAATCCTCGTCTCGTTTAAATTTATTTCACTTCCTTTGCAAAGAATTTTAATTTTGTTAAAGATCTTTGCCCAAAACTAAAAATAAACATTCTTCTTGAATGCTACACCTTACATGAAAATGCTAATGTCACATACCAAAGTTCTGTTGACTAGGTATTTCAAAACAAGACTAGGTTTTTTCACTTTCATTCTGTGATCAAATCAGAAGTAGACTGAGGCACTACATTATCTGAATTGAGAGAAAGAGCAATTCTGAGAGTAAGTACGTAGCAGTATAAATTCTATATTAAGCCATTATGGGTGTTTTGAAATAACATTAAAAAAAACCTTAATTAAATTGACTATATAAGTATTTCATTTGCCAAGCCTTGAACTTTAAAATGTTGCGATAGCACATGAATGACACAGTTTTTTCTTATCATATTACCTTTAAATTGTATTCATTATTATATAAGATTTAAAACAACGACAAAAATAAATACCTACAGGAAACTATATGACAAACTAACCTTGCTTTCGTTTGTTTATAAAAAATTGCAATAGAATATTTTGAAAAAATAAAAATCAATTTCCAGGCAAAGTTATATGTATATAGCAGAACATAATAATATCCACGTTTTTGCAAAACCAACCTTAAGTTTCTATAAAATCCACAATTTAATTACTTTATTCGACCTCAAAGCTAAAACGGTCAAATGTCAGAATTTACCATGCAATTTTCAATTAAATCAAAGTGCATACAAATCGATATTAATAAATTATCAATATTTGTAAAACATTTTTTTCTTTTGGTTTACAAAATGCTCGCAACATACACATATGTATAAATAATCATCATTATTTCCTTAAATTATAGGGGTAAACAATTCACACAGCTTATACATAACACACGTCAATCAGTTTAACTAAACAAACGGCGATGTCCGATTAATTGCATTTATTTTGAATGTTGAAATACTGTAGAAATGTATATAAAAAACCAAATGAAATGAAAGCAAAACAACAAATTTTACTGCAATCTATAATTAAGGAGCCCTTACACATAAAAAAAATTAAATAAAAGGATGATGCTTCGTGAGCGTATGAAAAATCGTGTCGTAAAGATTTTTTTTAATGTACATTTATTTTACGTTTTCACAGATAAAGAAACCATTCAAACCTTTAACCACCAAACAGATTATAAGAGAAAAAATTTCAAGTTGCGGACATTAAAACTTTTTTATGCTTTTTTGATTACGACTCGCTCATCAGTGGTTTTTGTCAAGGTTTTCATTAAAGCACATTCCTTTCGGTAATTTAAGATTTTTTGCAGAATTGTATAAAAATGATGATTACATAAAATTTCACCTTTGATGTTTATATTCTGATTTCAATGTTTAATTGTTAGAACTTAAAAGGTGCTACAGCACTACACATTTTTAATGAAAACAAATAAAGAATAAAATAAATATTACAACTATATAAACGCATTGCATCTGTATCGCTTTTCAATTTTCCTACATAACAGGTACTCTATTTAATTTGCTTTTCTCATTACTAATTTTTTTTTTGATTTATTGCAATCATTCATCAAACTAAACATCCAGCAATAAAAAAAGTTGCATGAAAAAAACAACGTTTTTTGTTATCATATAAATAATGATCTCTCTAATACGATTTTAATGATTTTTATTGCATTTCTTTTATTATTATTATTTTCTTAATTTCTTCTGAAAGAATTTCAATTGTAACATTTCTTTTAATTTAATAGCAAAATAAATTATTACTGACACGAATATAAGACAAACGCAAGATTTTTATTTACTTGAAAAAAGCCAGTTCTTACTACTGATAAATAGATTTGAAGTTATAAATAATTATGAATGAAAATAAACAATTTTCTTTGATGCTATAGGAATTCAACTTTTTCATTCAAATCATATTTGTAAATAATTGGAAGAAGACGCTATCCAAAATAAAAACCCAGGTTTTAATTTAAAATGTGTATAAAGTGACGGATGTGAAACATCATTTTTCTTTTTTTCAAAAAATTGAATGGATTCTTTGTGTAATGTGCTATTGTAATACCGATCGAATCGATAAAACAACCCAAATATTTTCCAAACTTTGCAGTCACAGTAAAATTGTAATGAACTCTGGCCATGCCATTGAGTTATTAGAAGGAAGCAATCGGGGGACTGCGTGCATGGCAGTGTTGCGATCCAGTGAGCTTAAGCCATGTGTGTCCGAACAGTAATATCAACTAGTTCAGTACAAATAATCATATATACGAGCAATTTTACGAAGATTTAACAACGTTTTGACTTGACCCCTTTTAATTTTGATTATTTTTTGTTTATAGATAGTCTTTGATAAATAAAAAATACAAAATCTCTTAGAATTTTTTTTTCGACCAGGGGTCTTCACAGGGTGCCCCTCAATTTTTGTTATTTTGTGATGTGAGTGCATTTTGACGAGCGATTGTAGAAAAACTACTCAACCGATTTTCATAAATGATATGTCGTTGAATAGGTATTAGAACAAAGTTTTTAAAAATGTACACTGTTAATTTTTTGGAATAATTTTTAACGGTGTAACATAAGAAAAAAATGGTGTAATTGAAAAAAAGATGGCATAGCCTTTTTTTTTTTTTTAAACTAAATTGAAGCTTATTTTATATCTAACAACTTGTGAAAGTTTGGGACTAGCGTCATTTTTTGTTTTAGAGATAAAATTCGTTGTGCATATGACTGTCGGGAATCAGTTTTTTTTGTTCTGAAGGAAAATTATAAAAATGGCGATTTTTAGATTCAGATTTTTTTTTATGTTAAATATCAAATATTTTATTATTAAATGAACTTTTTAAAAAGCAATTTCAGTCAAGTTCAGCAAAATTTTGCGACATTTTGACTCGACCCTTTTTAATTTGGTTTATTTTTAGTTTATAGATAGCCTTTGATAAATGAAAAATACGGCTTCAAGTAGAATTTTTTTAAATATAGACCAAAATAAACCAAATTAAAAAGGTGATGATGACAGTTATTCTCAACTCCGTCTTCACCGTCTTCACCAAAAACCACCGCTTATCGATCCACCAAAATCTTTATTCACTTTGGTTAAACTCTCCACTTCTCCTGCACTTTCTCTAACTTTGATCAACGAGTCGGTCAATGTAAACATTTTTGATTTGCTTCAAGGACTTAACGTCTAAAAATGTTCTTGCTAAACATGTGAAACATAACGTAACTCACGTTATTGAAACACATGGTTTTCCCATTTCTTGTAAGTATCGTCGACTTGCTCCAGACAAATTGGCTATCGCAAAGGCAGTTATGTTATCCCAAAGCATCTGCCAACCTTCTAACAGTCCTTGGGCTTCTCCTCTCTATCACGTTAAAAAGAAGAACGGCGAGTGGAGACCTTGCGGTAACTACGGTGCTATAAATAACATTACAATTTCTGATAAATATCCTATTCCGCATATTCAGGATTTTTTGCATTAACTTCATGGATGCAAATTCTTCTCCACAATTGATCTTGTCCGCGCATATCATCAAATTCCTATTGATGAGCGCGATATTGCAAAAACTGTTCGAATGACCTTCGGATTGCGAAACGCTGCACAATCCTTTCAATGGTTTATGCATTCCCTTCTCCGAGACCTAAATTTCTGTTTCATCTACATAGATGACCTCCTTATTGCTTCTGAAAACTATGAGGAACACCTCAAACATTTTAGGACTGTTTTTGAACGTCTTTCTGACGCTGGTCTCATTATCAATGTTTTGATAAATGCAACTTCTCTAAAATCAACGTTGACTTTCTTGGAATTCCATTTATTCAACCGGAATCAAACCGACTTCTGAAAGTGTCGATGCTATCAATTCTTACGAACGTCCTGTAACAGTAATGCAACTCCGCCGTTTCCTTGGAATGATAAATTTCTACCTCCGTTTCACTGCTCACGCTGGTGGCAATCAAGCCATTCTTAATAATTTTCTCAAAGGTTCCAAAAAGAATGACAAACGCGTCATTCAATGGTCTGGAGACGCCATTCAAGCCTTCGATCTTTGTAAGCGGCAACTCAGTGAGGCTACAACTCTTTCACACCCCTCACACTCTGCCCAACTTGCCGTTATGGTCGACGCTTCCGACAAGGCACTTGGCGCCGTTGCTCAACAAAAAATTAACGATTGTTGGACACCACTTAGTTTCTTCTCTGTGCGACTCAATGAAACGCAACAGAAATACAGCGCTTATGATTGTGAACTCTTTGCAGCTTACTCTGCAATTAAACATTTCCGGTATCTGCTTGAAGGTAGAATCTTCATTCTTTTCACCGATCACAAGCCACTTGTCTACGCTTTGTCGCAGAATCCTGCCAAAGCTAGTCCTCGCCAAGTCCGTCATCTAGATTTTATCAGTCAATTTAAGACTGATATTCGTCACATTTCTGGAATTGATAATGTAGTTGCTGACACACTTTCTCGTGTTGAGCAAATATCAATTCCAGAAAATATTAACTACAACGAAATTGCTGACGCTCAGTTCAACGATAACGAACTAAATGAATTAGTTGACACTATAGTCCCACACTTCAGTTCCGTTCCTTTCCATTATCGTTTGGCAATTATAATGCCAAAACTATTTTGTGTGATACCTCTTCTGTAATCCACGACCTTTTATTCCAAAGCAATTTCGTCAACCTGTTTTCGATAGTCTTCACAATTTATCTCACCCAGGAGACCACAGTTCTGTCAAACTTCTTTCTGAAAAAGTCATTTGGCCATCCATTAAGAAGGATGAACGACAAATGGCACAGAACTCCCTGGCTTGCCAAAAGGCAAAAGTCTCTTGCCATACTCAATTTTCTTTAGGTATATATCCTCAAACTTCTCAACGATTTTCCGAGATTCATATGGACATTATTGGTCCACTTCCTACCTCTGAGGACAAACGTTATTGTGTCGCTATTATTGACCGTTATACTCGATGGTCTGAAGCCATTCCTATCTCGAATATTACAGCTGAAACGGTAGCTTGAGCTCTCTACTCCAACTGGATCGCTCGCTTCGGAGTACCTTTAGTAATCGTCACTGATCAGGGCTCCCAATTCGAATCCAATCTCTTCAACGAGTTGTCACAACTTATCGGTTTCGAACGTAAACGCACTACAAGTTACAATTCTAAATGTAACGGACTAATTGAACGTTGGCACCAAATTCTAAAATCCGCGATAATGGCCTACGACAGAACGGACTGGACACGAATATTACCGTCCATACTACTTGGCTTACGAACCACTTTCCGTGAAGATTTCCAATCTTCTTCGGCTGAGCTCGTCTACGGTACTAACATACGTCTTCCCGGAGAACTTTTCAGCCAAAATCCTAATTCCATTCCTCAATCTGATTTCGTTTCACAACTGAAACAACATTTTAATCACCTTCGTCCTTTCATTGCGTCAAGACACACTTCTCCTCATGTTTTCGTCTCCAAAAGCCTTGAGTCTTGTTCGCATGTCTTCTTACGTACTGACTTAGTACGTAAATCATTACAACTGCCATACGAAGGTTCCTTCAAAGTCATCAGCCGCGATGATAAAAATTTTGTTATTGACCGTAAAGGTCAACATATTCGAGCTTCCATCGACAGATTAAAACCTTGCTTTAGGGAACAATCTGAAGATGACCCATCTCAAAACTCACCTACTTCGAGTACTGATCTCAGTCGCGCAGACGAAACTTCGTCTTCTACAGATAATGTCCATCCTACTTCTTCGGACACATTCCTGTCTTCTCCTTCTACCTCCGCAGAAACGAAAAAACGCGACGCTAAGGCAACTGTATCATCTAAAAGGGTTAGATTTAATCTCATTCCTCAAACACAGATATATATTCTGCATCCACAATTACGCGAGCAGGTAGAACCACTCGTACCCCTGCTCATTTCCTCCGTGCTGTATAATGATAGGTTTAAATGTATATTGAATTTTGTTTGAAATCTTGTTTTTCTTCTTGAAATTTTACTTTTAATAGATCAAAACACACAAAAATCTAGGTGTACAAACACAACTCAGTTTTCTTTTTTTTTGTTTACTATTTAAATCTAACTATACGTTCGTTTTTGCTAATAAATTTCACCATTTGAAATTCAAGTTAAAAGGCCAATTTATTTGATTCATTTACATATCACTACATATTTGACTAAAATTGGATTTGATTTTACTAACAACACTGCAGTAGTATTTTACTTGCCCATTTCGCTTTGAACTGTCAAAACGCATTTTCAAATAAAAATGAACCATAGAATTCGATTTGGATATCAGGTGTTTTCTGGATGTTGGTAGTACCTATTGAGAAAGTAAATAAAAAAATATGGGGGGCTGAAATCTCACAGCTCTGAGATATCAAGACTTCGGTCTCAGGTCTGGGTTAAGGATTTTGATATAGTTTTCGGCAAAAAACTTTTATGAGGACAGGTTTTTAGTTTTGGGCAGCGATGTATATCAAACATAGCTTTTGGTTAAAGTACATGTATTTTTTATCTCTGTTTAGATATGTATTACAAAACTAACACGAAACATCAATACGTTGTTGGTAAATTATAACAGATCATATATTAACATAATTTAGTGAAAAGATTATACAATCAGCAAACTACTCAAAAACCTTTCCATTTAGCGTTTCGAGAGAATATTTGAAAATCACAAATTCATATTTCTTTCAAAATTCCAAAAATATTGTAAAATAAAAAATTCAAACTTTTTTCAAACAAAATTCTAAAAATATTTCAAAAATTATCACAAAATAACAGATTAAAACATTTTTCCAAAATTCTAAAAATATTGCAAAAATTATAACAAAATCAAAAATTGTAACTTTTTCCAAAATTATAAAATTCTATTTTGTTTTAAAATTCTAAAAATATTTCAAAAATTAGAATAAAATCAAATATTTAAACTTTTTCTCTAATAATATTCCAAAAATTCTTAAAAATTCTTAAAAATTCAAACTTTTTCCAAAACTCTAAAAATATTGCAAAAATTATAACAATATCAAAAGTTGAAACTTTTTCCAAAATTATAAAAATTATAATAAAATCAAAAATTTAAAATTTTTCAAAATTCTAAAAATATTCCAAAAATTCTTACAAAATCAAAAATTGAAACTTTTTCAAAATTCCAAAAATATTTCAAAAACTATAACAAACTCAAAAATGTCCATGTCCAATCATTTCCAATTACATTTTCTTTTTCAGCAAACTATTCAAAAACCTTCAATTTAGCGATTCTAGAAAATATTACAAAATCACAAATTCATATTTCTTTCAAAATTCTAAAAATATTGTAAAAATTATAATAAAATCAAACTTTTTTCAAAATTCTAAAAATAATCCAAAAATTATTACAAAATCAAAAATTGAAACTTTTTTCAAAATTCCAAAAATTATAATAAAATTAAAAATTTAAAATTTTTCAAAGTTCCAAAAATATTCCAAAAATTCTTACAAAATCAAATACTAAAACTTTTTCCAAAATTCTAAAAATATTCCAAAAATTATTACAAAATCAAAAATACAAACTTTTTACAAAATTCCCAAAATATTTCAAAAACTATAACAAATACAAAAATTTCCATGTCCAATTTCTTTTTCAATTACATTTACGTCATAAAAACAGCTGCATTTTTTTTCCAAAAAATAGGCTAAAAAAATAAATGAAGTCGTTTTTTAAAAAATAAATAAAAATCTTTCTTTTGACACAATTGACATCATTTTTTTGACAAATTTGTAATGCAATAATCTAGATTTTGGTATCACATACCAATCCCGACCATCAAGATTTCTCCAAATTCAATGTTCCTACTCGTAATCACTTAAAATGAAAGTTTTTTAAGCAAAAAATAGCAAATTTACTTCTTTTGACACACTTTTTTTTTTTTTTAATAAGAAGTGTTGTGTAGTAGGAATTACAAAATGTGTCACAACAACACATAGATACCTTTTAAGACCTAGGTCCCACAACAACATGCGTCTTGAGGTATAGGTGGACGCTTTTTTGAAATCTTTGTGGATTGAAGGCACTCGAGACTATTGATTCGGGCAAAGCATTCCATGTGTACGATGTACGCACAAAGAAATCTCTTTGCATTCTATTACTATGACAGTGAGTAATCTCGACAGTTTGACCGCCCGCACAAACCGATTGACGAGTAAAACGGGGAAAAACATATGTCTGAGGCATTATGGACCTGATTTCATCCGAACACTGCTGGTGACGATATTTATAAAAAACAACGAGATCAGCAACAGTGCGACGATGTTGCAGGGAATCAAGACCTAATGTTAAATCTAGATTAGTATTAGCCAGGACAGTAACAGACGCAGCGCCCAGCGACGATTTTTTTGACACACTTCCGGTACAGTTATCGAACACATCGTCCTTTTGGCTCTTCCCATTGAGTAAACCTATTTTTAGAAAAAAAATTTTTTCATATCCGTCCAGCGGTTTTCTAGATTTCGTCGGTTGTGACGGACGGCTGCCCGTCCAGCATACAGACATACATTTTTTTTTGCTTTTTAGAATCAGCAGGTCCTTAAACGTCGAGAAATGCCAAAAAGAAGTGGGGTAAGAATTTCATGTTTAGCTCATGAATGTAATACTTAGGTCTTTCAGACCGAAGTAATATAAAAACCAGGATTTGGATTTGGATACATGAAATTGTTAGTGTAATTTGGCAAATAAAATACGCCGTTTGTAATTTTCATACCTTCAGTTTTTTTGGATCATTAAGAACTGTCTGTCGTAAATTATACTGAGTTTTAACCGGTTATTGAATACACTAATTTTAATATGCACGTATAGTAGAATTTTTTTACCAATAAGTTTTTGACAGATACGACGCAGCAAGAGATAAAAGATGAGACAAAAAGTCAAACAGAGATGCATTATTTATTTTGGGATAAATTTGATTTAAAAACAATTGCATTAGTTAAATTTCTACTTAAACTTCTACGTTAAATTTCTACTTCTACTATCAAAATTTTATTATACTGCCTACAAAATCATTAATATTTTTACTCGTTTTCGGTTTTGGACTATAATTGGTTGAATTTCACATTTTAATAATTTTGTTTGTTCAAACTAACAAGTATTATAATAAATTCACTGATAAATTAAAATAATATAGCCAATTTCTTGTAAACTAATAGTTTTTATTTACTATATACGTATTTCGAAAGCTATGCTTTCATCGATAGTAGTATATATCAAAACTGAATTTCGCAATTTATTAATTTTATTCGTTTTTTTTTTGTCCATTTCAATGGGACCCCAACAGTTTTTTTTTAATATTTTAATCTGATACTCTGAATATTCGCACAATGCGCATATGATTATGCGCAGAACGACCAATTTTCGTGTACGCTGGTAAAAAATTCTACTATACACGTTTCTAAAAAATTCTACTATACACAAAAATCAAAACTGCAAATTTTGATTCAATTTTGATTTTCAAATTTTCTCTGAACTACCGATCATTTGAAATGAGAATTCCAAAAATGAATCGATACAAATGAATTAATTGTCACTACTTTTTTGAGCTTGTACTGTACATTAATTTAATTCCGTTTTACTCTCTTTCATTAACAACAACAAAATGGTTGTGTATGTTCACAAACTTTGACACAATTACAATAACTCCAAGCAAATATCAAGAAATTTTCATGAACCTACAACAGCCGCAGCATGATAATTGGTAAACACTAGCAAATTTTGGATTGTATATTTGTTATAAAAAGCACAGGTTATGTCTGGATATAGAGAGATATAGTTTTCCTTTTTGTCTGGGTTTGCCTGTATAGAGTATTTTAAGCCATTTTTTTGGGTCTGGTTTAGAACGTGTGTATATAAGGTCGTAGGTGAGATGTTTTGCTTATTGCAAAATATATTGTATACAGTTTTGTCTCCGGAATCCGCTAGTATTTGCGATTGTCAGGATTGTTTGGAGTTCTTTTAGAAAATTGGCAGAAGATAACGGGATTTTTATTAATCTATCTACAAGTGAATTAAATCCGGAGTGTTTGATATTGATAGGGTAGTTGGACGTTGAATGTAGTACCGAAAACAAGTGGACTTGCGATAAATATCAAACTTAAAACGAGAACCAACATTTTTAATGGAGATGTCAAGAATGTTAAGTGACTTCTCGACTCCCTTCTCAGTGGTGAATTTAATAGATCCATTACGAGTATTAAGCAGTTTGAGAAAGGGGTCAGTTTGTCGCTCTGTTTCTGGTCAGAGACTAAGGATTGTCTACATACCTGTACCAAAATTTAACGTATTTAGAAAGGTTAGGTGAACTAACTTTTTTAAATCTTGGGTTTGAACCCAATTCATGAAAATTTCTGCAAGTAGAGGAGATGAAGAGGACCCAATTGGAAGACTATCGACAAATTTATACAACTTGTTACCAAAAATAAAGGAATTTTATTCGACACAAGTTTCATAAATTAGCCTGAGATCTCTTCTGTGATCAATTGACGGAACGGACTCAGTTATCGTACGACGCTCTATTTGGCTGAACATTCGAATAGGAATCGATGTGAAAAGACTTGTAGCATCAAACGAAATGAGTTTGGAATTTAGTTCCTCTAACGCAACTCAAACTCAACATTTTTTATTTTAGAAAAAAGCTCGACTGAATTTTTCACAGAACGTTAGGAGACTTTTTAATATCGCATAGGTCTATAGTAGCAGCAAATAAATACTACTACAAATAGAAAACAAGAATAATACAATGAATCTTAAACAAAATAGCGAACCTGTCTTGACCAAAACACACCCGTATTTTAATTTGCTTTTATAAAAAATGAATCTAATAATACATACTTAAAAAGTCCCCAAAGCAGCACTTAAAAAAATGACCAGATGACTTAATGGTCACCGCAGCTGTTTTAAAAATGTGCATTTCTAAAGTAAAACACTTCTCCAAACATAAAAGTCGCGATTTCTTTTATATAATTATTCTGTTAAATTAGAAGACGAAATATGTTTAAACAAAATATACTAAATAATCTCAAAAATTTGATACATTCGCGCATTGACTGTCAAAATTAAATTATAATTTATTAATTCAATTTAATTTTGTCATTGAACTGAATGGATAAATATTTTTTATATATCTTTGATGAGAATAGACAGTCAAATTTCGGAGAGGATGAAGTTATAAAAACAAAACTTATTAACTTTTTTGGATTAATTAATTCATGCAATAATTTTTTAAATGTTTTAAAATATAATATCTTCTTCCTACATGTGGATGCGAGGAACAATTATATAAATATTAAAGCGGTTTTATGTTTAACATCTTTTGTTACAATTACTTAGTTTTCTTTTATTTTTTGTTGCCATTTGTATGATAAACGGCAATTCCGTTCAATCAGTGTCAATGTTGATATTAAAATGACAACTGAAATGTTAAGTTGTTGTGATTAAATTGATTTGATGAAAGGTTTATAATATGTTGTAATGAGTGATGGGTTTAAATGAAGCGGGTACAGGAAAGTGATTTAATATTGAACGAAAGAAGTATGGAAGAATATATTACTTTGTTTTATCATTTTATTTGACAATAATGAAAACAATTTTGAAAAAAATGCATGAAATATGCATTAATTATGCATGATACTGAATTCTCGCATCATAAATTGTGCATAACACATGTCATGCACATGATATGCACCATACCGTGCACATGTCGTAAAATGCGGGTAGATATCATCCGCCAGCACCACTAAAATACCACCTTTGCTAGGTATGTGATATCTTACGTTAACTATATTAACGGCAGGTACTAGAGTACGCAGGGTTGTCACACCGTAGATCAAAAATTGAAAAAAAATATCTACGAATCATCAAATACTCATCGCTTCATGCTTCCAAAAGGTAATAATATGTACCTATAAATTATATGTAGTTAATTTTATTAGTTATCTTGATTTATGAAACCTTAATGTAATCATTATATTATTCAACTCAAAAATTAGAGTCAAAAAAAGATTTTATAAATTCGGATAAGTTAATTGGTTAATTATCAAACCAAATATTTTGTTCATAATTAATTTAAAAATTAAAAATATATATTTTTTGGGTTACTGACTATTTATTATACATCGTAATTTGTGGTCGAACGATAAAACTACGAAAAGAAAATGGAATCTCCCATTGCGCATAAAAAAAGAACATAATATACAAATTTAAATTAAGTTATAATGAAAATTTTTATGGAGATATTTAAATATTTTTGATAAAAATATAATTAATAGAAATAAGATTTAATATGTAGTGTTCGTATATGGCTTGAACCGTAAACGGTAAGGTTGATTTACGGTTAAGATTGATGATTATGAATAATATGTTTTACTCCTAAGTTTAAGGTAATGCAATGCAACTAAGTTTGGACAAAATGAGCGAATGTTTATCTATTTTTGTATAAAAATAATTGACACCAAGTTATAACAACTTGCAAATTTTTAAATGCAAATTTCTAATCAGCAAATTCATGTATTCATTAAATAAACAAACAATGCAACATTAATTTGAAACGAAAAAACATTCGTTCTGTTTTAATAGTTTTAAAAACAATAATGATAAGATCATCACTAACCAATTGATTTATTGATGAAAACAATGTGATTAACAGCGCATTGAATGTGTCATATCGATTTCGAGTTTGTATAGATTTTTCTATTTTGGTTAGTTGGTGTTATATTCAATTATAATTCGAAGCATTGAATTTTTTTTAATTTATTTTGAATATATGAATTTTTGATTTAGTTTTAATAAAGTAATTTCTATTCACAAATTTTGTGTTTTTACTATGCATTCAATGCAACATTGTCATGGTTAAAATTTGTGCAATAATCATTTTGAGCTGAGAGGTTTAATTTTGGTGTTAGCTAAATAGGAGGTGGATCTGGTGTTTGATAAAGTTTTATCCGATTGTTCTTAAAACAACCCTGTTTTGTCACTGGTACTTGCTATTAAGGGTTAAATGCCACCTTATTGGTGACGGCTGGTATCCGGAAATCTATCAACGTTAAAAACGTAAGCAACTTGTTGCTGATATCTCGTATAAGAATTTGACTGATTTACACAGTTTTCTTACGAAGACGAAGACGATAATGACCTTTGTAGAATTAAATCTACTCAATAAAAATATTTGAAATCAATTTTAGTTTCTGGTTGGTTAAAGAATTGCTGATGACCAAAAACTGACAGTAGAATAACAATCTCCAGCAATTTTTTAACAATATCCCTGCTTTAAAACACTTATAACATTTTTCGTTGTTGACCAAAATAACAAAATATGTAATTTTGGTCTAGTTCACAACATCCCTCCCCCCTTTAATAAAAAGTGTTTGCTTTCTTTTTATTTTTATTTTTATAATACAATGCCTATAGAATAATATATATATTAATAATTGATTTCTTGTTCTATGTTAATTTTAAAAATCAAAATGCTAATACGAAACGTTTTAACTTTGTTGTTTATCACTTTTGTAAAATTATACAATTGTAAACTGTATAATGATGCCAAAATGATACTCATTTCACGAAATAATTAAATTTACAACGAGATTACTTTGGTGAGTTATACACTTTTCTGAGCCATTTATTAAACATGAAAAAATGGTTTTAATTTGTTTAAATCAGCGCTTTTGGTTTGATGGAGGCTCAGTTAGAATTATGAAAAACTATAGTTTTTGTATTTGTTTACATTCGAAATCATGATCTAATAGTTTATTCTAGAACTAGAACAAACGCGTTTTTCAAATAAGAATTTAGTTTTTGTGACATATGCACAAAATAAATAATACTTAATGAATATATCGTAGGTTTTATAATTGATTTAACAAATTTTTAAACAAAATTTAAGAAATTTAAATTTTAACTAAAGAAGCCATCTCTTGTTAAAATAAACAACTTAAATAAATAATATTATAATATAAATAAATTTTAAAATTATTAACATAGCAATTTGGCAATAAACATATCGACAATAAAAGACGCCATCTATGGGACCAATGGAATTACAAGTACAAGAAGCAATTTAGTAATATATGTTAGTAGAAATCTCACATGAAGATGTCGTGCTCAACTTATAATTCAAATATCAAAAAAAAAATTTATAAATATTTTGGTATATTACATTTGTTTTTTGTGAGCAACAAATATTATCGCGTACAAAAACAACTAATTTTATTTTTATAAGTAACATACTTATTTTTTGGTTATTTTATTTTACAACATTGAATTTTTTTGTGCAAGTGTTATGAAAAATATAATTTTAATATATCGGGCAGTTCATTCTATAGTAGAATTGTAGAGTTGTAGTTAATCTTGTACAAACTTTTATATTAAAGCTCAATAAGACATTCCTTAGTATTGAAATTTTCTATTGTTTTTTCATAACACTAATCTGAATTTTTTTCATTTTTGAAAATTAAAACATTTAAAATATTTTTGTTTAACATAAAAGATCAAAAGAAACACTTAATACAGTTGGATACGAGTTGGACTGGATACTAGTTGTTCTGTCATACTTGACTGTGAAAAACATAATACAACTATGGAGAATGGTGCTACTCGTATTTTAGCAGAGCTAAAAACGCTTTTTATATCACTTCGTTAATCCGTTCTTTAGAGCGAGAAACATAAAAAATATACCATTTCCAAATATGGCAATGTTAATAAAAAAACATTATTTTTACTCCTAAGTTGAAATAAATATAATTTTTTCAAATGCTCACACATCTAATTTCTGTTTTAATTTTGATGCTATCATACGTTTTAAAAATTAAATATTATTATTTGTCTAAATGATTTGTTCAATTATGCAAGTATTGTTATCAACCGATCAGTGAAACCAATTTTTAGCGTGTATGCACATCTGTCAAATCGTATTTTGTTTGTTTGTTTTACTCCCAGAGAAACCGAAAGTTTTTGCCATAGTCGTGCGTAATTTTTCATTTGATTCAGAATTGTACAAATATTATTTTTTTAATCATCAAGAATAAATCCCCAATACAAAAAATAATAGTCTCTTCCTCCCTGGGGCCGTAAAGAAAGTAATGGAAAAATGGCATTTTGGATTTTGTTATAACCAATAACAGTATTTTGAAATTTCATCAATAGAAATAAATTTGTCAATAATGAAAAAAGTTTGTCACTTTAAAAATTATTACGTAGCATAAATATAAATATTTGTTGATATCGGTAGAAAATAATGCTTGTTCCTTATAAAGTACTTGGCCAATATAATCACTGGAAATAATTCAATAAATTTAAATTACTCTCGTAATTATTGTCATCCCATTTATAAAAATTATTACAACTAATGAAGCAAACATAATATTTTTTTGGAATTTTAAATGAAGAATTGTTTTTAATTTATAATTGAATAAAAAGGTTTGTGATAGTAAATATAAACATTGAAAAACAAATCGAAATGAAGAAAAGAGAAATTAAATTTTATAGATTTGCTATCACGATTTTTTTGCTTTTCTCATCTCTGAAGATTGTTATAAAGCTATAAAGAAAGAATGACGAAAAAGCTCAAATGTTTTGTATTATGAACTAAAATAAAATAAAAATAAAATCAACTACAAAGGAGTGAAATCAAAAAAATAAAAATTTTACTCATGCGAGTAAGAACGATATTATAAATGTTGAAATTTTATCTCGTGAATACTATTTTGAGGAGTGAAATGAGCGGTTGAATAAAATTAAATTGTAAACTCTGTATTTCAGACTAAATTGAACATATGCATTTTGTATACAAAATTTTCATTTTTTTCGTACAAAATCGTTTGAAATTGATATTTTTGATCAATTTTGAATAACATGCTTACACACTTGTTAGTAAAACACCAAAATTGCAAACAAGATTTTGCAAAATATGCTCGAGTTGAATGTAAGTAGCTACAACCAAAGTGTATGTTTTCGGCTTAAAATGTCTAAATGTATGACAAGAAAATGATTAATTTTTGAGTGATATGATTGGTCTCCAGAACTTCTGTTTTTTTAAACATCAAAAACATCAATACTTCAATTTATGATTATCCATTTTAATTAAGCTTACAATATAAGCATTTAACAGAAGTTTCAACAGTTCTGCATAAAGGAAACTGGTTCTGGAAACAATCAATAGCTATGTTTTGGTGGAATTAAAATTGACCATATTTTTGTCACCCCAATCGGTGACTTTTTTAGGTCCACGTTTACATTTATGGCAGCGTCTCTCCTAACGGGATTTATTCGTTCAAGCATTTTACCCTTTGAAGGACGAATGACTTGTGCAATGTGCAGTGTACTATCATCTGCAAAACTATTTATTGGGTTACTGGTGATTTGCAACAGTTCGTTGGTATAAATTATAAATAAAGTCGGGGATAAAACTGAGCCTTGGGGTACATTAGCGGTTATTAATTTAGGCTCAGAAGAAAAGCCATCTACACCGAGATGTATCGGTTAGACAGAGAATTTTGAATCAACTTCACGACTGCGGGATGAAACCGTACGCAACGAGCTTGTTGATCAAGTTGGCATGCCAGATTCGATCAAATGCTTTTGAGATATCTAATGCGATCACGTACGTTTCACCACCTTTCTCAAGTATGCTATTCTAAAGATGTTCCACATAGTTCAATAGATCGGTTGTTGATCTTTTGTTTCTAAAACCGTATTGGCTGTCAGATATCAAATGGTTGTCTTCCAAAAATTTGGATATGTGTGAATTAATATAGTGCTCGTATATTTTAGACATGACTGGGAGTAAGGCTATTGGTCTATAATTTGAAATATCACATTTCGTTCCTCTTTTTGGGACAGGCTGGACATTGGCCAACTTCCAGCAGGACGGAAAAATACCAGATTTATAGGATTTATAGAATATTTTGGTGAGAGTTGGTGCAAGTTCTTTTGAAAATGTTTTTAGAATAACAGGAGGAATGTTGTCCAGACCAGAGGCTTTGTTGTTGTTTAACCCCCTTAAAAGTTTTCGACAATTTTGGCTTTGAAATGTTATTGTTTCATATTAACTTCTAAAGACTGGATTTGGGGCATTTCTTTAGGAGTTTCTAAAAGTGTCGAATTTGAAGCAAAGCGTTCCGCGAACAATGTAGCTTTCCTTGCAGGGTCAGTAACGATGGAGTCACCATCAATGATAGGAGGGATAGAAGATTTAGTACCAGAATTTAAAGAATTAATGGTACTGCAAAAACTTTTGTCAGAAATTAACATACTCGAAAGTTTTACCGCTTTCGCTCTGTCATTCTCTGCTTTCTCGTTTTAAATTATCTGGTTTGATATTTTTTTAGCCTTTAAATATTAGGATCGATTAACAGAGTTCTTTTATGAATCCAAATATTAAATAATCTACGTTTGTTTCTAAGAGCCAATTTGGGTGCCTTCAAAAACAAATATTTTTGTTGGGGTTTCATTAATGAAAAGGGAACGAATTTGATAATACCGAAGTTAATGGTTTTAGTAAAGTTTTGAGAAGGAACATTTACATCGTCAGTATAAAAACAATGAAGATCAAAAGGGAAACCTTGAAAAAAACTTCGGAGACCATTGGTGTCCATTTTTGAAAAGTGAAATATTTTACGGGGCTTGGTAACTCTAGTTTGTAGTAAATCAGTTTTGATATCTGATGTGATTAGATAATAGTCAGAATTTCTAATACTACCCTTATCGACATCGACACTCGTAATATCTGGCATAGATGTGAGATAGAGGTCTAGGAGAAAACTTTTATCAACGCTATTTCGAGGTTGTGCTTTTTACATTCTGCGTCAAAGTTGTGCTTTTTACATTCTGCGTCAGGACGTGCGATGCAGCAAATATTTCTGCCTGCCTTCCATTGTTGTCGTCGTTGGTCATTTTGGAAAATTCTAACCACGATTTGTTGTGGACGTCGAAGTCACCGGTAACAATAACCTCACAATTTTGAAATTGTGCTCTAATTTCGTCGACTGCATTAGTCAAGAGATTAAAAGAAATGGGATTATGTTTGTTTGAGGAACGGTATAGAACTATTGTGAAAAATGAAATTGCAGGTAGACAAAACTTTAATACTTTTCTGTGCTGTAGCCATCACCATGTAGTTCATAATTTAGAAAGAGTTTAACTGCAACACTTTCATGAATGTATGATCATACACCTTGAAGAAGTTTAAAGCTGTTTCAAGCCTTTATTTGGGATCTAGTGTTACGTCATAGGGATAGTTTTCAGAAACTTGTGTTTCTGTAAGAAAAAGAATATGCGGTTGGTCGTGCTCGAAATGATGTTGCTCGGCGTCACCGCGGTTGGCATTCAATCCACAAATATTTTGGATGTGTATTTTAAATTTTTTATCAAATGTAATAGTCATTTGATCAAAATATAATTTGTTTTACAAATGGGTAACTAAACAATAAATCCTATCATAAAATAAAATATGACATAGGCCAATATTTCATGATAGGATGTAAGAAATAATAAACAGGTAAAAAAAATTTTTTAAAAACTTAAAAGGTTAGTAAAATCAATTTTGATTCAAATTTGGAAAAGTATTTAGACTTATATATAGCAAGAAACGGATTAATTCTTGAGCGAGGGATCTTGAGCTAGGTGGTGGTGGGGCCTATTTCAATAACATTAATTCCTAAGCAATGGGTATTGTTTAAGTATTGTGTTTTTATTGTACATAAGCATTTGGTATTGTTTTTAGCAGTCTTGCATCACAAGTTTCGGTTTTTCAAATCGGATAAACAAATTTTATTACTCCTTTGATCACAAATCAAAATCTATGTCTGTCGGGACCCTACAGCATTTGTTACAAAATAAATTTTCATGTTACTTTCTAGATTTGAATGACAAAAAGCTGATTAGTTTTTTGATGTAACTGCACTGCTAACCAATTTTGATGAAACTTTGGTTTATGGGGATTCTCCAAGTCTCCCGTAGAATTAATACGTTGCAATTTTTATTTTGTTACTTTCGTTAAAATTATATTAGTTGTTTATTTATTGTAATAATCTTTTTGAATGAATTTTATGGCAACAGTTAGCCATTAATTAATCCACGTTGCCAGTTTTTTGAGTTCAAACCAAAATTTGTAATTTCAAATTGTGGTGAGCCGTGCAAAAGCTTTATTTACCTAACAGCTGTTTGTTTGATCAAAATCGTAGGTAAAGACGTTGAAGAAAATTAAAACAAAGAAAACATTAACTGCTAGTGACAAACCAAAGTTGGGATGCTGAACTTTTAAAACTCGTGTTGAATGGTTATACTGAATTTTGAAACAAACAGATGCTCGAGAGACAACCCACCAATTTGTTTCATACCCTACATAAACTAATCAGCTCCTCGACATACATTTAACCATCTTCTGACAAAACGGCATCAAAATTAATTTCTGAACGAAGGCTATAGTATCTCAATAAACGTCAAAAAATGTACTGCAAAACATCAGCAGTTGTATGGTAGACTCTACAACACTTTGAGTAATGTACCTAGCTAATTAAATCTACCTCATGATAACTGAAAGCTTTTACCAAACATTCACACAATGGTTTGGGGAAAGGAATTAATACAATGAACTGGCATCAGCCCCATCTTTATACATTTTTTTTCTTAATATTGTTAACAGTGTAAGCAAAAAATTGACTATATATTTTTTAATAGGCCTGTTGATTGCCATTCAAACTAGGGTATTCAATGTTGATATCGAGTACCCGGGTACCCCCGTATTTTTTGGTTTTTCAACATACTTGACTACCCGGGTATTTCGATTTACTATCTGGGTAATTTGATCGACTATAGAATTTAATTTTAAACAAGTAATCAAAATGTCCCTAAGCTTGAATTAATATTGATTAGGACCTAGAATCTAGGACCTTTTAAAGCTTAAAGAGTCCTAGGTCTTAAGAGGATTCTATGTGTTGTTGTGGCTCATATTGTAAGTCCTATTACACAACACATTTCATTAAAAAAAATATCAGTTAAAAGTTAATTCATGTAATTTAGACCGAGTTAACAGCATTTGGGAAATAAACTAAATTTTATTTTTTTCAACCAAAATCTTGTACCTATGTATTCTAAGGAAGTACATATTCTGTTGTTTAGGATATTGAACGGAATGATATGATCATGCAGAAGATGCTGGTAGACAAGACTGTGTAATTATCGTTAATGAGAGTCCTTTCCTTCCAGACACCTAATAACGCCAGGTAGCTCTAATTTGTATAATAAATAGAATTACAAATGATGAAATCTCTTTAGTTTTCCGATCTTAAGAAATTGTAATTATTCATTGACCATATTGGTGCAAATTTTAATATCTTCTATACACAAAATAAAAACATATTTTAAAAGGAATCTATAGCATTTTCTTTTGATTGCGTTATACAACTGATGACATTCAATAAAGTTTTGTAATAATTGCAATACTGTAATGGTATTTTCGATATTGCTAGTGAAAAAAACTGGTATTGAAAACTCTAGTCTCAGTACTGACTGAAATTCAGTTATTTATAAAACAAATTTACAAAACTAAGTTTTTGCATAGAACAAGCCTCAATTTATTTGAATTGACTTTGTAAGAACTGTTTACTGAAAGAAAATTAAATATATTAACCCTACGCGGCTGCACTTGCCCTATACCAATTAACTTTTCTAGATATATATGATTTTTTTTAATACCTGGGTTACCCGGGTATCCAGGTATTTCAGAAATTAAATACTCGACTATCCGGGTACTTGCAAAGTCGAGTAATTTGGATACCCAATTCAAACACATATAAAATCATTGATGTCGGGAGAGCCGTTCACTTGCAATGTGATTTCAAAGTAACCCTGGCTTTGAATTTTCAGAAATCTTTTCAGAAAAAGCACTTTAACATTTTTCTGAAAACGCATATGTTTTTTTATTTCACCTATGCTTTTATATACCAAGCATGAATTATAACAAAATAGGTCAGGTTCAGCGACGGTCGTACAGATCACGAGTTTCTTCAGTTATATTCAAGGAACATTCTGACTGCTGTTCCACTTAACTAACAAATTTCAAATTTTATATGAGCTTAGATGATTTTAAATTCTGAGGGTGGTAAACAGGAAGAAAATATTCCAAATCAGAAAAACGGGTAACATAGCCACTTTACAAGGTGCTGGTCAGTCAGACTCGTGTTTTACTATAGTTAATTGCGCAAATTTAGTTTAGTTTTATTAGTTAAGACGTTTTAAGTTAAGTTTATAAGTTTTTGTTGCAATATCAACGAAAATCGATTTTTTTGTTTTAAATTTAAATAGCAATAAACCAACATGAAACAAGGCAAAAAAAATATTAGGCAAATGTAACGGTTTTTTTTAATCAATAGAACTAATTATTCAAAGCGCGCGTTTGTTTTTGTGTTTTTTTTCATTAGCTTCACAAAAACTTTCTTTCGACCACAATTTTAGATGAAAATATGATAAAATTCATCAATTTAATATTCAGAAAGCCATTTTATTTCATTAAAAGGTAAACGAAGCCAGCCATTTTATAAAATGTAAAAATGCATTTTCATCCTTTCATTCTTTTATAATTATTATCATTAAATAAATTTTGTTTCGCCTCGTTTTTTATTATCCGTAAAACAAATGTCTGAAATGTTTGTAAGACGTTTTACGACATGTGCATGGTATGGTTACATAGTGACATGATTTATGCACAATTTTTAATGCATTTTTTTCAAAATTGTTTTACGACAGTTTTTTGCAACACTACGGGCGGTTGGTTATTCGCAACTTAGTATGCCGGTATTATTTTCTCTACTCTTGATGATGATGATAATATTCACTTTGCCCAAAACAAAAGAACCATTTTGTATATTATAATCAAAACTGTCTGACTAATTCTTTTATGATATGACACATCTGAACCAAAACCTCAACAAAAAGTATATTTAGAATGTGGAATCACATCACACACATCATGTTGTGGTTAATGCGTGTCGTCATATGATATTGAAGTTTCGACCATTTCGTTTTGGTCACTTTATATTTTAATTCTTGAAATATTGTTTTGTAACCAAAAACAAACAAAAAACCAATTTACTTAAAGATTTATGATGATAATAAAAAAAACAGATTCATATTGTTATATGGATATTCCATCCTGTCAAGAGGTCATTGTTTTAAATTTCAACTTTATATTTTTTTATGATTTAATAATAATGCACATAATACGAGACAGGAAATAAGAATACATTTTTATTAACAAAAAATTAAAATAAATTCATAAGAAAGTTGATAATTTCTTCAAGCAATTATATACAATAATTTGTCGTAAATCAGAATGAAATAATTTAATTTATAATTTTTATCTTAATTTTTGTTGCAGATCATTTGCCTTGGTATTATTCATCCTCGTCTTGCACTGTAATACATCTTTTTCTAGACATGTGAGTAATATTTTTTTTTGTTATATAAATAAATTTAATTGTTATGAAATATTTTGTTAGCGGGAAGTTTGTTTTATAGTTTTTTTTTGTTCCGTTTTTTATGTAATCGTGTCTATCTGATTTTTGTAGTAAAATAAATAAAAATTAATTCTAAAATGATTTTAACTTATTTAATCAATGATGTTTGTTTTCGTTTAATTTAATTAGAAAAAAAATATTTTTTTTTGGTTTTAATTTTGATGTGGGATGAATTTACTAATTCTTTTATGATACACATTATTGAACATTTTCCTCGTTGTAGTAGAAATGAAATACGACCTTGACCCAGAAAATTTTGTTTTATTAAAATGGAACTGAAATCTGGAAGCTCTTAATATTAGTTGTTAAAATTTAAAGTACTATTTGAAATTGTTCTCTGAACAAGGAGGTGTGGTTTTTTATTGAGATGGCATCATCAGGCGATGTGGCAGTTATATTTAGTTGTAGCAAACGGGAAGTTTAAACTTTTAATTTATCTGTCTGGAGGGATAAGTTTTTGTTGATTCGTTGATTATTTATTATCTACCGGTGTGACAACCCCGCATATACTCCAGTCGCTGCTATAGATATATGAGTTCACGTGAAATACCACATACGATTAACAATGGAAGTGATGTATAAATAGCCAAGGTATTATCTTACGAGTGCTAGCGAAAGAACTCCATCCAGTGAACAGTAGCAACCTTAGTCTAAGTTATGGAATAGTCATTGATAACGGTACGCTATTGCTTGCTCGAAAAAACGAATCTTCATATAACTCTAGAGAGAAACAGTACCGTCTCATGATCAAGGAATATGGCACTAGTTGGATTATTGGCAACCCCATTTTTGTTCTGTGTCTGGAAATGTTTAAACAAATTTACTTTAACATATCTTATTTTTAATTTCTCTATCCTTTAATGAAATATTGGTCTATCTATATCATATTTTATATATAATAGGATTTATTGTAAATTTTCTGTTTGGCTCGGACAATTTATTTGGCCACAATTAAACACTAGTCTTAAGATTACCATTTTATGGTTTTAGTTGGCAGTCGAAATAAAAACTTTTATTTTTTGGTGTAACGTTTTTGCTCTCTTAAAACAATACAGTGCCTCAATCGATATGTACCACAAACTTCTAACAGAACCTCCAAAGAGTTCTGAAGCAAATAAAAATATCAGACTAAATATTAAGTGCAAATCCTTTTGCGTTTAATGTAAAAGTAATGTATATTAAATTTTCTTTAGGTTGAAGATTTTCCTTTCAATACCTTATATTTAAGGAAAACCTGATAACAATTCTGGTGTTAAAAAAACTGTTGATTTCTCAAAAGCCAACTCATCCACTATTCATTCGGTGACCGATAGAATATTTTTACATTCTGTGGTTTCCTGGAAGTTTACGGTCGTTTACAACAACTTCTATTGATTTCATTCCATCACTAATTGACTTCAGTTTTGAAATACTGTAGCTTGAAAATCTAAAATTAATTTTATAACGATAGCTTTTTCTAGATCCTCCCTTTTCTACATAATCCAGTCATCCAATCCGGCAACTTCTAATAAATGTGATAACATCGCAATACCCAAGGTGTTATGTGATTGCATACTTCATTCGACTTCTATAATGATTTTCAACAATTTTGCAGCTACTGTAAATTCGTTGGTGTAACTTGGTGCCTGAGTTTTGGTAGTCTCTAGCATAGATAACCACGGTTGATATATTGGTCGCAGAAGTTTTGCGAGTAGGTAAAAAATTATGTAATCAAAGTTTTTCGCACGATCTACTTCGTAGTTTTCAGTGTCTAGATTACCATATTGATGCATAATCCAACTTGTTTAGAATTTTGTGCAAGGAATGCAAGATTTTTCTTGATACCGCATGACCTACGTCTAAAAAGCACTGAAGCAAAGATTTCAAGTAGATTGGTGAAATTTTTTGTTGGTATATACGAGAGAGAAACACAACCTTCTTGAATATCTAATCTCAAAATTTTTTAAAACTTGTTGATTATTATTTTACAGTTAGATCTTGATGTTGTGAGTTTATTTAGAGAAACAATTATCTCTACAACGCGGACCGAAGATTTTCGCGAATAATAATTTCGCATTTTATAATGGCCAAAATATTTTATAATAGCCAAAACCACCATTGCTGGTTCAAAATAACCATCTGATCTACGACAACCAATAAAATTTAAGAATCTTAAGTTACATGAACAAATTTCAGCTTGATAGAAAATAGCCGAGGTGATGTGAGTAGAT